>MU122093.1:1008744-1184599 GCA_014904905.1 Wilcoxina mikolae CBS 423.85
AGCTGGGGTGGCAGGAGACGGTGGGGCTGGGCTGGCTCTCGACTGGCTGAACGCAATCCAGCCGGGGCTGGCTGCAGACAGTCGAGCTGGACTGGATCTTGGCTGGCTCTCGTCTGGCTGGAAATGATCGAGTTCGACTGGATCTTGGCTGGCTCACGGCTAGCTGGAGATGGTCGAGGTGGGCTGGCTCTCGACTAGCTAGACGCGATCGATCCGGGGCTAGCTGGAAATGATAGAGCTGGGCTGGCTCTCGGCTGGCTGGAGATGATTGAGCTGGACTGGCTCTCGACTGGCTCTCGGGGGGCTGGAGATGATCGAGCTGCACTAGCTCTCGACAGGCTGGACGCGATCGACCTGGGGCTGGATGGAGATGGTCGAGCTGAGCTGGCTCTCGACTGGCTGGACGCGATTGAGCAGGGGCTGGCTGGAGATGGTTGGGCTGAGCTGGCTGGAGACGGTCGAGCTGGGCTGGCTGGAGACGGTTGCGCTGGGCTGGCTCACGATCGAGTTTGGCTGGCTCTCGGCTGACTAGAAACACTGGCTAGACGAGCAAGTTTAAACTCATACATGCATGTAAAAGCTTCTATGAGCGATGGCAATACTTCGCGTAAGGTTCGCGAACGGGTTCGCATGAACCCAACAATTTGACCGTAGTTCGTGGCAAACCTCGAACCAGATTGGTTCGACTGACTCTCGGTTCGATTCGTATCAGAATTGGCGAACCCTAACCCTGATCCGATTCGTGCGAATCAAATCGATTCATCAATTTCTACGAACTAGAGCGGTTCGGTGCCAACACTAATCATACTAAGTTGTTCTTTGGCAATACTTTCAATGAATATGATAATCAGGAGAAGCATAAGTTTGCAGAACCTATTATGTGAAACAATTTTCTTAACGATATCATTGACAACCTGCTGAATAGATACTAGTGTATCTGGGGTAATATATTTGAACAAATATTTTCAATTTACCTCATTCGACAGAACCTCAATGTGATGCCAAATTGTCGAGATAATTCATGTCTGGAAGAAATCTGTATTCCACATGGTATGAAATTGGCAGCAGCAGATAGGTTTCAACCAAAGTAATGTTATCTTATTAAGTATGACAAATAGCTACTCCTGCTACCAGAATATGAGGAATATCTAATATACTCTCCACAATATTACTTTGACTATCTAGGTATAGTGTTTACAACATGATATATACTGGACACTGGTGGTGGTGTGATATGTAAATACAGTAGCATCAATCTAGCTGACCTTAATATTGCTCACAATTGTATGGTCAATACTTTCTGATAGTGATATGATTGAGCCAATTATATTCATCCCAAATGGCAGCCATCTGACAAAGATTTGTTGTGATAACAAGCAATGGCTTTTTAATAAAACTATTAGCTATATATTTGCAGCTGTGGAAATAATGCTTACAATATACAGTGTATTATCTATTACTATTTTGCCCATACCTATCAAGTACTATGATATCCCTCTGAAAAAAACAAATACATAAACAGAGTATAACTGAATGGTATCTTAGAATTCACTACAGAACTTAATATATGCTTTACTCGATGCTAATAGTTCCAACCTCCATGTAAAGCATACCAATGGAAACTTTACTCATTATCACACCACATACCAATCATAGATTGCTTACTATTCTGAGAAGTATGACTTTAAAAACAACAATAGAAACTCATGCTACTTGTGCAAATGTTCCAACCAGGAAATAGATCATGTACCATATAGACATGAATGATATCACCTTCCGGATGACAATATCTATCATATATTTTCATATGGAAATACACTTCAGAGCATTACAAATATATAGTAACATTATATCAACACCAGTTTTTACATCTTGTGATATATCAATTATATCAGCAACAATCTCTTCAAGCCAGATTTGCTCCGTACAGTTCATTCATTATGTTGAAGCATTTGATCATATAGCAAGATATTGATTTTACATAGTTTATAAGGTATGATAGGTTGAACATTATTTGACTCTCAGCACCTGCAAACTACATGATGATCTAGCCAAGATGTATATACGAGCAGGTTTCATGGTGGAATAGAGAAGAAATCAGAACAATAATATAATTTTCAGTGGATGTCATAAGCACTTCCCTGTGGTATACAAGCCCCTGGCTGTTGATTATTGTCTACCAAGCAGTTAAGTGATCACACATTCTAATGGGGATCGATTGATATTGTCAGTATTATTCACATGATAACAAAACATTAGACCTCATTAACAATATAATATATCTCTTGCACACTTCCAAGGATGTGCTTTCAGAACTCAGGTTAAGCAAGCAATCTGCTACAAGACACAATGAGAGATAAACAGAACAATTGACATGGAAGTATAGCAAATTCAATTCCGTGTGAAACAAGAAACAATGGCTACATTTTAAAAGCACATTGATGATCCCTGCAAAAGTATTATCAATGCAGCATAGCCTAATACATTGACGATGGTACTATTCAAGGAATTCTCTTGTGCAATCTCATGCAGTATTTAGCAGAGAAAACACAGTGAAACGAGTCACATAAACACTGATCAATATGTATCAGATAAGGTTCTGCACAAAGCAGATGAAGGATTACTTCGACATATTTAACAAGATATGTTATAACAATATTTGTGATGGCAAGATTCAAGACCACTTGGAGGGCAATTCTGACTGCAGGCTAAGTGTGTATGAGGGCCAAATATATTCAAAGACCAAGTGGATTCGAAGGTTAAGTTTGTCTATGGGGCAAATACATTGAAAAGATCAAGTATATTTGGACGCTAGGTATACCTGGAAGCCATATGCACCTGGAAATATACTTGGAAAGCTGAGTGTACTGGGAACTGTGTTAGTAGTAGGTATGAACAAAGGTCAGATGATGATCCATAAATAGTGATCACATGAGTATAATCACATGGCAGCGAT
Source organism: Wilcoxina mikolae CBS 423.85 (assembly GCA_014904905.1). Classification (NCBI taxonomy): domain Eukaryota; kingdom Fungi; phylum Ascomycota; class Pezizomycetes; order Pezizales; family Pyronemataceae; genus Wilcoxina; species Wilcoxina mikolae. The sequence continues at coordinate 1,011,701 of MU122093.1, forward strand.
GATTGTACATATGTATCTATTCCTACTGTCACTTGTAAAAGAATTTGTAACTGAATCCGCCTTATGAACATATAGATATCTAGTATTGGCAAAGAAGCGGATGGGTTCATGGTGGATAGAACTGAGGTGGGGATCGAGTTGGATACAATCTGAGATTCAAATTAAACTGCAGGGTTCGACTCTACCCTCAAACCGAATTCCACAACTGCGAACAGCTATAAGTAAGCGAGTTCCTGTCCGCTCAGCTCGATTTGTAGTTCATCTTCTAGCCCTTGAAGTTAGCTACAAGATGCACTCATAATTGAGCCGATCAGACAAAGACTTCATGACTTATTTCTATGAGGTATTTTGGGCCCAAATGGTAGGGTTTGAGATGAATGGCTTGGCAAGGATTTGGTCTGGGCGAACCAATTCGGTTTGTCAATAGTACGAACTTTCCATGGTTCATTGCCAATACTATATTGATCTACAGGTTAATACACAAAGGTACTCAATATTAAAATACTCAGATGAATTTATACCTTCTGAGTGATGCTAATACTTTCAGAAAGACTAATAATGACATATGGAATCATAAACAAGCCCTTCCAAAACAACAATACGGGCAACATTGGAGATGACAATGAATATGATACTGAAATCAACAAACAAAATAATAACAAAAGTGCCATAGAAAGCAAATAGAAAAGCAATGACCAGCTATTATCTGCTAATCTCTATATCTCCCCAGCAGTACAATGGGAAAGGTAAAGTCATAAATTCACAAGGTTTCATTAAAAACTGTCAATAATAATAACATCTGAAATGATTTCTACAATATCACCTGTTCTTACTTGTGTTCCAAGCAAGTCTGTATCAATTCTCATGATCTTTGAAACAGTACTACGGAAACTTGCAATACATTGGAGAATTGAATTGCATAACATGTATCAAAGGTATATCATTACAAAGCTGAGATGTAGTTGAATGAAACAATGTAGTTCTGGGGCTACCTAGTACAAGGGGATATAGATTCTATCTTTGCAGAGTATAGATAAACTAGAGTTTTTCCACAAGATACTAAATAGCTACGTACTCTATAGTAAGAAGTGTCAATTGGTATTTTGAGTTCTCTAGCAATATGATACAAATATATTCCAATCAGCATATATTTTCAAGCAACAGGTCTTGTCAATACTGAAATGTCAGAAAGTAAATCACAGTTTGTGATGATAGTAACACTATGTTCTGGAGATATATATTGTGTTATTGGTACTGAAGATACTGCAAATGAGGTGTACTTGATGAAAGAAGAGCACATAATATTAATATTCGACAATAAGGACTGAATAGTCAATAGTCATACTGGCCTCATGATGTGGAACAATGTATATCATATTCAGCAGGACCACTTGTATTTAGTGGTAAAAAACACATGAACTATATTCTGTACAGAAAATATAAACAATATAGTTGAGATTTTAAAGATTACATTGTTGTTGGTAGAAGCAAATTGTACAGTAATATGTGTAAGCTCTAGAATTGCCATTACAATGGACTGAGTAATATTGCCACAAACCAATTGGTCATATACAACTGTCACAGCCAGATGAAGAATGTAAAATATCAAATGTCAAAAGATATACAGCAGAGAAATATTGGACGATGTGAACCTATGGTATGAGGAGCTGTTATTGCAGTACCAAGCATTTTATCTTTGTCCAGTTTAATATTTGGATACAAACAAATGTTACAAATATATCAGGTACTTTATATACCCCATTGAACAGATTATTTCCCAATATACTATTATTAATAAGTACTATGTCAGCTTTCCATTTTGTTCCAACTCTTCAGGTAAGTCAAGTTTACAGTCTATGATGGATCGTAGTAATTTATGGAAGCTTTGAAAAGAATACTTTACTCAAAATAGAATTATCTGCTGCTGTCCAGTATTTCCCTTTGTGGCTTGGTGAGCTGACAGTGGCAAATCAGGAATTCTTATAGGCAACATTTCTCTATATTCCTCCTGCTGTTCCTGATTATCCTATTTATACATACAGATTCTGGGATGTTTTGAATCAGTAATACCTGCTATGAATGATTTAGCGACTATAACACTGGAAGCGTTACTTCAAGTTTATCAGTTCAAGTAGTATACCTAATACTTTCAGTAATGGCTTGCGATGAACGTTAAAAATATTTCCTCAGTATGAGTACTTTACTAAAGATAAAGATTGAAGACAATCAAGTTTGGCTTTCTAATTGTATTATGTTAAAAATTGTTCTCCTTGTCAACAAGCTTGCCCTTCTATCCTTGGAAATTCCAGCGATCTTTTTAACTCGACCCTCTTACTCTTACAATTACTTCCATGTATATATTTCCCTTGGGTATCTTTACCTAATTATTCTTCACACCAAAATCTTCCCTTCGATAACCCATTATCTTCTTCTTTCAAGGATCTTCTCTATCCTGAAGGTAAGATCTCTTACTTGGATGAATAGATTGTCTCCATACGACTCTCCATTCGACTTCAGTGATAGGGACCAATTGTATCGTTTCGATCTGTTATTCTGCTGGTGAGTCATATCCTTTTGATCATGACGTGGGTTATAGGGAAGCACACTGCATATGTATGGTTATGAAAGGCTTCATCAGCTATGATACCAACTCAAATGATTTCATATCTTCAGTCTTTCAATAGAATTCATACTTTGAATGGTATGATCTGACATATTGAAGAGCCAGTAACCATCATTGATTCGTTATCTGGGCTGTGATTAACTGCATAGACACTTATGTCATTTTGTGGGATATGGTAACCGAATGAGTCATATAATGTAGAGATTGAATAATGAACAGGAATATTACTTGTATCATTCTGATCAAGTTATCATTTCAGTGATTATAGATAGTTTCACTTATTGGGTATCTTGTGATATACAATCTGTAAAATATAATACTACTGTCCTCCTTATAGTATTCACTTCTGAACTACCATACTAATTTGCTCTTTGTAGCATTGGTGAAAAGGACCTCTTGTACCCAAAACAAATATCGTTCCTTCTGTCCTTGATCTGATTAACATATGACCCCTTGTATTTAAAACCAAATCCAGTACCTAGGTATCTGGCCAGTTATTAAAAACCTTTGGTAGAGAATAGGTACTAGCTCAACCTTTTATCCTTGACTACCTGAGGGTTTCACTTATGATACTTCTTTAATGACTGCTTATCATTGAAGTTCTTATAACATTCTTTATTCCAATCTGCTTAGTCTGGATACCTCTTTCACATGACCAAGTATAGCACCATCTTTAGTATCTTGTTATTCTGACTTATATTTACCACTGATACCTCATAATCTGTTTCGTATTCATAGCTTTCCACATTATATTCCAGCTCCTTATCTTAGCTAGATGGGGTAAATTGTATATAATTCTGATTGGGACAGTAGCAGTACAATACTGTTCGATATTAGCAACATAGAAACCATTGCAGGTATAATACCACGTATGCAATTCAAACACTAACTCCTGTGGGTGAAAGCATCTTCAATATAATTAAGAGACCATGTAGCTTTGAATTCGATTTTGTAGATATCTCCTTGGACCTTAGGTATTTCACATTCAATACGACTAGATCACCAACCGAATGCTTCACAGGTTCCTCAGACTGTCTATCATGGTATTTTCCCATTGTCATTTGTGCTTTCTCCAAACCCTTTCAACATTTATTATGTACACCAGACATCCAATAACTATAGTTCCTTGATATAAAATTCTTTGCTCCCCCTTCACTGGGCAAGTTGGTGTGAGAATCAAACTAATAGTATGCTATGAATAATGACATGCCGGGTATCGAACTAAGAGAGTTATTATAGATGGATTGTGGCATTGACAATATCAATTAACAGATATAGTACTCATGATTTCAGTAATTCCGCAAGTAGCATTCTAATGTATGGTTCATATTTTCCATTTTACCATCAGCTTGTGCATGCAATGGTGAAGACATATTCAACCGTATGTTAAGAGCTGCAACTAATGTGGAACAAAATCTTGATGTGAATATAGATTTCCTGTTCAACACAGATAGTATCACACTAGTCTAATCAGCACAACAAATATCCTTAATGTTTACAGGACTTGTTTGGGATGAAAGCTCTGAAGATATACTCAGGATGTAAAAGTCACTAAAGATACAGATTCAAGACAAAGATATTTTGCTTTCGAATTTTACATTGTTGAGGCTTGTTCTGCACATCAAGATGCTTGCTCTTCTACCCTTTCGAATTCTAGACGTCATAATACGTCTATCCTCTCGTCATGTACTCTGTCATCTACTGTTCACTCTCCAACCTGGATCATAGATTGGTATACCTCTAATCATATATGTAATAATTGCGATCCTGTCTATTCTTGCAAAAGGCTACCCTATCTACTTACCGTAAAGCTCGGAGACAAAGATACAGTAATCACAATCCATTTTGTCTTTGTTAACATCATACCAGGAGTCAAAGAATTCAATCAATAGCTCCCTATAGACCTACTTTTCTTTTGTCTCTGCTCTCAATTTATCAATCAGACCTAGCCAGCTACCCCACTATTCTTAGATATGGTGTCTGCACAATATCTTCTGATCCATCAATATTAACTGCTAATTGACTCTGAGACCTTAACTGTCTCCAATTTCAATTTTAAGTATCAGATGCTTTCACAACCTGTACTGGAAGAAGACAGGCCACAACTACTACTCCTCCAAGTATTGCGATCGTAAATGGAAAAGAAAATGATATAAGAAACGATAAATTCTTGTGGCTGCTCCTGCAAATAAATCAACTGCCTCCAAACCACAAAGAACTACCGAATCAACTAATGCAATCGTCATCTCAATAATGACCATATAATTCTGGCAGCGCTGCCTTGCATATCAACTACCGGTGACAATGAACAGTCTTATGGACAGATTCGACGAACTAGACAACATATGTGACTTCTGTCTCCAAGCAAAACATAAGCAGATATCTATTTGCAATAAGGTGTGTCAAAATACAAAGTATTTCAATCTCATCCACCATGATACCTGAGACTTATTTGCAACACCATTATCAGCTGAAAGCCTCTGCTATAACATCCTTTCTATAGATCACTACATGTATGGAACCAGTATCTACACCCTCCAGACAAAAAGCAATAAACATACCTAGCTGCATACCAGAACTTTCAACAGAGAATATATGTGAGTGGCTTTCACAGCTAGTGGCTCAGATTGGATAATGGGAAAAGCAAATTCGACAACACACCTTTCCATATGCTATTAGCTTCTTGTAGTATCTTCTTGTGGTTCTGTCCTCTAGATACACACCACAACAATGGAGTGGACAAGATAACTGTCTGAATCATCATCGAAAAAGCATGATCAATGATAATAGACTCCCAAGAACTGTACGAATTCTGTGGGAAAGTAGTTAACACAGCTATATTGGTACACCAATAGACACCCAATGAAGGTCTGATGAACAGTGTTCATAGAGATGGCTATAATGCACAATATAAAATATGATTCGAGATACTTTTCAGCTAAGGAAAGCCAGAGTACAAGAAACAGCAAGATGACCCCACATGCAAGCCCATATGCTACAAAGTTTCACTCGACCGCCTCCGAAGGTTCAGATATAATGTCAGCAGACTGATCCCTCAAAACAAACAATAGACAAAAAACCTGGCTCATGCTCAATACTCAGATGTATGATGTTCAGATACATTAATGATAGTATCTTCATATGGAGAATTTGAGACCCACAGTTCAATACCGTTATAACTAAATCAGACATAGTAATTGAAAAAGAAAAATAAGTATCCATATTTTGTCTGCAATCACTCAAAATGAGCAATAAAGTAGTAGCCATGGTATCTGAAGACTGAGAAGTTACCGAAATACAAGATACAGATGAAATCAATATATGTGGCCTACTGCAAGAAGAAATTAACATTGAAATGATTATACTCTGCTATCGAAGAAATGAAGAATTTTATCAAAAAGCAATGTACTGAGCTTTCAGACAAATACATATTAAGAGTCGAATTACTTGGTCATAAATGTGAGAAAGCGGTGATTGAAAAGCATCCACCTAAGGTTTATAATAATCACCTAGATGGCTACCTCAACCTTTCATATGGTATTACCTGCAATCCTGTAATCTGCTGCTGGTGTAAAGGTATCAGTACCAGTATCTCTACGGCTTCACTACCTGCACAGCTCTATCTGTCAGATGATGCACTACCTGTACTGTCCAGTCCTACTGATATCAGAGTATGCAATTAGTGTTGAACCAGATAATGTTCCGCATTTAATAAGTTACAGAATAAGGACAGAGGCAAAAATCATAATGACTTCCCAATTGACTTTAGTACTGATGATACGATTTCAGGTCTTCACTCCTTCCTCTTATGTACATATAATTGCTGACATTAATTAGCAAGACAAATAGAGTCTGGATGATGAGATTTACAACTTAAATGCAGCCAGGTTTAACTTATAGATATTTTGGATGTATTTAAACTCATATCGATATATGTATGTGTATTATTATAAATATGTATTGAATTTATGAGAATGTCAGTTGTTTAATAAGTAGTGGTGAGTATAATATTCAATTTGATAGTTTGTGCAATACAGATTGTTCTGTTGTATGTTTCAAATACTTTATAAAGTGAGCTTCAAAGGAACATCAATACTATTTTGAAGGCGACAGACTTGGTTGACTTCAGACAACAGGTTGGCTGTCATAATGATGAATAATTGTCCCTCCATACCGACATATTGATTTCAACTGCATTCGATATGACTTCTGAACAACCTCTGAAGTTGAGTATCAACTGAATGTCAAAATGTTTTTGAAAACTACTTTGTTGGTTGTTTGCAGTCAAATGTCTAGCGCATATATGTAAGAATTATTTCTCACCTTATTGACGAATTGTTTCCAACAGGTAAACTATTTGGTAGATAATAATTTATGATACAACAAGATGAAGAATCACATATCTGATATATTCAAATATATGGTGATCATTATCAACAAAAGCAAACAAATATACGTACTTATGATTTTCAGTTACTGTCTGTAAAATAAGCCTGAACTTAGTATCAATACTTTTGTTGAGGCTGCAGTCTTGATTGGCTACAGCCAATAGCTTAACCCTTATGTTGATGTATAATTAACTGTCATTATCAATCAATCATTTCCAACAATTATACCTTTTGTAAATTATTAATTACAAAATAACTGTTTATAAAATCATACAATTGCCACATACTAGGGAACTCTATTTGACATGGATGAAATAGCTGCAGTGCAAGAAAATACGGCTAGTCTATAATGTCTTCAAGTGTGTATCAATGGAGTGTCAATATTGTTGTAGCTGCCACATTGTGTGGTAATACATTGCTAAGTATATAACTGGTCACATTGAACTGCATGACAGCTTTATCATGTAAGTTGACTGATGATGTAATACATATGGACAATATTTGAGAAAATCTTAACAGAGAATTAATGCTTTTGTGGCTGCTGTAAGGACCTATACAGCATCACAAAGTATTCTAATAATTCTTACCAAAGTATCCTTTTGAATCTTGTAAGTCAATAACTTTTGACATTTCTGACAGTCTTTTTTATAAACATGAAGAACTATATATTAGGGGACAAGATTTAGATTGTATCTAATTTGGAGATACCTAAAATATGAAACTAGAGCATACAACCAAACAGGAATAAGGGTGTGCATCCGAATATGGATGGATACGTATGGATACGGTTGCAAACGGAAGTGGTGATAACAATGAAAACAATTGTAAGTAAGATAATCACTATCATGTAAAAGCACTTGGCAAGGAAGCTATATATAAAGGGTACTTACACAGCCTCGGCTGCCAAGTGCACTTGTATTCCAAGTATACCTGTTATTCAAATATACTTATGAGGCCAAATGTGTCTGTGAGCCAAGTATACTAAATAGACCAAGTGTTCCTGGTACCACCATTAAACCAGGCCTAACTATCTCTAGTAAATACTATGGATTAGCTGGCACAGTTCTGAATCTGAAATCAGAAATTACTTGTTTTTCAGTATTTAGTAGGTAATCAGAACTGGATTGTCGTGGGGTAACCAGAGATTATATCTAATACTACTGTGGTATTTCTTCAACTTCAAATTTGAACAATCTATTGTATAAATTCTTAAGGAGATATATTGTTTAGATGTATTTATATTTGATTCAAAGAAACATGGCCAAATTGAAATGTTTACTATATAATATGGCAGAAAGAGTAATAGTATAAGGATATATACCCTCATATGGATGGATATACATAGATACAGTTACACACTGAATAAGTGAGAAAGAGTATGATATCAAATTAAGTATAATGTAAGTAAGTAAGGAAGAGAGTAAGTAAGTAGGATAATCGCTAGCATGCAGAACGTACTTCATGAGGTTATTATATATGAAGGATGGTTATCTGACCTTAGCTGCCAAGAGCAAGTATGAACCAATTGCACATACGAGGCCAATTATACTTATGAAGCCAAGTATACTTACAAGTCCAACCGGAACTCCAAGGCCAAGCCAACCTGATACCGCCATTACATCATCCTCCTCTTTAACCGGAGACCTTCTGGGCTTCAACATATGAATATATAAAGAGAGACAAGACAAGGTGTGTACACCTTCGTATGTCTACAAAAGTTTCCCGACCGATCTGTACTGTAAGAACTCCGACAGTAACACAGTATTCTTCTGCTCCTGTACATCAAGGCATCCATACTCTGATTCACATGCCTTCCACCAGAATAATTGCCTGATACGGTTAGTCACCACGATTGGTGGGGACATCAATCAATAATCATCATGGCTTCCTTCAGATAAGGTCAATTGCAGAACATATTCGGTCGTAGATACATCTAATTCATAATCCTCCCTCATACAAGGTCATAGATACCATTTAATTCAGTGCATTCGCACTCATGGCACTGAAGGTCCAAAGTTGTGGCCTTCTCATGTGTCCATTTAAGATTGCAGCATGTTCACTTCCACTCAGCTTGACATCTCGACTGGCAGGTAGTGAGGACTAGCATTGTAATCAGTGGTTCGCAGCCCCTGACATACTTCCTTATGTATGTGTCGATCATAGACCAATAGAAATCTCTAGAGACTAACTCAGCAGATTTAACAGCTCCAAGGTGACCGGACTCATGGTTGATATGAAAGAGACTTATCACTTTACTGCGGAGAACATCTGCACACAGAGATATATTTTCCCCTCGTATATCTTAGCTCTAACGATGACACTCGGTTAGCTATTATCTTCGGCTTCAGCTGTAGCCATTGGAGTATCGACTGGCTTACTCGAGATGTCGACCACCAATGCCTCAATAGTCTTGGCCTTCTTACTGGTCGGTAGAAGGTCATTGTAGAGTACAACTCTCAAGGTTGCCAAGATCTGTGCGACAGGCATTTCATGACGGATCTCATAATCGGATAGTCAGTGGGATCTTATGTACCTTCCAGGTGTTCGCTAGGAAGGTCGTAGGCAGAAAAGACCTCATTGACTTGCAGAGTAGCTGAGAGCCAAGTACACTTACGAGGACAACTATGCCTGCGAGCCAAGAATACTTACGAGGCCAGATATACTTATGACACCAGGTACACTTGATATCTGTAGCATAATGAGTTTGTTGCTGTGGTAATGGTGAGTCATTCCACTACTGGTAGTGCGAAATTTGTCATTGTAGTGGTTTCTCGGATTCCAGCACAGTTATTGCCCTCTTGTTTCTGTTCGCTGTTCCATCGATAACTATATGGGCTGACAATTCTTATTTATTCCCATCGATTTTCCCATTGATAAGATGGTTTCAATTGCCATTGGGACATTGTGCTTCTGAATCTGCATTCCAATACAAGTTTTGCAGAATCTAATATAAAGTAAGTATTTCTCAAAAAAAGGATAGATTTAAAACTTAACTTTGTGTTATCACATCGGCAAGTTGCACTCTGCACTCGAAAAATCTGCATTCTGTGGCTCTCCCATAGCTCAATAAGTGACTAACAGCGAGCAGTCATTTCTCATGTATTCATGATTGTGAGTATTGAGAGTTCAGGAGTCACCTTCAGAGTTTCAAGTCACTGTCCTTCTTGAAAAAGAAATTGGTGCTGCCTCAGGCGAAAATTACCGTGGGATGATACCATTGGCCACATTCGTTTCGATGTAGACCTTTTGAATTCTTGACTCAACCTCTGACAAGTAATGGTTACACTCATATGGCAGCTTGTACCTGGGAGTCAATTATATGGTTAAATGAGCCGTATGGTACCAGTGTCTCTGCCTTGACTAGAGATCTCCACAAATTTCTGATACTTGGCAGGGATATGGCTGCCACTGTTTGTAGGTACCATTTCATGCATCGGAGCTCTATTTCATTTTGTTAGCTGTTTCAACTTCATCTGATGGAGGGTAGAAATTCCCAGAAGTAGCAGTACTGCTTGTCCGTCAATATTGGAGTATGACTGTAGAGCACATACTCTCTTGGTGACTTGGTGAGCCAGTAGTAGTCTTTCAAGCCCCATACTATTGGTCATGCTTCTGCTGTAACTACCACCGCTACTCCTTGCCTACCCATCCAGCATCAGAGTTTGTCATCTGAGGTCCCATTCCATGATGCTCACAGCAGCCCATTCCACTCACCAATCTGTAGGATGAATGCCTCGTTGATCTTGTTGCTCTCAAGATAGTCGTCCAATATTGTTGTTCCAAGGAAACAAATATCTGGAGCCTTATCACTGTACCACTGTCTAGTTCAGTTGGTATCCACGTATAGCATTGCATCGAGATTCCCATTGAGGTTGAGAGTCTGCGACCAAATATGGATTTGCAAGGCCACAAGTCGACCGGCCTTGCAGTCGATATCTGGATTTCGAGTCTTGAACCTAGGCAATTCCAAATCCAGGATGTATGTCCTCATGGAAACAATTGAGATATCTGATTCGTCAATCAGTGCTAAGCTATCGAAATACTGAACCATGAGCCTAGTCTTTGTATACTCTCTTACAGAAATCATCTTGCAGCCAATGAGATCTAAGGTTGTAATGAATACGAATTCGTCCTATATGCCGAGGCGTCTACGCAGTATTGATATTGCAATGATGGTGTCAGGTACATTTGATCTCGTAAGTACACTTGTTTTGCAGATACAATTAGCCCCATATGTATACTTGGCACACAAGCACACTTTGCCGCTAAAGTCGGATAAGTGTCCTTCATATATAGTCACCTCGTAAACTGCATTTGGAGTGCTAGTAATTATCATAATTACCTTACCTTACAATTGATATCGTTGTCACTTATTCCTGATTGTAATCGTATCTAGAAGTATCCATCTATACGAGGACATATATCCTTATACTATAATCGCATTTCAGTGACCAAATTCATTTCACTCATAGGGTTTCATCCTTTCTTTAACTTTTCAATGTGTCCGAGATAAACCGAGAACTACCACTATATTGTCGATACAAGAAAAGTAATCATCATATTCAGTTTATTAACAGTAGTAGAGACCATTCCGAGTTGATTTAGATGTCAGTCGATCTAGAAGAGTAGTGTCACCTGCCATAATAGGTACCCCTGAGAACTCGAAATATCTCCCTTCACAACCTACACCAAGTATCATAACTAGATTGTTGATTCAGGATAAGTATCCCTGTCAATCAAGTCAGTTGACTGTACCAGAAACGATTCTGAAGTCAATTCGCCCTGAGTATCTTGTCGCCGGGCAAGTATGCTACTCTACTACTTGATATGACGAATTCGAACTCATCACAACACCTTACTCTTCGAGAGGTACAAGGTTTGAATCTTCATAAGTATTTCTATACGTAGAATCCACGGCTGAACAGACCATTACGAGGTGATTCGAAGAGTCATACCACTGACCGCGATCGTCATACTTCACCCACATACCTTCACGACCTGTATGTATCAAAGCTTAATAGGTATACCTAACTTAAGTTAATTCACAATGGAAGTGACAAATCAGAGATGATTCGGAGGTCAATCGATCCTGAGAAACGGGTCATCAGCCCTTATGGCTGCTGCTGAGAAAACCTCGAAACACATTTAATGAGATCTGTCGCGAACAAATAATTCATCAAGATGAATCGAAACTAATCGAGTATGAAGCGCTAGCGAACATTCATCAACGTCACTCTCACCTGTCGATTAATTGATTATCATTGCTAAGGTAATGATTCGAGATAAGTATTCCATTGATTGGAGTTGATTGAAATGAGCAGAGTCAATTCTAAAATAATTCGGAGACCTTGAATCACATTCAATGAGACCAATCACATATGTACCAATGATCAATGGCAACCTATTGAGCAGCTCGAAGTGTTGGCCAAGCTTTCATCAACAATACCCTTATAAGCATCGATTTATCAGTTCTTTGATAGTTACCCTGAATGTGCCCATTCATTAATTAATCGAGTCTTACAAGAAGTCACAGACGATAAACGTATTCAATCATCTGCACTTGACAATTAACCTCCTACCATTCGAAGTGTACTTGACGAGTACCTTCCTACCATCTAAAGTGCACTTGATGATAACATTCCTACAATCTGAACAAAAGCTCTGAAGCACACATGATGATTGCCTTGCTAGGATCTGAGTGGAAGCTCTGATATGTCCCTATAACATGTTAGCATCCATGAACAAAGCTTCAAGCTCATTTTCGGAACCTCAGCATTGTATGGAGATGCTCTTATGCACAATGATTATACAAGCACTGAAGTGCACACAGGGGGAAAGACAACCAATGGGCAGAGTTCTAGCCTCTGATAGTCGAGCTGTGGTCACAGATCATTAAACAGCTCTCGGTAGGCAGTGCAATCCCTGAATGTTCTAAGTGTTAAGCAAGTCAAAACCGATATCCTATTGTGCGATTCTACGAGATAGATGAGCAAGTATGAAATCCGAACAAAATCACACCTCAAGTCATCATATGCCTTAGTGGGAAACGATACACTTCAAAGCCATCTTATCCCATAGCGGCAATGGATACACTTCAAAGTCATCCTATAACATAGCGGGAATGGATGCACATCAAAGTCATCGTATCTCCTAGCGAGAATGCATGCGTCCTCTCCGCCATATCTTTGATCTCGATTGGACGAATAGATATTGTTTTGCATATTGAAGAATATAGGTCATTCAGGTTTTCAACCATTACAATCGGGTGAGACATGCACGTGATTTGCAGAATGTATCCTTCCGTGCAGTGACATGATATCCTTCGGTTGACAAACTGTACGAGCTACCTCTGGGATTGCCTAGGCAAGAAACCTATATATTGACTTTGGCCCTCTGAACTTCAAGTGGGGGTACAACTGGCAGCCACCCAGGTGATATCGAAATCTCCACAGGCAACCGATAAGCTCGGCCTCAGGAGGGCGGTGCAGTAAGTATATCTCCTGACACTTGCTCGGAGCCACTACATTCGAGAGTATGGTAGCATGCGATGATATTTTCGGGTCATTCACCATTCAAATTGATGATTGCCCAGAGTTGCTGTGAGCTTCCATGACAGGTATCACCAATTGTGAAAAGAGCATCTGGAGCTCAACAAGCGAGCTGAAGCAGCGGTGATAGTTACAGCAGAAGAGTTACCCATTGACAGTTCTTGAATGACTGCTACTGGCATGCCAGATCAAGGAGGGAGCACCTGACGGTACAGTATTTCCCATCGAGAATTACTCATTTCGACAAGGGCTACTGGACTGCAACCTTCACTTCTATCTCATGATGACTAGTACAATACTAATAGGTACAGATGGGGCTTTGGCGACTGAAATGGTACCCACAGACGATGGCAGCCATGCCATATCACTGCCAAGAATCAGCAATTGGTGAAGGTCTTTAGTAAAGCCAAGATAGAGACTCTGCTACCGCACCAATCAATTGACCATACGATCGACCCCAGGTACAAGCTGCCTATAGCACATATATTACCTGTTGGAGGTTGAGTCAAGATCTCTAAAGGCCAACATCGAGACAAATGATAACCTGTTGGAGGCTGAGTCAAGAACTCAAAAGGCCTACATCGAAAAGAATCTGTCCAATGGTATCATGCTGCAGTTATCATCACCGACACTGAGACTATATTCAAAGAAGAAGTACAGTAACCTGAAACTCTGAAGTTGACTACTGAGCTCTCAACAAGATCACAATCAAGAATTGCTGATAGGTGGATGGCACTTGATGAGCCATGGGAGAGCTGCAGAATGCAGATTTCTCAAGTACACAGTGCAATTGTACTTACCCTTGAGAAGGATAACAAGAGACTTCTTGCCGATATGGTGATACAAGGTTGTATTTTAGTCTACCCATTTCTTTAAGAAAAACTAACTTTATAAGATATTCTGTCAGGCTGGCAAATATATGCAGATACAGAGGCATGAAGCCCCAATATCGATCGGAACCGTCATTTCAATAAGAAATTCGATGACATTCGATCAGATATGAAATCATATTCACTAATCGCATTTGATTGTCGACAAAGCAACAACCTTTCAAGAGGGGAACAATCATTATGGAAATCGATAAATCGCTACTTCAAATGCATTCTGCACTGCAAGTGCTACAATGACTAACCATTACCACAGTAACGAAACCATCATACTCCATACACAGGCGAGCTTGATCTTGTATGTACTGTGGCTAACAGGTGCAATTCGCCTCATATGTGCAATTGACTCGCAGGTACACTTGGTATCGTAAGTATGCTTGGCTCAAAGAAGCAGTTGGCCTCATAAATATACTTGGCTCGCAGGTATACTGGAGATCAAGGAGATCTTATCTGCATAAGACTTCTCTATTGAGTACCTGGAAGGTACAAAACATGCCGCCAACAGTCCGATTATGAGATTGTCAATGAGATATCTGGTGGACGGCTCTTGGCATCCCTGACATTTGAACCCTATAATGATCTGCTTCCTACCGATGATTGAGATGGCCCAGGCTGCTGAACTCTTGGCAGTCGACGCCTTGTGTAAACAAGTCGATAACTCAATGGCTACTGTCAAAGCCGAAGATGAGAGCGAATGGAGTGTCATCACTAGGGCTCTGACCTACAAGTGGTAGATATATTTTCCTGTAGACAATGCTCTCTGAGGTAAAGTGATTTGTCTCTTTTACAACAAACTTGAGTCCAGTCACTTTGGAGCCCTTCAAACTGCTGAGTTCGTATCTAGAGAATTTCTATTGGTCTACGATGGATGTGTACATAAGGAAGTAGGTCAGCTACTGCAATGTAAGTGAATGAGATCAGGCGTGAGTGCACCGAGAAGCCTGAGAGCGAATGAGAAATCAATGGCTATACTACGAGTCTTCCTCACGGAATCGAAAATACCACCGAATGTATCGAATGCACAATCAGCTGCAACTAATTATCAATGAAGTCAACCACACACAATGCCAGCAGCAGAGAACCAGACAAATTAGCAGTCATGATGCAAAGCTGTGTGGAATGCGAACCGACTGAAATTCTGGATGGATATATGGGAAGGTAAATACATTGGACCTCCAGAGCCGACAGCACGAACACAACGAGTCACATCGTAACTATAAGCTTCTACAGAATGCTTACAAATTAGATATATTAATGAACAAACCCACTGCAAGTGACCTTGACTGAACGAAACCACAATCATAATCGATTGATATTGCCACCGATAGCGGTGTCTAACCATGTGAGGCTAGATTTCAGAGTGTGACCCCTACAGCTAATTTCACAAGGTTATGGCATTTTCAAACCCACTACTTTTGTGGATTCGAAAGTTAAAGGTATGGGAAACGGAAGATGGATGCCTCAGTACATGTAGAGCAGAAGAATACTTGTTTACATTGTTAGTAAGACCTTATTGCACAGATAAGAATAAGATATCGCAACTGGAATGAGCATGTACGAATGTATATTGATATATCATTACTGCAATTGAGGGCCAGCAATGTAAAGTCGAAACCTGATAACCGATATTCGATTCAACTTGGAGCCAATTGGGAGATACATATGGTCAGGCTACAACCGATATTGTCAGCCATGTACTTGGATATTCGAGAGCAGAGACATGGAATTGGATAAACCATACGAATTCGAGAGTTCTCAAGAGTAGCAGCTATGACCAAGATAAGTACATCATGCCATTATGCTAGTTGACTGCTGCAGAGATGTGATATCAGCCACAATGTCTTTATCATTGTATTACTTCAGTGCGCATGATCATGTGTGGGGGTCAATCAATGAACCAATGGCGGAATCCAATGTCGCCACCGATTCAAGCATGTAATGTCAGCACTACGGGGATCAATTGCTTGGATTCACAGAAACTGGATGTCTACTGGCATATTCGGAACTATGGACTTGCAAGACTGCAGAAGAAGTGGACTTCAAGTCTTCAGAGTCAATTGGATATTTCCTTCTCTTCTCTTCTATTCTCTTTCTTTTTATCTAATAGATTTCGGTCCGGTACAAATGGCGTTGGCCCAGGTTTTACAACTTACCACTGGAGATGGATTTCCTTGTGCACTCAATCCACCATGAGGCCCCCATGATGGCACTGATCAGTCGTAGGACTAATGCAGATATATGAAGGTGTACGCACATAACTTTGTCTTTCTTTATGTATATATTTACTGCAGCCCAGGAGGTCTACAGATAAAGTGGGAATGAAGTAATGGCAGTACCAGGTATACTTGGCCTCGTAAATGTACTTGGCTGGCAGGTGTACTTGGCAGCCGAGGCAACATAATCGCCCTTCATTTATAGTCACCTTGCGAAGTTCATTTGGCATGCTAACAAATATCTTACTTTCCTTACCTTGCAATTGATATCTTTATCACTTATTCCCGTTTGCAATCATATCTACACATATCCATCCATACAATAATGTATGTCCTTCCAAGTGTCCTGAAGATTCTCAATGCTCCACAGTCAATGAGTGCTTGCACTAGGTATCAAAGGACCATTGTCGTTTTGCTGGGTGGCTGCTGCCATCGGGTTTCAATACGTCTGGATAGTTGCCCCAACTGTATCATAGACATGTATGTGCTAAGTAACTGCCATTGCAGCAGATGCACATCTTATTTCCGAGGCAGTTATCGACAACCTCCCTTGAGATTAATGGTGGCGGAGGTAATTCGGTACACTTGCCATCTCCACCCCCACCGATACTGCCGGTGTTGGTCCTTCCACTGGAAGTTGTCTCGATGGGCTCAGAAGTTGATGGTCTGAAATTTCATTTCCTGTCGGTTTATTTGGACCGGTCATTGGACGATTCTCCACTGCCACCGGAACTGCCGGTAGCCTGCTTCTCTATCCTGGACCCCTCTGCTCATTCGGCTGCTCTCGCATCGCACTCAGCCCTTCATTCGGCTTGCATATCAGCTTGTTGTTTGAAAAGAAGCTTCAGTATCAATCAGTTCTGAGTGGTCATATTGTACTGATCATCTTGGGTGATCAGAGGTGAGAAGCCATCGTCATTGTGATCATTGTTTTCCCCATCAGGATTGAGATCACTGTTGTCAGAATTCGGATTTCCATCGTCGGCATCGTGATTATCGTCGTCGACATCACGATTATCACCGTCGGCATTATGATTATCATTGATTGTGGCGTCATCTTCAACTGAAGCCCATTGGCTGCTTGTCGCTGATGCCTGCTGAGTTTCCTCACATTCATGATTGTCAATAGCACGCAATTGACCTCTAACCAACGTTTGTGGAGGCATTGAGTTGCAATTGTATGTAATAGACTAATCGTCTATGTTTGTGTACGTGTTGCAAAGTGTCAAAAAAGCAAGGACATCACGAAGTCCCATGAGCAAATCGCAACTGATAACTGAAAAGTGATTATAGTATGGAGAGGTATTCACTCATATGGACAGATATGTATAGATACCATTGCAAAGAGAATAAGTTATAAAACAGATGATATCAATTGTAGAGTAATATAAGAGAGTAAGTAGGAAAGTAAGTAAATAAGATAATTGCAAGTGTGCAAAAAGCACTTCGCAAGGTGATTGTATATGAGGTACTATTATCCAGCATTGGCGGCCAAGTGCACCTGTGAGCCAAGTATACGTACGAGGCTACATGTACTGATGAAGCCATGTGCACTTACATGGCCAAGCACACCTGTGAGGCCAAGCACACCTGGAACCGGTATTACAAATAGGAGTAGAAGAATAACACTCATTACATTGTAAGTTGCAGAATAATCTCATAGGGAAAACATTATATGAGTGAGAAACATAGAATCAATCAGAACAGCAAATAAAATATAATGTGATTGATGGCAGAAAGGTAGATCATATCACCTACTAAGTTTATCTGACAATATGCCAAATTGTTTTCAAGAAAGGTTCTTCCAATTATATTCACTTTTATGGAAGTTTTATCAATACATTCAAGGTACTCCATACAAAAGCAGTATATACATGTAAACATAGGATCAATTCAGATATAACATTGGTTCTGACAGAATATATTTAAAATCAGATAAGTTGACTGCAAACCTATTGATCACAGTTGAATGCATTTCAGTTGTATACAGTATATATATCAAGGTATAAGTATATTGTAATAAATAGCATAACATGTTAGGAATCTTCTCTTAACACATATTAGTGGTCAAGAAGTAAGTAATGAATACCAGATATTCTGGGAATTCTGTAGGATAATGGCCATTCACTATGGTAATACTGAGTGATTGCTGCATCCAGATCTGATAGTGAAGCCATGACTGCAGAGACTGACCTGGTCATGAAGTACTTCCTCAATTGATGAGGCCGAAAGGTCTTGAAGACTCCATTATATTTTGAGTGAGCAACATTCTTCTATTGAGAGGTTTTAGAGATCCATTATATGATATCCCTTCAACCCTCACTACTCAACACAATAACTATTATGACAGTATAGTACATTCTCCTACAGTAGAGTATTTTTGAACTGGCAGACAATAATAATGCTTGAACATTGTACACTACTCAAATACCCTTGGAATAATACCTTTGGCAGACCTTTGGATGAGATTATGTAGACACTTGTCCTTAAACTTGTACTTCTGTAGAGGATGAATAATATTGATCTATACACCCAATGAGAGTAACCTTTCAAATTGATTTGTGTTAGTATACATCATGATTTTAAATTCTATGTTGCAAGATATTAGTAGGCGACCCAGTAAATCATTAATATACCTGAATAAGGAACATATTGAGATTTTCCACAATTAGAATAGTTCCGAAACGAGAGATCCAAGTCGATATTTATCTTGATGAGTTGTTCAATGATGTTGATAAAAAGCCAAATGGACTTCAGTTTCTTGAGAAGAGTTACACAGTAATGAAATCAGATAGTGAGAGAATAACCTATTGGAAAACCTTGAATTATCAGAAAGAGATATGGAATTATACGTATAGGATTGTGGTCAAACAATGAACACGTTCAGTTGATTACAATCAGACTCCAGACTCATAATTGACAACAAAATCGATTTATTACCACAGTGATATTATTAGTCACTAGAGGAGAGGTAGTGTGCCATGAATATTTAACGAGAGCAAGAAAGCTTCGGTTTTTGAAATAACAAGCTCTAGCACCAATCTACAGTAAGAACTTACTAGTTGACTCAAACATAAAATATTATTATCAGTTCTATCACATAACAATATATTTCTATTTTATATCTCTAAGTGAATAAAATCGTTGTGCCAAATAGTTTGCTTGTGTACTTAACATTCTTTTCAACTACAATCTCAATGAAGTTGTCAAGATGATGTATGAACTTGCAACAATCTATAAGATCTACTACGACATCATCATGTTCTGCCACTTTGACACTGTCTCTTTCTATAACGAAGTCCACAATGAGGTGTATCTTCTGGATTGCTACAACCTTTTATATAGCCTTGACAGTATATTTAGGATTGATACTTGGGGCAGGTAACTATTGTTTAGGACAGCCATACTTGGAGGATGGAGGTAGTCAAAAATATATTGTATTTGATTGGTTCAGCGTATCATGTCAACATAATAATATAAACGTTCATAAAGTAACGGTTACTGAGTTTATGAACTACCAATTATATTCCTATCTACATCTGCTGTATAGGTTATCATGATACCTTCAAGATTACTGTTATGTATATTTGTATTATATATACTGCATTACCTTTGAGGTCTTCAACTGTGACATTGTCGAATTTCATATGCAGATAGAACAGATTAGAATGGAACAATCAGAGACCATCCAATCTCTTTTACAAAACAGACCATATATATTGTAATCTCAACAGTTTCTTAATGGCAACTCTATGTTGCCAACTTATATTAAGTTTAGACCAATCGGAACCTCATCAATCAGAAATACCCAATCCAGGACATTCATTCAGGGACTCAATAGAGTGGATCTAGAGGTTGACAGGTATATTAAAGATAATGTATCTGGAGTATCCAGAGGTGAAGAAAATCGAAGATAGGAGCGAGCTACATAATATAAATATGAATTTTACAGATGGCTTCAATGTAAGAATAGTACAGCTCAAACAGGATATGCAGCGTATAACTAACATTTGCAATTTGGAGAAGTGAGCAATTGATGACAAATTCAAAAGAGTTAATCAAGATTGTGATCTGTTCAGCAGACAACTGGAAACTGAGCAAGCTGAATGGACTTTACAATGTAAAAGGTAGAAGAAGCAGATCTGCGGGTAGCAAGCAATAGTGACAGATCTATGAATCCGTATGGATATTCTTCAGCAGTAGGATCAAGAAGTCATTGAACCAGCCAGTAAAGCTTTTGGCGCTATTTATCAATTACTAAATTGACTGGAAGAAGAAAGGTGCAGAGAGGTCTCAAGGATCACATCACTGTATATACAATAGGCTGATAATGGTATTAGGCTTGTGGCAGTTAGTCCCCCATGACGATTGGTGCAGAATCACGTCAAATCGCTTGACTGCAGATTTCAAATCCTTCGAGGATCAATGGACTGGGGCAACCTGAATCAGTAAGTTTTAAAACTGCAGCAAACCTCTACCAGTCTGACTGACATGTTTTCAGCACAAGATTCTTCCAATCTGATACTCAAGATTCATCCAAATCATTGACATCAGATTGCTTATCTGGCAGAACACCAAAAACAGTTGGGAGTTAAACAATTGTCAGATACAGAAACATCTCTACACATGTGCAGAGGCTGCAGAATTCAGGCCCGAGATATACTCGCAGTCCCAGAACAGTTGAAGAATAATAATACGGCAGAAGAACCTTTGGAGCCAGGAGGACTACCAGCTGGCAGTGACCCAAAAGACCCACCACTAGCTCTGTTACATTATGAGTCTGCCAATGGGGAACACATCGGAGAACAATACAACAATGATCAACCAGATACAGGGAAGTCTTGTCATGAAAGGACTATTGAAAAACTCACCAAAGCAAACACTGTTAAAATCAATATGTCAGCTAAATTGAAAGAAAAGGAAGCTGAGTATTTGGAGGTCTGATGTATGACAGTTAAAACATATATTAACAATCAAACACATTTGTTTTCCACCTCTGGGATCGAACCACAATAGCCATGTAGGGTTGTGCAGGATGATATGCTTGCATGGCATATTCAATGAGAGTCCGATATCAATATCGGTATGTAATCTCAGTTGCAAACTGGTTAACAAAGAGCTAATTACAACTACTGCAACCATTAGATCAGACAAGTAGTCGCATACCATGAATCGTGTCATCCTTGATGCACATGTAATATTAATGACCTGTGGACTATGGTTGACACTTTGAATATTAAAGTCAAACTCACAGCAGTAGTATTCTTGGCAACTATTGTAATAATACTCCAAGAATAGGTTATCTAGAAATAAAACAATATTGATATGGACAGTCTTGATGATCATGAGCTAAAGGATATAGTTCTACAGACAGTTCAAACAGGCAAATGGTGAGCTGCTATCAATAAATATATTTGAGATATTATTGGTAGTAAGTAAAGAAAGAGTAATGATGGTGACTAGATAGCATCATTATCCTGAGTTTTCTAATCTGCATTCAAATGACAATACAGCCAATTGTCTAATACCCCACATTTTCATCAGGAACAGGGCAATGAAAAGACTCCAGTCAAGAATAACATTTCAGGTACTTTCGAAAATACATATGCTCAATACGTAGACTGTTACACCTCACATGTTACATACCACTAGGAATACTCCAAGTGGGGTCACCTATGATCACTTGATGATTGCTGGATGAGGATAATATAAGGGCTATCTCTGTACGTCATCGAATATCCACAAGCTATTACTCAATTTCAGTTATCACAACCAACAGAATCAGATGAGCTGTTATGCAGTTAACCATATCTCTGATAAGGAACAAAGATTGGTTAATTAATTGATACGCTGTCAGCTCATGCTACCGATAATAGGAAGACAGCTGAAAGGCTGTAGCTACCTAAGCTCCTGAGATTGAATCCTAGCTGGGGAAGCCTTTGATGTTCCTCACGATCGAAAGGAACTCAGTTATCTGGAAGTTAAGAAATCGAAAGGGTACGATAGGTCCAGACCACTGTAGTCCGAAGGACTGATATCAGTAGGGACTATATTCATCTGAGTAGAAGATTTAAGAGGAATAATACAGAACGTCTGGCAGAGTAGTAAAGGATAGGAAAGGGTATTGGAGCGAAGAGTGGTTAGGTAGAAGAGCTCATGATAAAACTGTAGATTGAAGTAATTGTTTGAGCGAGAGGAAAGAGGTATCAAGATATCTGAAATCTCTGTGGGTAGAGGGGCAAACTTCTTGAAGAGGAGAACAAGCCTTAACAATATTCACATTGGGAAGCCAAACATCTTCGTCTCTAATCTGAATAGTGGCTTTGACATCCTGAGTGAACCTTCAGAACTTCTGTGGCAAGCAAGTCCTGAGAGCTGTAACGATACAACCTGCACTGGTGAAGCTGAAGAGATACTTCCAGTATTACATTGACTGAACACCCAATGACAAACAGATTTAACATGATGCAGCCAATGGGTATCAGAAGTACGTCTGACCATCTGACTGAAATGTCAATCACAAATCAATAAATTGCTTCAGAAAAATTAAAACCTCAAAAGGTACAGAGGATTGTCCTATCCCATAGTAATATCAGAAAATTAAATTTGGTTCATCTGAGCAAGAAGAGTCAGACATTAATAACTATGAGATGGAGTTTGAGAAAGAATATTCAGATGAAATAAATATATTTGATGAAACAATATCATCAGGAAGTGAACATGAAATCTCTGAGGAGGAATAATCACCATGGTGGTAAGAAAGCGATAGAAATTCAGATTGAGTATAAGGGATCAAGGAGTGGAAGCGATTACAAACATTGAATGTAGATAAATATCAAGTCCTTCTCTGAGGATTTCATTAGGCAAGATACTGCTGGGTAGTAAGAGAGGAATGATATCACCAAAAATCACATCATATCTTCAAAATATTAAGATCTGTTGCAACCAAACTATTGTCGAAATAATAGTCATTATGAAGCGAAATATAGCTGGGTGGCTCTGGTCATATTGAGGTGTGGCTCTGCGGGATACTCGTATAGTTAGTTCTAGCAAATCTTTGACTCCAATGATCAATAACATTCATTTCTATACGTACGAAAGGGCCTATTTTCCCACCCGAATACAACTCTCATCATCTGAAGCCTTATAGATAAAGAAAATAAATACCTCCAATAACCTTGTCTTCAATAAAGGGAAGAGAATGAAGATAATACCGAAGATGATTTTAGGCAATGAATTGATTCACAAGTTCTCATTTGTTGGACACAGGATAAAGGAACTATGCATTAAATATCGGTCAGAGTGATTCTTGACCAGGAGAGCATATCTGTTGTGATGTCTAAAGAATGTGTAATTTCAATCATAGTAACTGTGATTAAGCAAAAACCAAAGGTAAGGGAATGAGAGGTAAATGGTTGGATGATTCATTTCCAGAGTAGTAATGTCATTGTATTAGATATTGCTTTTAGTAATAAAATGACTTTTAAAACATAAAAGACAATGTCTATGAAAGCTGATTAAAATATTCTTATGTGCACTTGAAATTTAATACAATAGAAGGTGCAGGAAACATTACGTAGTCATCTTCACTTCACAGAATACCATATCAAGTGCTATAGACATATGCAATTCAACCCACAATGGAATATTTCCTACAATGATAAAGTAGCTACCAATAAGAATACTATCAATATCAATACTGTGGCTTTCAACTATTCATAAAACCTTGTAAAGAAATTACTCCCTCAGTACCATAGATAGATACTACTATTTGTTCCTAAGACATCTCAAAACCTATCTAATTATAGACTCTATAATCATGAAATTCATCTTGAATTATCCGACGATCAATTACAAATCAGACCTATCTACCAACTTTCAAAAGAAGAAGAACATTTACTAAATGAATATATCAATACAATAATAACATGAGAAAATACCTGACCATCAAGCAGTCAATTCAGATGACGGATTCAATTTGCATCCTAGTCAAACGGTTATGAACATCGACTTTGTATTGTTTGTTTATGACTGCACATAATGACAATCAAGGATGTAACACCTTTCCTCCTCATGATCAAATTGAAGAGTCATGTGAAAGCAGACGCTTGTATCACTAAGATCAACATGAAGGCAGATAACCACCTCATTCACGTGGCTGAAGCCAACAAATAGAAAACTACTACATACACCAAGTTCAGGTACTACAAATACGCATTTAAGCTATTTAGCTCCACCAACATACCTGTCACTTTGAAAAATGGATGAATATAATTTTACAGCAACTCTCTGAATGCAATAGAAATGTCAAGGTTTGCTATATTGATGATCTTCTCATGGTCACTAAAAGAACTTGTAAACAATATCATTAATATGTAGGTAGGATGTTACAGGTAATGAAAAATGATGAGTTAGTATTCTAAATTGATAAATATCAATTTGACCAATAAGGTGTAGAATATTCAGGATTTTTGATCAGTGGTAAAGAATTAAACCTGGCACCATCTCATAGTAAAGTAATTACTCAATGGCTCATTCCTTGAAACTTGAAAACAGAACTGATATTACCCGATCCAGGAACTTGTATCAACATTTCATCTGTGACACTGTGAACATCACTCCAGTTTTACCATCACAAATAGTATCCTTATTGCTTTCAACACTTGATTGCGATGGACGTTATGAAGATTCACTCAGGATGTGAAAGTAACCAAAGATCAAGATTCAAGATAAAAATATTTGGCTTTCCAATCGAATATTGTTAGGGCTTGTTTTCCTTGACAGGAAGTTTGTTGTTCTACTCTCGAAAATTCCATAACTCTTTATACCTCTTTCCTCTCATTCTAACAATTACATCTATCTATATGTTTCTCATGTGCTTCAATATCTAACCACCCTTCACACTAATATCGTTTCATCTTGACAACCTACCCTCCACTCCTTGGCAAGACCTTCTGTATCTTTCCACTAAACTATTTTACTCTGATGAATAAAATCCCTACTGATATCAGTCCTTCAAGCCACGGTGGTCTGGACCTATACAATCCTGTGAATCTCTTAACCTCCAGCAGAATAGTATCCTTTCGATCATGTGGAGTATCAACAGTCTCATCAGCTATGATTCAAACTGGGATACTTTCATATATACAACCTTTCAGCTATGTTCCTATTTTCGGTGGTATGAGCTCATATTGTATCCATTCTCTAACTATCCTTCATTACTTATCAGTCATGTGGTTGACTGCATAGCAGCTCATCTGATTTTGTTGATTGTGACATCCGAATTGAGTGATATCTTGTGGATATTGCATGACCTGCAGAGATGGTACTTGTACTATCCGGATCCAACAATCATTGAGTAACCGTAGGTGATTATACTTTGAAGGTACCTGATAATATATAATTCTTTGAGGTGTAACATTATCAAAAGATACACCAGACTTGTTACCTGAATTATGGATACCGTCAAGAGTGACAGAAAAGACTTTTAATTCAGAGTGGCTGAAACAGTGACATATTACAAAGTGATTGTTCAATCCAAAGTGAAAAATACACCACTTGTAACTTGTGTGACATTGGGATTCCAAACAACTATCATTAGTACAGACTGTCATCATTGATCATGTAATGGGAGCTATACTATCTCAAAAGTCTTATGACAGAAATATACATCCTGTTATATTTATGTCTCAGATATTTCCACCAGCTGAAATAAACTATCAAATGTTCAATCAGAAAATACTCATAATTGTTTACGCAATAAACACCTACCACCGTTATATATACGGTGCTATATATATGTCAATTATTTACTCATATAATAAGAATTTATCATACTTCAAAGCAACTATTCAATTCAATTAGGAACACGTGCAATAGGTTGCATTACTTTAAGAATACAACTTCAAACTTATATATTGTAAAGAATAAGTGAATTCAAATGCTGACGATATATCTAGATGCACAGCGTTCACACATAGAGAGAGAGGTACAACAGTGACAACCACAATGCCTCAGATGGATCTTGAACAATGGTTCAAGATAGGAGCAATTGAAATTGAATAATAGGATATTGAAAACATGATATTGTCTGTATGTTCAGTTGAGAGTTTCACAGTGTAACAGTGTAAAGGATTTAAGACATATATTGTAAAGGATTGCAAGTAGAAGAAAATACTTAGGAAAGTGTAAACAAAGGAACATAATATTGATGGGTATTATAGTATAGATGATGATAGATACTTAACATGGAATGAATGATATATACTGGAAGATTTTCGGAAAACAGTTTAAAAATAGGAACAAAACTCTCAGATGGCTTAAAGTTCCAACACTACATTAACCATGCAGCATATTAACCAGAATATGTACAGGCCTAAATGTAAAAATGATGTTCACAATTGGTGTAATAAGTGCAACTCACACCTGGCAATAAACAGTCCATTACATGCAAGACCTGGTCCCTTTCATCTGTCCAAATTACTATCGTAACTATCGATATCTATATCTGACCACTGTAACCCTGATTCCCATGAGTCAAATGGAAATAAGAACTTTAAATTGGTAGTTGATCAATTGACCACAATTGCTCACTTTATATATATTGCCAAACAAGAATTTGAAGTTGTCAAACATCGATTACTGGATGGCATTTGGAGGTACTATGGTATACCACTCGATATTGTCTCATATAGAGATTCAGTTATTACTATTCACTTTCTTTTTGACTGCTTTAAGTTTCTCAGAATCAAGCAGTCGATGATCGCAGCATTTCACCTGCAGACCGATATACAAACCAATCATATCAAAATAGGTTATTGGAGATCACCTTGGAACTAGTTATAATTATGAAAAGAACAATTGAAGCATGATGCTGGCAATGACCAAGTACACATATAATAACTTGTGAAATTCTGCTACCCTTCGTATATTATTCTAAGCCAACTATGGCTTCAAGGCTAACTCAAGTTTGCCCTCACAAGTTCAGTTACAAGGCCCTGATATAGATTTCAGTGATAATTTCATGATCGAGGTATTTCAGAAGTAAGAGATACAGCATAAATATTTCTGTGAAAGGATAGCCATATACAAAAATCTCAAAGTGCAACAGGCCCCACAATATAAAATTGGCAATATAGTTATGATCAATAGGGAAAACATCCAATTCAAATAACATTATCGAAAACAAAAAAAATACATGTATTGACATTTTCAGATCACTATGAAACGAAGCCACAAAAGCTATTGATAACTCAAATTGTCAATGCCATGATATATATATCCTTCTGATCATGTCGCACCCCTGCAACCATACAGTAGAGAAGCAAAGTCTCTAGAAATCCTACTCGTCAAGTTGGACAATACCAGTCAGACACCTGAATCAATTGTTGCAAGCCAACCTACATATCGTAACCCATGAGAACATGTATTATCTGTGAAGTGGCAGAGATACTCACATGATAACAATATATAGGAATCGTTTGAGTATCTACATTGGATCCCTATCAATCTGCAGGATGAGAATAAAAATAAGTACACTATAATGAAAAAGAATAGGAGATGGAAATCAACCAATACCCGACTGGCAGGGAAGAGGAGAAACTTATGTAAACTTGTTCGTTAAACCTATACTGAGCTGAGTTACTTGGAGGTGATGATTAAATTTGTGTTTTTTATGTCAAACAGAAAAAGGAAGCTAAAGCCAAAACTACTATTATTATATGTCAGTACTGTCTGTGTGGAATCTTTTCCTTTACATAATTTTCATGATGGAGTTTCAGTAGAGATCACTGGAACTAGAGAGAAATGAACTTTCAGAGGACTTTCCTTCACAAGAATCAGTGGTCCAAAACCTAGTAATAAACACGGAGTAAATTTGAGATCCTTCTTTAAAATACCCATTCGTTATACTGGAACTGAGTGATGCATGTACTCAAGTCTAATGGTCAGGTTTTAACAGCAGGAAATCACCGGATCATTAGGTACTTTCTCAATTGATGGGGTCCAAGGATTCAAGGTGGGGTAACAGACGTAATTCTAGGGATTATTAATACCAAACGTGAAGATACTTAATTCCAATAATGAACAAGATATTAAACTCGACCGGAATACTAATAGTAAACAAAGGTTGATACCTTGTTGTATTGTATTGTTTTAAAGATAAGAGAATGAGTGAAGACCAAACCTATCCTCTACTACTATAACAACTATATAGACTCGGTTTTCTTACCATCGTCATCCTTCGTTGCTCATTCACAAAAGTACATTTCAACTGCTTATCACTCATGCTATTTCTACATTCCGTATCACACATGCCATTCTTGAATTTCATATCACTGATAGTATTCCTGCATTCTTTATCGTACCACTCAATCACTGCTCACCCTACAATTAACAATGACAATAGTTCCCTTCTAATACCATTTACAAACAAGGTCATGATGTAGGCTTGTTTGGATATATATTGCCAAACACATCTATTGCTTGTAATCTGTCAACATTAATAGCTGATTCCCAGAGTCTTTCGTCTTAGCCTTCCTATTAACCAAGAAATGCAACTGTTTCCTGAATACCCAAGAATTATCGATCCATTGGACTTTGTATTCCTCTTCTCCGTTTACAATTACCACTTGTATTGGTAAAGTACTATCAGGGATTTGTTCCATTGGGAACCGGTCCGGTTTGAGCAAAGTGAATACTAGCAAATAGGTTTTCCTTCATACACCAGTATTTTGTCCCACTATATAATACAATGATACGTAAATGAGTTCTTGGGTTACATCTCACTGAATTATACATGCAACACCCTCAAAGAGGAGTTACCTAAGATCACTCTATAAATATTAGATCAGCATGGTACAAGCACCATCTCTGCCTCTTATCGAATATCTACATAATTATCACTCTATCCAGTTATCACAATCATTGAAATCAGATGACCTGTTATGCAATCAATTATACGACTTATAAGGAATGGGGGATGGTTACTGAATCGATATTCTGCCTGCTCATACCACAAATAAAACCAAGGCAGCTGAAACACTGTAAATAGGAAAGCACCTAAGTTTGCATCCTAGCTGATGAAGACTTTGATGTGCTTAACATTGGAATGGATATCATTTCCCCAAAGGGTAGGAAATCGAAAGGAAATGATAGGTCCGGACAACAGAAGTCCGAATGGCTGATATCAGTAGGGACTCGATTCATCTGATTAGAAGATTTGACTAGAAGGATATGGAAGGTCCGAAGAGAAGTGAAGGCTAGCAAGGACATTGGTACAAAGTGTAGTTAGGTAGAGAAGCTCATAAGAAAAGCATAGAAAGAAGTAATTGTTAGAGTGAGATAATAGAGGTATAAAGACGTCTGGAATCTCTGAGGGTAGAAGGGCAAGCTTCTTGACAAGGAGAATAAGCCTTAACAATATTCACATTTGAAAGCCAAACATCTTTGTCTTGAATCTTTAACTTAAGTAAGTTTAATATCCTGAACGAATCTTCACAACTCCCATCACAAGCAAGTCCTGAAAGTAGTAAGAATTCTATATATATTGGTATACTTCGGATGATGCTCCCAGTATTATATCATGTCCAACTGATGAGTAGTTCTTCAACTTCTACCTATATTCACGCGCTATACTATGAATTAAAAGTGCAGTCGATCGATCAGAAACCGTTGTACTTGTTATCATTCATACTTTGTGTGATTCAGTTCGACGTTTGAGTCGAACCTTGAAACTGTACCAAACCTTGATGTGAATCCGCTTCGAACCCCTTCTTAAATTGATGCGTCACGAACTGATCCACTTCATTGCGAACACTACACTGTATAGCTGGTTGTGGTAATTGGACTTGCATTGGTAATTGATCCTGTGATACCTTTGTCAATAGTGATATGGATTGATCCAGATGAATATGAATAGTTGATGGAAGATCCAAATGGTATGTCTATGCACTAACTACCCTCTGAATTCCATACGGTCCAATTCATTTTCAGTACAGCTGTTTGCTAGACCATTGTCTTGAGATAATTCTGACGTATATTCATACAAGATCGTCAAATCGTAACTCTTGTCCTTCACTACAGTTCCTAATATGCATGCTCCAATTGAATTACTTGAAACCTTTTCATTTCAGATCATAAGTTATTGAACAGATCCTTTATCTGTTTGGCTACTTGTTCTGCATTAACTTCGTGAATTTCTTTGATATGTTTCATAGGATGTTGGACCAATGTCATTCAGGAATTGTACCTGTAATTGCCAAAGAATGGTGAACATCTTGCTGTTTGAATGCTCGTAAGTACTGTTCTATCACTGTATCAATGTTTTTGGATTTTCTGTCAGTTTGATAGGGAAAATACTATCGATAGGTACCTTTCTAGTCCAAGTCTCTTGTAAATATGACATGACAATTTCAAGGCAAACTGGAATCCTCAATCTGACACTATAGTAATGGGTACCCCATATAGCTAAAAGCCTTCTTGAATAAATATTGACCCTAGTCTTGCACCATCCTTTTTCTCTTGATTAGGTATTAAGTATCACATCTTTGTTACATCATCTACTACCACCCCGAGGTGTTGTACCCTTGGCATTCTGATAACTGAACTACTAAGTCCATACACAGATCATTACACAGTTTTTCTGATACTTTCAAAGGTCATAATAACCTATACGTATTTCTGCTTTTGACACTATGCAGATGACAGACATTGTAATTTCGAATGTAATGGTCAACATCATTCTGTATTTCTGGCCAGTTGTAATCTCTTATAAGCAGGTTATATGTTGTTACTCTCTCTGGATATCCAGCTGCTACCGAATCGTGGTGTTCTATTATTGCTGTCAATGTTTATTGATCTGACAATTTGCTGACTTGTACTGCTTGAATACTGAGGTCTTCATTGTAATCCATACACAAGCTATCACTGCTGTCATGCAGATATTCTTGTCATATATTATTTATCCAGATTCACAATTTACTTGGGATTGTTGTTCTGCACTCTATTAAACTTACAACTTCTGAGAACAACACTATTACACTATTCCGTAGTTGTTTAAAAAGATTCTTCACATATAACTCAACCTGCTCAGTCATTTCTGAACCCCTATTCATCGATATTTCTCCTGGCATTCTTGTCAATTCATCAATCTTCTGATCTTCCTTGCCTGATCGATAAAAAATCCTAAACTTGAGTCTCTATAGGAATTCTGACCACCAGGTTTGTCTTCAATTCATTAATTTTGACGACAAACAATATACCATCTTTTGATAATCTCTCAGTATCTTTATCTGATGTATAAACCCTTCACATTCTGGTCACCATTATTATAAGCTTTTGACAATTGCTCTGAGTTATTCCTCATTGATTTCGTAATTATTTTCTGCTTGGGAATCTTGTTTCGAGAAGCAGCTTCTGAATATAATACTCCCTGGTTATCGTACTGAGACAGAACCTCCACTGACTCATTACCAGATTTGTAGCTTTCTAAACCTATCACATTTTGGTAATACAAGTGTACTAGCATTTGAGCAGTCGTAAATGCTTCTTTCAACTCTGCAAAGCCCGTTTTCTAATCAGCTTCCCACCAAAATAGTACAAGCCTCTTCATGAGTTTAGTTAATGGTTGAACCCCTCAACTATGATTTCGTATTAATCTTCGATTGAAGTTGGTGAATAGAAAACTTTTGGATATCCTTAGGCTTACTCAGTGCTTCCTATTCCTTGACTTCTTAAATCATTCCTTGGACCATTCGAACATCATTAACACCAATGAATAATTCTAAGTACTTCTCTTCCTCCTGATGGAATTGAAACTTTTCAGCTTCAAGATATAATCCTGCATCTTTCAACACTGGTATAATTGCAGGTAAGTATTACTTATGTTTCTTCACATTGGCGCAATTGATAGGAATATTATCCAGGAATACCTTACAGATCATGTCGAGGAATGGTCGTAATGTATTGTTAATGAATTTCTTAAAAGACATTGGTGCATTGGTTAGACCATAAAGTATAAATAAGGATTCAAATAAATCGAATTGTATTTTGAAAGGGATTGTCCACTTGTCTCCTTCTGCTATTCGAATCATATCATAGGTATCCTTAACATCCAACTTGAAATAGATATGGGCTTTGGATAGTTTCAATAATTTCTCCTGAATTAGCAGTCTGAGGAAGATATTCTAAATTGTTCCTTCGTTTGATTCTCTCTTGTCCACGCAAAATTGTAAACCTCCACCTGGTATTGCTGCAAGCCATACCAGTTCTCCACATGGTGATGATGACGATTTGATAAACCCCTTGGATTGTATCTCCTCAATCCAGTCCTTTGGCACTTGTAACTCATTCCAAGTTAAACTCTATATCGGTCTGAAAGGTTGAATAAATCCATCCTGTAGTGTGATTGTATAATCGTAGGTTCGATATGGTGGTAGTTACTTGGCTAGTACTATATTAAATAATGATACAAATCTTTAATACTCTTTTGAGATTACTTCCTCCAATGGTTTTTCCTGCAAGTCTTTCATTCACAGGATCTTTTTAATCTCATACAGGATTACCACATAAACTTTAAATTTTTCCTTCTTAGTTGGACACAAAAACAGCGCTGCTACTTTTGCGCATATATCAAATTTGGACTGGACCATTTGTTTGACTATTTCCATGTAATAGCCCAATACTCAACATTGGAATGATGTTGGTAATGATTCTGGCAGTAATCACTCTCAATTTCAATTGGTCTTATCTGAAACTTAACTGTAACATTGTGAATCTATAATCAAGGTAGTCCTAACACAATAGGATAATACCCTAACTTTGTAATCAATGATGGGAGTTGTTTTAGATGACCCTTTATTCCGAGGATAGGGTTGGCCATTGTTGTAATTGTTCCTGATTCAAATGGTCTTCTGTTTATGACCTCTAACTCTCTTGTCTCCCTCAAGTTCTCTTCTTCCAACTGATAATAGCGAACAGAATCTCAGTCCACAAATACTATTCCTGTGGCACGGCAGTCTATTCAAGCGTGCATAACAATTGTCTTTTCTCTAACCTTCAGTGTACATTTCACAAAGAGGTGGCTGCTTTTTATTAAAAACCCTTTCTATTTCAACACTTGAAATAGATATCTGCAAGATTCCAAAACTGGAAATAATGTTTGTTGACAAAGAAGATTTATTTTTAATATAATAGCCATCCGTTTTACACCGGACTATACTGTAGCCAGCTTCAGTACTATTCTCTTCTCCTTTCCCTTGTCTTAATTCAGATCTACGTTAAATGGATTCATTTCCAAATGTACCGACACCACTCTCAACTTCCTTTAACAACTTGCCGCAAAATACCTTGAATCCCCATAGTATATGTGTAACTCTCCTTCTCTTCTCCTCTTCTGTTTTCCTGGAGTTATCATTTTTCCCATGACCATCAATAGGTCAACAAGAGCTGGTCGATGGTAGTCTTGTACTGTACTGGCAGGTATGTTTTTGGGTATCAGAGTTGTGGTGTCGAGTGGCCTAGAAGCTACTGTAAATCTGCCTAATTTTCCTCCTGCTACTCTGGCTCCGATCTGGAAATCTCTCTTTAAATAACAATTAATGAACTTTATGAGGTTATAGAGATGTTGCAGAGGTGTAGCCAATATATAAGTTCATCAGACAATCCAGACCAGTATGCATTCATTTGCACTCCTTCGTTGCATTCGAATTCGGTAATTTATTTCTTGAATTCAGTATATTACTGAGAGATATTTGATCTTTTTGCCATTGTTTTATCAGTTTACTTTCTGCCATTACTCATTGATCATGATTTCAGAAGCCTAACCTGAACATTAATGCGAATATCTTTAAACCTGTCAATATGACGTGTACAGTTGTTTTCACGTATTGTTGGATCTACTCCTGGTCTACTCCTTTGAGTCTGTTCACTGCATATCTCATCCTGGCCTGTTCTTCATACCATCTTTGAAGTTGATCAGCGATATTTAGGGCCAGCTGTGTCTTCCAGCTGCAGTGATTCTTCTTGTCTAGTTCCCAGAATGTAGGATTTTACCTCCTTTATTATCCCCTCCTGATCTATTTTCATTTCTGACTTCTCCCAATATCACATCCTATCAACCTGGTAACGATACCTTTTGATTTCAGCTGCATACAATTGTCATTGTTTCTGTGCATCATCGAGATCTTGTGATAAGTCATTGTTTTCTGAGATTCAAACAGCAAATTGTTTTTCCAGGATGTTGACTTTTCATGGAGATCTCCATGCTGACATTCTGCAATTATAGCTTTGAGATCCGTAATCTGAGTTTTAACAGATTCCAACTCTTTGTTGACTATTACCTTTTCAATATGATGGTTCTTTTCATCTGTGAGCAGACTTTCAGACCTTGTCCAAGCTTCCTGGACAATTGTAGTTTGTTGAATCATCTGACATCTTAGGTCCTTGATTTCTGCTAATTTCTAACTGTCTGGTACTCATAACAATACTTGTAAGATTTCATACATACTCTCAAGAAATTTATTCAATTGCATGTTCGTAAGGTGATTCAGATTTATAGTGACCAATTGTCCAATCTGAGCCTGTTCTATTACTAATATAGTAATGTTGCAGACTGCTTGCTCTGCTGAGGATCCTGATGATGACAATTTGTTGCTCTAATAGGTCATTGAATTGTTATATATGAAGATGAGTATGAATGTTCCAGTATATCTCTGGCCAGAATTCACCAATATCCACACGATTATTGTATGAATATGATCAGATATTATTGAAAGAGTGATAGCAAAGCGATGAATACTCCTAGTTGCACCAAATGCAGTTTGGGTTGTAACTTATACATGTTCACAGCTTGGTGAATTGTCATTTCTTGTCGGTCTGAAGATGTAGATGTACTGAAAGATCAGTAAAACACTGGAGTTCCTGGTCCAGACTGTAATTCGTGGTACCTGTTTTGGGTTTTCTTGATATTCTTCTAAATCAATGTTTGTAAGGTATATTTCTGCTACCAGTGGAGCAGATAGATTCATGGCAAATTACACCTTCTGTGATATATCATTACAAGTTGTACTCAGTAGCCTCTGTGGGTAATGTTTTAATGATAGACTGACGTTTCAGAGCTCTTCCTTCTAAAGTGTAGATTCCCGCGCAATTATATTCACAGTACCATTGTTTTTGGTCCTCACAATAGACGTGTAGATCACAGTTAATTGTGTGAAAGTTTTTGAATACAATGTCGTCGATTTTTAAATCACCTCCATCGGCTAATAGTTCTGCCAAATAACTATTCAATAGGGATATCATTCTAATATCATGCCAAAAGTAGACTTTGATGGGTTGTTCAATTTTGAGTAGTATTGGCAACGAACCATTGGAAGTTCGTACCACTGACAAACAGATGTGGTTCATGCGAACTGCATCCTTGTAAAGCTATTGGTCTCAAGATCTACCATTTCGGCCCACAATTTCGAACAAATACAAGTAAACGAGTTCTTGCCTGACCGGCTCAATATTTGATACATTGGATAGTGCATCGGATTTGCTACATGATGAATTACAAATCGAGCGTATCGGACAAGATCTTATTTCTTTATATTTGATTGCACTTATGGGATTCAGTTCGAGGTTCGAGTTGAACACTGCAGTTCTAGTTGAACCTCAGATCTACTTGGAATCAAACCTTACCTCAGTTCGATACACCATAAACTGATCTACTTCATTGCTAATACTATTGTCGAGGATGATAATGTACATACTACCAGAGCTGTTACGTAGTTCAGATTCTGAGATATGGTAGAGAATACCAATGACATTGAAGAACTTAATTTGTCTGAAGCAGATTGTATCATACATTTGTATTAACCTTTGAATTGAAAATAATTTCCGAAAATGTCCAGATAAGTGGGTCTTGTGAAGGTCTCAAGATAGGACATGCAGAGGTGATGCCAAAAGATATATATAGCGAGTTGTCCTTTGATAGTATCAACTGATTTGTACACTTTGCAGTGTGAAGCACATTGTAGGTAACAAAGATTACAATCGTATTAATGGGAGTAATGGCACATGGACTGAATATAATCAGTAGAATGATTTTGTTAAAATTGTTCTTCTATCAAGATGGGATATCGGATGTCATTCTAGTGGTAATAATATCCCATCATAAATATAATGAATTGCAATATCAAACAAGACCAGCGACTCAACTGGAATAACAACATTGGATAAGGGTTGATAGTGAAGGGTATTATATTAATTTTTAGACGAGAGAACGAGTAAAAAGTAATCTTCTCTTATGCTACAACATGTATGATATATAATTAGTTTTTCGAGTATGTCGATAGTTATTATCCTTTGTCACTCTTTCACATAAGTATATGCTGACTTTTGATTACTCATGCTATTCCTGCACTGCTTATTGCTCATATCATTCCTATATTTCTTATAGATTACACCATTCCTGCATTCCATATTGCTCACTCCATTCCTTCGTTCATCATTGTACAACGCAATCACCAATTGCCTCAAGACACAATCTTGACAAAACTGTTTTACAGCCTCTATCATGTTTTGGACTTGAAACATGTCTAGCATTGCGAGAATCGAGAGATTGGTCATGTAATTAGCCTTCAATTTGAACTACCGAATCCAAAAACTTGTGGAAGAGTGTAGCAAGTATCCCTATAGGAGAGTGTTACAAAACTAACAGACGATAGCAATACTAGTGAGTGGTAGGCTATTCAGGAGCCCTTAGAGTAATGTCTTTGGCAGTCCTCTCAATGCAATTGCCTGGACAGTTGTCCTCAAGCTTATATATTTCGGAAGGATCAACAATATTGGGCTATATATCTGATGGGATGGCCTGAAATATTATTCTTAAGGTCATATATTTCGGAAGGATCAATAATGTTGAGCTATACACCAGATAAAAGTAACGCTTCCGATTGATTTCATTTAGCATACATTCCAACATTAAACTTTACATGGGAAAGAATTGGTCGGCCACCGATTAAATTCTTGATATATCTGAATCAGAGAAGTTCAGACATATTCTACTATTAGGTCAGTATTGAGAGGAAAGATTCAAGTTGAAGTTTTCTCTGATATGTTGTTCAACCATTTCATTGAAACGCCTGATAGATGGGAGTTCCTAAAAAACATTATTTAGTAGCAATACCAGGCACAAAAAGTATGACTTATTGAATGCCTCATATCATTTGAGCAAAACATAGGCTTACACTGATCAGATCCCTGTCAACTAATCAATTTGATCAGTGGTTTTAGATTAGACCACAGGCTTATGATCTAAGATCAAAACCTGTTTATCAAAACAGTGATAGCATGGATTGCCAGAGAAGCAATAGGATATAATTCATCTATAAAGAGAGTATGAATGCTTCAGTATTTGAAAGAATAAGTTCAGGCAGCAATTTACAGTCAGAACTCACTAGTGAACACAAACTTGAAATATCATTATCAGTTTTACCACAAAACAATCTCATACAATTCTACATCTCTCTGTGAACAAGATCTTTTTGACATATTATTCGCTTGTGTACTGTAAATAATTCTCAAGTCCAATCTCAATAAAGTCTTAGATATACAAACTTGTGCATATCTATGGGGTGTATTAGAATCTTATTGACTCCTGTAACTTCGGCATTCTCCTTTGCAATTAGGAAGAATATAACAATGTATAAGTTCAGAACTCCTATGACTTGTAGGTAGCCTTGATACTATGAAGAGGATTAAAGCTCTTGATAGCCGATAATGATTTAGGACAGCTGTCCTTAGAGGAAGTTAACAGTCAATACAATATTGAATTGAGTTACTTCAGCCTCAAGTACCCACATAACATTACATACCATCACATTCAAGCAATTTTGTATGCATATCTGTAATTTACTTTCAATATAGCAATGATTTGCACTAAATTCCGGAATTTCTATTGGTTTATATATATGAGCCAGTGGACTGTAATCCCTATATTGACTGGCAGTAATGATAATGATAATAGTAATAGTGATGATGATTATAGAGTGATAATAATTGTTCTAGTACTCTAAGGATTATGGTCACTAGCTTGCTATCATACCTGCTATCTGAGTATTTAAGTATTTAAACTGAATGCAGCATTACTACAGTATTTGCTTTAATCCAAAATTCACATGACTGCATTCATACATTAATGCTGCATTCTTTATTGTTATAAAACTACATCCACTTCCGATGCTATATTCTAGGTGCAGTCCTATTGCGGCAGTAATACCACCCCCTTTTTTTTGATATAGTACTCTTTACCTTGTCCACCGGCCGAAGGCGCAACCGTTGTACGTCATACCTTCATTACAACGGATACATCTAAATGCATCAAGACGTGTTCAAATACACATACGTGCTGGTATTTTCAATTTCCTTAAAATCCTTTTGATTCGTGACACATTTTACAGATAAGAATCGAGAATCAACGGTTGGAGGGCAGTTTTTTTAAAACCCACCTTTATTTCAACTGTAGTTATTAACTTTTCCTCTCACATACAACATGGCTGCCCCTCCAGACCGAAATGACCTCTATATTACCGAGGGGAAATCCGGACCATCAACAAAATTTCGACTTCCACGTCGGACGAGGAGAGCTACATATGTTTGCTGGGTCCTGGTGATCGCAACCGTCTATTTACTAGTTAATTCTGCAACCAGATGGGTGGTTCCGGGCGCCGAATACTTCGAGGCTAACCAGCCGCTGATTGACATACGCTTTCCCGGTCTTTACACCTCTCTATCACAAGTCGTTGGAATTAGCGGTTCACGCAAATGGAATCACAACATCATATTCGTGGCTGGAAATCTCACTGCGGCAAGCACATTAGCAGGCCTGGCTTGTGAGATGGCTCAATACAGGAAGAATACTGTGCATATGGCCTTCATGGGATTTGATACGTTACATCTGGATGCGTTTCGGAGGATCAATGGGCTCCCGGGAAAAGACGACCTGGATGGCTGTAGGGTATATTTTCATGATGCCCGGCCTGAGTTTGCGGAACATTTGACTCGGCATTGGCAAAAGGTCGCAGTTCAAAGCGCTCTCCGGCACATCAACAAATTCATGCATCCACAGGCACTAATCGTGGCTCCCAGGCATGAAGAAGAATGGTTCATGGATATCGTGAAAGAGAAGTCAAAAGAGCTTGAGTTGGTTTTGATTGAACTGCCCACGGATACCACTGATGATATGAATTGGATTGCTCGATTAGACAGTGGATCTCTAAATGGCAGGAACCCCTCAGTGCATATATTCATCATGTGTCAGCTAACGAAGGTCTACGCACAGCGTGGCACAAACCTAGTTTTGAAGTTGTGATTCATGCCAACACCCACTCAGGCAATCTGGAGCGCCTCCTCAAGTCTCTTCAAAGTGCTTATTACCCTTCACCTGAGCACCGCCCAAAACGAATTACAATTGTTCTCAACCCTCACATTTCCATTCACCCCTCTACGCAGGACTTCCTCCGGCACTACCAATTTCCCAGCCAACACAAACTCTCGATTCGGCGCCCTATAATCTCCAAACAGGATCCTCTTACTGCGACTGTAAAGTTTGTTGAATCCTTCTATACCCTAAGCGACCACCACTCAGTATTATTCCTCGACCCCAATACTGAGCTCTCAAAATGGTACTATCGTTACCTCCTGTTCGCAACCCTCAACTACAGATACTCGTCCTCCCAAGGCCCTGGTACCAATAGCCTATTTGGAATCTCACTGGAACCTCCCATCTGCTACCTTGACGGAAGGAAGCCCTTCCTTGTTGAAGGCTTCAACAATACCCCATTCCTCTACCCCTCCCCCGCTTCACGCGCAGCCCTCTTCTTTCCTCAGCATTGGTGCGAGTTCCATTCGTACGTCTCTCACAAACTCTGGCCCAATCCTAACGCTGGATCAGTAAACGGAACGTATACCGTGACCATGCTGAAGCTTGCAGACAACTTCAAGGATTCTTGGCACTCGCATTTTATTGAGCTCGTGCGGGCGCGGGGATACACCATGCTCTATCCATCGCTCAAGGAAACCTTCGCAAAAGTATACAGCGAGGTTCCACCACACTCAACAGCGAAAGAATCATTGGAACAGAGATTGATGGACGGGAAGTTCTCAGAGCTATTGCACGAGAAAAATCTTCCGCATTGGAACACGCTGCCACTGAAAGACTTGTGGGGAGGGACAGTGAGTAAGAGCGTGTTTGAAAAAAATGCCATGCACTTCCGCCGAGCTATAACAACATGTAAAGATACCACCAGCAGTAAGGTGTTTGAGGTGGATGACTTATTTTGTACTGAGCATGATAATACTTTATAGGAATGAAGAATCAATGAGATGGGTGGCAAGCTTTCTTCCTCGGTTATCGCATGGCTTAAAGCTGTTCTTGCTGCGCTTACTATTGGCTGACGATTCGCGATTGAGAGTTTTTGAATTTAACGACATAGCCCTGTTAGTAGGTCGTCCGGAGAGTGTCATCAGTCGTGGCAAATACAATTTGAGTACCAGAAATGTGCGAGAATGATGAGGTGAAGCCTATTCTCTGCACCCCATTCGCAAATAACTCGGTTCTCCGATAATCTTAGATGAATACGCGTGTGGGGCCTATACGGCACCCTGAAAAATAATTTGACTGTTCTCTGAAAGTTAGGCCAAACTTGTGTGGCAGAGCTACTTTTTGCTCTGAAGTTTACTTCCGAGTTTACCGGGTGACAAGCTGCAAAGTGGGTTAGGGTTTTGTGGTTGTTTTGATAGGTTTGTCTTAGTCAGCTCTTGGCATTTGATGCTCTGAGGAGTCTGCTCTTTTTATTATTTGATCATGATCAGTCTATACAAATATATATACTTAGATTACTTTTCATTCTTTTTTGTTTTCCTTTAATAGTATCTTTATTAATGTTTTGATATAGATTTCTTTTCCTCAAATTGTAAATGAAATTAAATTTCTTTTCAACTTTTTAATATTATTCAAGTATTATAGAGATAATTATGAGTTTGAAAAATCAACTGTTGGAAAAGTAGTTGAAGCTTTACTCATAAGAGAATAGCTGATTTCTACTATGCATTGAGTTTTCCTAGTGAATTTAAGTATCATATTAAATAGAATAAATTTGATCTTTTATAGTAATAAACTCTTACAGTTATAGTTTTTAACAAAAGTGATTTATTTCATTCTATATCTCCTATAGATTCCTTTAAGAAATTGAATAAAACATATTTATTCCTATATCATTAAATAGTTCTATCTATATAATATTACATATTTTATTTAACACAATGAATTCAGTTTGTTAATATTATATCACAATATGTAAATTTTCTAAAAGTCTTTTCTTAGTGTTCCTATTTATATACTTTCATAACTGATTATTCATACTTTTTTTGACCTGTTACTAGTATTAGCAACGAAGTGTCGGAGGTTTGTATTCCTAACCAATCAAGTTTGTTCGTGTAAACTGAATTCTTGAAAAGCCATTTGTTTCAAACCCAACCACTTCGGCCCATAATTTCAAACGAAATTAAGTATGCGATGTCATGTTTCATCCGGATTAATTGGAATTTATCTTGTAGCTAACTTCAAGTTCTACACGATAAACTAAAGTGTGAGCTAATCTAATCAGAATTTGTTTACTTATTCTTGTTCAGAGCTGAGAGATTTATTTCAAGGTTCAAGTCGAATACTGTAGTTTGAGTGAATGTCAGCTCTAACTGATCTGATTCATTACCAATACTATCAGTTACTTTTTTACCTTTCGATTTTATTGTTTCCTCTGACATATGTTAAGAGTCTTCATATTTATATTATATTATATTTACGTTTAGATTCTGTGTTCATAGCCATATTATCAGAATTTGCAATGACTACCATTTATTTTAATTTGAATCTCACAAGTATTTGATTTCAACATCAAATATTTAAAACACACTATGATTTTCTTCAATCTGACATATCAAACTGAACCTGTTAAAAAGCTTGATTTGATGATATTTTCTTATATACTTTATTCAGTAAGATTTTAACTTTTTTATATTGATGATAATACTGAGTGTGATAACTATAAATAGTTCAATACTCAACTTTATACTAAAAATTAATATATTATTTAATATGATATTTATAATAGAATAGTATAATTACATTTCTTATACATACAGTATTAATTGTTTTAGACTATTAAATCTATTCAAAATGAAGTTCAACAAACTATTGATAATCTAGCAAATGTTTTTATTTCACAATTGACAATTTACATATAACTAAATAGAATATTCGTTTGAGCTTAATATTATGTGAAACATTCTATTTAGGATAAACTGTAATGGTAGTACCAGGTACATTTGGCCTTGCAAGTGCACTTTGCAGTCGAGACCAGGTAATCGTCCTCAATATATAATAATCTCGCAAAGTACTTTTGATACGCTAGCGATTATGTTATTACCTAACTTTACAATTGATATCATCTTTATCACTTATCCACGTTTGCAACTGTATCTATCCTTATACTCTTATATGAGGCTATACACGGATGTAGGTGCTTACACAATAATCGCTCTTCAGTCACCAGATATGTTTTGCTCACAGAATTTGGTGATTATCCGTTTCGACGTGTCAGGCCTATTCCGACAACTATCGCTAGATTGTCGATACAAGATAAGTAATCATCCAATTAAGTGAATTGATTGTAGTAGGGATGATTCCGAGATGATTTAAATGTCAATCGGCCTCGAAGGACTGCATCACCTGTCATGATTGACAGTCCTGAAAACTTGAACACCCTATTCTCAACCTACAATGAGTATCATCACTAGATTGATGAAATCAGGATATATATACCCATGAATTGAGTCAATTGACTGCTGCAGAGACGATTCTGAAGTCAATTGGTACCGAGTGTGGTATCACCTACTCAACATGACAATTTCGAAAGAGTAGCATCATCGACCGTGATCGTTATACATTCATACACATATTCCTATGATATATAAGTGTGGAAGCTTGATAAGTACATCTAAATGATGTTAATTGACGATAGCAGTGATGAATCAGAGATGATTCGGAG
Source organism: Wilcoxina mikolae CBS 423.85 (assembly GCA_014904905.1). NCBI lineage: Eukaryota > Fungi > Ascomycota > Pezizomycetes > Pezizales > Pyronemataceae > Wilcoxina > Wilcoxina mikolae. The sequence continues at coordinate 1,055,449 of MU122093.1, forward strand.
CCTGTGGTCAAGTGACTCCGAAGAAACACATCACTACTCGGAACCCATACAGATTGTCATCGCTCGAGTAGTAATTCAAGATAAGTATTCTGTCTATTGGAGTTGATGGACTTGAGCAGAAGCAATTCCGAAACGATTCGGAGGTCAATCGATCCTAACACACTCGTGATCGAGCTGATGGCCAAACCCGGGAAGATCTCGAATCACGTTCAACGAGATCAATCACATATGTACGAACCTTCGATGGCAACAAATTGAGCAGCTGGAAGTACTAGTGAAGCCTTCATCGACGATACCGTTATATATGTCGATTCATCGGTTCTACGATAGTTACCCTGGAATATATTGGTTTATTAATGATCAAGTCTGGTGAAAAGTCACCGACGATAAATGGATTCAATCAAGTACACTTGACAATTACCTTCCTACAATCAGAAGTGCACTTGACGATTGCCTTCCTCCGAATAGTACGGCAGCTCCAAAGCGTACCTATGATATGTTAGCATCCACAAATGAAGCTGCAAACGCACTTACGGAAAACAATTACATGAGTACGGAAGTGCACATATGGAGAAAGACTACTGATGGGTAGAGATCAAGACTCTGATAGTGGAGCAGCAACTGCAGATCATGAAGCAGCTCAGAGTGGGAAGTGTAACCCCTCAATGTTCTAAAGTATCAAGCAGATCAAAGTTGATACTCCATTGTGCGATTCTACAAGACGAATGAATAAGTACAAAATACGAATCAAATCAGACCTCAAGTCATCGTATTTCCTAGGGAGAATGGACGCATCCTCTCCTCCATATCCCTGATCAGGATTGGGCAAATGGTTATCCTTTTGTATATAGGAGAATAAACATCATATATATTGTCGACGATCCCAATCGGGTGAGACACGCACGTGATTGGCAGAATATACCGCTCCATGCAGTGACGATAGTCTTCGGTTGTTGAACTGGAGGTGCTGATTGTACTCATAGCATATGACCTGATTCGAAGCTTGCTTTACTTCAAGGCTAGGAAGCCTGAAATCGACTGGCAAGTCCAGTTCACTTCTAGCTCTGCAGTCTCCAAGTGGCGATGCAAATACTCTGATGTCCACTGCCCATGTGACGTCGAATCCTCCACACACAACGGATAAGCTTCGGCTGCTGGAGGGTGGTGATGTAATTAAATCACCTGAAATCTGCTCTGAGCCACCGCATTCGAGAGTCTCTTAGCTAGAGATAACATTCTCCTGGAATTCGTCATATACTTTGGCGATTGCTCAGGGTTGCTGTGAGCTTCCATGGAAGGCATCACCAATGGTGAAAGGAGCACCTGAAGCTGGACGAGTGAGCAGTAGCAGTGCCGGTAGTTGCGGCAGAAGAGTTACACATTGGCAGTACTTGAATGACTGCTACCGGCTCGCCATATCATGAAGGGAGTACTAGACGGCGGGGATTCCCATCAAGGATAACTCATTCTGACAAGGGCTCTGGGATTCCAACCTTCGCTTCTATCTCAAGATTACGAACACAATACTAATGGGTATAGATAGAGCTTCAGCACCCAAAATGGTACCTACACACGAACAGTCATATCACTGCCCAGTATCAGGAAGAAGTGAAGGTTTTGAGTCAAGACAGAGATACTCCCACCGTCCCGGTAAATTGACCATGCGATCAGCCCCAGGCAGAAGCTACCATATGGACATACCTATTACCTGTCGGAGGTTGAGTTAACAACTCTAATGGCCTACATCGCGACAAGTCTGGCGAATAGTTTTATCTAGCGGCCATCATCACCGGTGCCAACATTCTTGCAAAGAGGAAGGATGATGGCTTGAAACTCTGCCATTGACTACAGAGCTCTCAATGCGAGCACAATCAAAAATCGGTATCCCATTCCATTGATATCGAAGATACTTGATCATGTTGGCTGCGACAAGAACTGGCTGCTAGGTAGATGATACTTATTGAGCTACAGGAGAGCCGTGGAATGTAGAATGTAATCGTGCACACTCTTGAGAAGGATATCAAGTCTTCTTGCCGATATGATGATACAGGGTTACTTTTTAAGTCTATCCTTTCTTTAAGAAACACTTACTTTATAAGAGACTCTTTCAGACTTGCAATTGAATGAAGATACATAATCATGAAATCCCCAAGGGCACGTGAAACAGTCTTGTCAATGATAGAATCGATGAGAATCGTCATCGGATTTTGAGGTCGACAGAGTACCGACCTCAAAAGAGTGGAATGACCATTCCGGAATCCGAGAAACTGTTACTACGACGAAATCCACACCAGATGTGCAGAAACGATAAGCCATCTTCCTGCAGATGTCAGGTACATGCATGCTCGTAATTATACTTGCCCTCCTGAGTGCACTTGACTCTCAGGTACCTGTAGCCTCCTAAGTGTACTGTACTCGCAGGTGCGCTGGAAGTCAATAAGATGTTATCGGTATACGACTTCACTATCGAGCACCTGGAAGGCACGGACAAAACCATACCGATGGCCCGTCGAGATGGCCCGATTATGAGATCGGCTATGAGAAGCCAGTCGTGGCTCTTGGTGACCCTGACAGTTGAATCCTGTAATTACTTCCTACCGGCAATTAAGAAGGCCCAGGCTACTGTCCCATTGGTGGTCGACGTCTCGGGTAAACTATTCAATAATCCAACGGAGATAGCCAAAGCCAAAGCCAAAGAGGAGAACCAATGGAGTGTTATCGCTGGAGCTCTAACATATGAGGGGAGAATATATGTCCCTGCAGATGATACTCTCCACGGTATAGTGATAAGTTTCTTTCATGACAACTCCGAGTCCGGTCACTTTGGAGCTCTTAAAACTGCTGAGTTAGTCTCTAGTGATTACAATTGGCCTACGATAGACGCATACATAAGGAACTTTGTGAGTGCATTGAGAAGTCTGAGAGCAAACGAGAGGTCAATAGCTACCCACCTGATCTTTATCTCCGAATCGGAAGTACTACCGAATACACCGAATGTACAACCAGCGACAATCCAAAATAGATTTATGAGAAGGCTATCGCGCTGGACCTTCAGAGCTGAGAATGCAAACACACCGTATTACATGGTAACCATGATCTTGTATGGAATATTTACGAATTAGATATATCAACGAACGTATATGCTGGCAATTGTCCTTTATCTCCGAGAGCACTAAATGAAGCCATGACGATAATTGTTTGATATCACTGTAGATAGTGGTGATTAACCGTATAAAATTAGATTTAGGGTGTAACCTCTACAGCTAGACTCGGAAGGACATGGCATTTGCAAACTCACTACTTTCATCAATTCGAAAGTCGAAGGTATGGAGAATAACTGCCTTGATTTACATGGAGTGAAAGTATACTTGGTTACTTTGTGAGTACGACCTTATGGCAAACTTACGAGTTAGATACAGCAACTCGAATGAGTATGATGAATATATGTCCATATATGACTGCAATCGAGAGCCGAATGAGGCTGACACAAGTTAACCAATCTGAAGCAGAATGACAACGGAAAGTCAAATCCCGATAACTGATATATGACTCAACCTGGAGCCAATCGGTAAAATGCATATGAATCCCGAGAGCCAAAGCTATCACCGATCATGTCGGCCGTGTATTTGGCTATACGTAAGCACAGAGACATTGAAATTATACGAATTTGAGAGCTTTCAAGAGTAGCTATGATCAAGATAAGTACATCGTGCAATTATGCTAGTTGACTACTGCAGCGATATGATACCGTCCGCAATGGCCTTGCCCCTCTGATGATGTTCACAAATGCGTTCAATGAAACAAGTCGTATATACCATTGATTGATTAGTCAGAAGTTGAGTACAGGATATTACGTGTCAACTACGATATATAAATGCCAAATGGCACCCACAAGCCGGTCAACAGCATTTACCGATTCGAGCACCACCGAGCTAGCACTATGGAGATCAATTGCTTGAATTTGGAGAAAGTGGAAGTCCACTTGGATATTCGGAACTATGGACTTGCAAGCGTGCTAGAGTGGCTTCGATTGGAAGGAGTGATCTTTGAAAGAGGTATGCTGCTGGAGTGCCTTCAACTCAGAGGTGAACTTGGAGGAACCAGGGTCAATTGGACATTTTCTTTTCTTCTTCTTCTCTTCTAATGGATTTCGACCCGATACAAATGGTGTCGACATGGGTATTACTACCTACCACTGGGAGTAGATTTCCTCGTACTCCAAATCCGCTGTGAGGCCGCCGTAATAGCACCAATCGGTTGTGGAACATATGCTGACGTACAAAGGTGTATGTACCTTAGCTTGTCTTTCTCTATGTATATATATATGGCAGCCCAGGTGGTCTGCAGATAAACAGGGGGATGATGTAATGGCAGTGTCAGGTGTACTTGATCTCGTAAGTACACTTGGCCCTGTAAGTGTACTTGGCTCGAAGGTGCACTCAGCAGCCAAGGCCGGATAAGCGCCCTTCATAAATAATCACCTCGCTAAGTGCTTTTGACATGCTAGCGATTATCTTACTATCTTACTATACAATTGAGATTGTCTTTATCACTTATCCTCATCTTCAACCCTATCTATCCTTATACTCTTATACGAGGTCATACACGGATGTACATTCTTATATAAACATAACTATGACTGTAAAACTAATGTATTGCATGAGCCATATCTAATGACTATTCTCAATTGATATAAAAGTATCTTTTTCTACAATGAGATTCTGAACAATACTTTTAACGTATATATTTCAAATGGAAAATTGTCAATATTGGCCATATCTATAATATAATTGAATATTTCAACTAAACTCTTAATGGATGATCAAAGATATAGTTGTAGAATGTATTAGCTTCTGTTGTATAATTTGTTAATCTACTATTTATGAATATATTTTAGACTGGTAGATATTTTTCAAAGTGGAAAATATATAGATCTAAGATATTACAAACTGGAAAGATCATATATACTTTGAAGGAATAATTTGTTAGACAATAATATTTTGCAAAATATCTATTAGTACATATAGAAGTAATTTGTATTATAAATATATATAATTATATCTAATAATATAATATGTGTAACAATATTAGTTGTAGAATTCTATACTTCCTATATTCTCTCAATATATATAGTAAAACGATATTTGGTAAGTTTGAAAGAAAAACAGTTAGATTATCAGATAAAGATCAGTAATATATTGAAATCTCATATACATTTGCAAATATATATGTAATCAATTCCATTGTTTTTATTACAAATTCAAATTTACTGAGAAATTAACAATTTTGAAATCAAGATTTCTGATCCCAATTATATTTGTTACCTATTGTAATGGTGGCCGGCTAACCATCTATCCGCCCAGTATATAGTCAGGTTGTACGAGTACCCATGCATGCCATCGATAACCTTACCTTACCTATTGAATCCACTCTATCTCATTCTCGAATCTACATGTGGAACCGTATCTACACTCATATCTTCACGTACGACGATGTATGCCTTTACACTGTTATCGATCTTTAGTAATTGGATACGTTTCACTGACGGAATTTCGTTAATTACCTCTTTTCGACGTATTGCTACTCATGATCTACCATCGAGAAATTCTACATCGACAGAGTTATCTTATTTCTAAGCGGGATGGACCTCTCTTTCTATCTTATCTCCAGGCGGGATGGACCTCTCTTTCCATCTTATCGCTAAATGGAATGGACGTCTACATGGTCGCCGAGACAACTTCCAGTGGAAAGACCACTGGCGGCGATAGCGGCTCATGATATCCAAGCTGTGATGGTGGCTCGATGTCCTGGACGAATCAGCATTGATCACAACCTCAAGCCTAGATGGCAACGAGATGATATCTGCAAGATAAAGCAGAAAGCTACTGTGTCAGTTCAAAGGATGAAGTGAAGAGTTGTCAACGACGGTTGGTGTGATAATCGTATCTACGATTCGGATTTCATGTGGATGCGATTACGATTATCGTTTGCACAGAAACGCACCTGAATCGGAATTTGAAGCACATTTGAATGATATTGTAAGTTCGATCTTCTCCTGGATGTTCACAAGTTAGATAATCGACGAATCACATATGATTGATGACATGAGTGAATGACTTCCGATGCGATACCGATTCACACCTCCGAGCCTGCACGATGAAAACTGCAGTATGCCGAGGGCTTAGATATGGAGATATGGAGATATGGAGGTTACAGGGGTTAATTGGATGTTTCATTCTTGTTTTCTCCTTCTCTTCTCTTATTAGATCTCGGCCCGGTATAAATGGCATCGGCACGGATTTCACCACCTACCACTGGAGGTGGACTTTTCCCATGCGCCGGATCCACCAAAAGGTCACCTTCGAGTGGTGCCGATCGGCTGCGGAATTTATGAGGGCATCCGAGGGCATACGAGCTTGGATTCTTTCTTATTCTTCCATTCATGTATGGGTATGCAGTCCAGCAGGCCTGCAGATAAAGAGGGGGATGATGTAATGGTGGCTGGGTAACCGTCCATCCACCCAGTATTTAGTCAGCTCGTGCGAGTGCCCTTGCACACCATCGATAACCTTACCTTACCTATTGAACCCACTGTATCTCATTCTCGAATCCACATGTACAACCGTATCTACACTCATATCTACACGTATGATGATGTACGTATTTACACCTATATAATGAATTAATTTCGCTTCAATAGAATATCCACTAGATGTTAATCAAATATCTATTGGTCTACAACGATATTTCATGTTGGCAATATTAGAGAATATCCACAAGATGTTAATGTGATATTTACAGGTCAACAATGTCATCCCATTGTGTTATTATATTTAATAAACATATGAAACTGCTTTTGAGGGTTCATAGAATTTAACTGTTGACTGCTGCCATTGATCTGAAAATATATTATATAGCCTGGGAAACGTACATCCATTTGAAATATTTTAATCCTTTCAGATGGTACTTTTTGTACCTTGTAGCATCTTAAATCTATACTGACAGTATTGGTCATAGAATGTGCTTTGAGATGTAACTTGATTTATGGTTGTAGTTTTGATTTTAAGTCTTACTCATTTTACAGTTACTGCTGAGATTAACCATTGGAGTAATGATTACACTCTTGATTCTCAAATATATTCCCACTACGTACAAACCGTTAAGGAATACAGTTTGGATACAGCTGGAGCTAGTACTCAGATATACTTGGAGTTGATAATAGGCTATACTTGGAATTGATGCTCAAGTAAATTTGGAACTGCCATCATGTGTATTGGAAGATACACCTTGAGCTGACACTCTGGTATAATAGTTGGAGACGATCAAGATGGGTAAAAATAAGTCAGTTGAGACATGCCAACTGGACACAATTGAGATGGACTGGCAGTAGATACTCAAACTAGGTCCGCTGAAGATCAACAAGCTGAATAACATGACATCAGAACTTGATGGATGTTTCGAAGATATAGCTACCATGAATATAAATGTCTGAATATCTGATGGAATTGCATACAGGTAGATATGGATTTTCACTTTAAGCTGATATTCAGGTGCAGTGGATACTGCTACCACTGTATTTTGAAGATATACTTGAAGTTGATACTCAGATAATTTGACTAGTAATGATTAGTAGAACCAAGTTGGCTGGACCAATCAAGATAGGCTGGCTGAAGATGATCCAGATAGGTTGGCAATAGATAATTGTAATGGCGGTGCCAGGTGCACTTGGCTCCCAAGCGCACTTGACCCTCGAAAGTGCACTTGGCTCCCAAGCGCACTTGGCCCTCGCAAGTGCACTCGGCTGCCGAGGCCGGATAACCGCCCTTCATATATAATCACCTCGCGAAGTGCTTTTGGCACGCTAGCGATTATCTTACCTACATACCGTACAATTGATATCTTTATCACTTACTCCCGTTTGCAACCGTATCTTTAAGTATCTATCCATACGAGGACGTACGTCCTTACACTATAATCGCTCTTCAGTCACCAGATACGTTTCGCTCACGGGATTTCGTGATTCCTTTACTTTTTCGACGCGTCAGACCTACACCGAGAACAAACGTTAGATTTTCGATACAAGATAAGTAATCATCTAATTGAGTTGATTGACGGTAGCAGGAACGATTCCGAGATGATTTAGATGTCAATCAGTCCCGAGAGACGCATCACCTGCCATGATAGGCACCACTGAGAACTCGAAATCTCTCCATTCACGACCTACACTGAGTATCATCACTAGATTGATGAAATCAGGATATGTATAACCTTGAATCGAGTCAATTGACTGCTGCAGAGACGATTCTGAAGTCAATTGGCCCTGAGTGTGATGTCACCTACTCTACATGACGATTTCGAATGAGTCGCAATACCTCACCTTTCGAGACCTACAAGCATCGGAACTTCATAAGTATACCTATATTGAGTCAATTGACTACTGCAGAGATCATTCCGAGGCGATTCGGAGGCCAATCGTTTCGAAGGATTGCATCACCGACCGCGATCGTTATATGTTCACACACCTACTCTCACGACCTATAAGTGTCGAAGTTTGATAAGTACACCTAAATAAAGTTAATTGACGGTAGCAGAGATGATTCGGAGGTCAATTGACTCCGAAGAAACGCGTCACCGAGAATGATGGTCAACGCCGAGAAGATCTCGAAACATGTTAAACGAGATCAATCACATACGTACGAACGATCGATGGCAACCTATTGGGCAGCTCGAAGTGCTAGCGAAGCCTTCATCGATGATACCGTTATACGCGTCGATTCATCGGTTCTACGATAGTTACCCCTGGACGTGCCGGTTCATTGACGATCGAGTCTGGCGAGAAGTCACCGACGATAAACGCGATCAATGAAGCGCACTTGATGATTACCTTCCTCCGAAAAGAGCGGAAGCTCCGAAGCGCACTTGACGATTACGTTCCTACGATCTGGGCGGAAGCTACGAAGTGTACGTACGAGCGTCAGCATTGCACAGACGAAGTGCACTTACGGAAAAAGACTACCGATGGGCAGAGTTCAAGACCCTGATAGTGGAGCTGCGGTCGCAAACAGCTCTGAGTGGGAAGTTAACCCCTGAATGTTCTAAAGTGTCAAGCAGATCAAAGCCGATACCCATTGTGCGATTTTACGAGACCGATGAGCAAGTACGAAACGCGAACAAAATCACACCTCAAGCCGTCGTATCCCCTAGCGGGAATGGACGCATCCTCTCCTCCATATCCCTGATCAGGATTGGGCAAATGGTTATCCTTTTGTATATAGGAGAATAAATGTCATTTAAGTTGTCTACAATCCCAATCGGGTGAGGCACGCACGCGATTCGCAGAATGTGCCCCTCCGTGCAGTGACATGATAGCCTTTAGGTTGACGAACCGGAGGTGCTGGTCGTGCCCATGGCATATGACCTGGTTCTAGGCTTGCCTTGTTCAAGGCTAGGAACTCTGAGGTCGACTGGACATCCGGTCGACTTCTATCTCTGCGGACCCCAAGCGGCGACGCAAGTGCAGTGGCGGCCACCGCCCAGGTGACGTCGAAACCTCCACACGCAACTGACAAGCTTCGGCTGCAGGAGGGCGGTGAAGTAATTAAGTCTCCTGACATCTGCTCGGAGCCACCGCATTCGAGAGTCTCTTAGCTAGCGATGAGATTCTCGTGGCATTCGTCATACGCATTGGCGATTGCACAGGGTTGCTGTGAGCTTCCACGGAAGGCATCACCAATGGTGAGAGGAGCGCCTGGAGCTGGACGAGCGAGCAGGAGCAGCGGCGGTAGTTGCGGCAGAAGAGTTACTTTGATGGTACTTGAATGACTGCTACCGGCTCGCCGAGTCAAGAAGGGAGTTCACCGGCTGCGATGCCTTGGTTCCATCGTGGATGGCCGTTAGACCCGTGGCTCCTGATTTCCGCGACATTTACCGCTCCATCTTTTGCATTGATCAAATTGGCTAACAAGAGTGGAGCAGAAATGGCGTTGTATAAGATATACTGGCCGATGCATCGGAGATGATGGACACGCACCGAAAGCGCAACCGAGTATCAGTAATTTGTGGAGGTCTTTAGTCAAGGAAGATGCTGCCACCGCACCGGTCAATTGACCATGAGATCGACCCCAGGTACAAGCTGCCATATGAGCGTATCGATTACCTGTTGGAGGTTGAGTCAAGAACCCTAAAGGCCTACATCGAGATAAACCTGGCCAATGGTGTCATCCAGCTGTCATCATTACCGGCGCCAGCGCCGATATTTTTGCAAAGAAGGATGGCGACTTGAAATCCTGAAGTTGACTACCGAGCTCTCAACGCGAGCACAACCAAGAATCGGTACCCCTTTTTATTGATCACGGACATGCTTGACCATGTTGGCAGCGCCGATATGTTTGCAAAGAAGAAGGATGGCACTTATTGAGCCACGGGAGAACCGCGGAATGCAGATTTCTCGAGTGCCGCGTGCAATCGTGCACACTCTTGAGAACGATAACAAGTCTTCTTGCTGATATGGCGATACAAGGTTACGTTTAAGTCTATCCTTTCTTTAAGAAACACTTACTTTATAAGAGATTCTGCGAGACTTGCAATGGAATGCAGATACAGAAGTACGAAGCCCCAATGGCAATCGAAACCGTCTTATCAACGAGATAATCGATGAGAATCGACACCGCATTTAGTCGTTGATGGAGCACCGACGTCAAAAGAGGGGAATGATCGTTACAGAAACCGAGAAACTGCTTCTTCAAACGAATTCCGCACCGCAAGTACTGGAATGACTCACCATTACCACCGCAACGAACCCATCATGCTGCAGACGTCAAGTGCACCTGGCCTCGTAGGCGCACTTGACCTCGTAAGTGCACTTGGCCTCGTAAGTGTACTTGGCTCGTGAGCGCACTTGACCTCACCTACAACTTCACTATCGAGCACCTGAAAGTCAATGAGATCCTATCGGCGTACGACTTCACTATCGAGCACCTGAAAGGTACAAACAAAACCCTGCCGACGGCCCGTCGAGATGGCCTGATTATGAGATCGGCTACGAGAAGCCTGCCGGACGGCTCTTGGCGACCCTGACAGTTGAACCCTATGATGACCTCCTACCGGTGATTAAGAAGGCCCAGGCTACTGACCCATTGGCGGTCGACGTCTCGGGTATGCTAGTCGATAACCCAATGGCCACAGCCGAAGCCAAAACCGAAGACGAGAACCAATGGAGTGTCTTCGCTGGAGCTCTGACCTACGAGGGGAGAATATATGTCCCTGCAGACGATGCTCTCCACGGTAAAGTGATAAGCCTCTTTCATGACAACCCTGAGCCGGTGACTTTGGAGCTCTTAAAACTGCTTAGTTAGTCTCTAGAGATTTCTATTGGCCTACGATGGATGCGTACATAAGGAAGTATATCAGCGGCTGCGAAGTAAGTCAACGAGATCAAGTGCAAGTGCACCGAGAAGCCTGGGAGCGAACGAGAAGTCAATGGCTACGCTACTGGTCTTCATCATCGAATCGGAAACACCACCGAATGCATCGAATGTACAATCAGCTGCAACCGACGATATCAATGGAGTCAACCGCACCCAGTGCTAGCGGCCGAGAGCAAGCCAAATCAGCAGTCGAGATGTCAAGCTGCGCGGAATGTGAACCGGCTGCAATCCTTAATGGACGTATCAGAAAGCTACCGCGTTGGATATATGAGAAGGCTACCCCGTTGGACCTTCTGAGCCGAGAGCGCAAATGCACCGAATTACATGGTAACTATGACCTTGTACCAGGGTTGCTTACGAATTAGATATATCAACCAACGAATATGCCTTGCAATTGGACTTTATCTCCGAGAGCACCAAACGAAGCCATGACGATAATCGATTGACGTCGCCGCAGATAGTGGTGATTATCCGTATCAGGCTAGATTTTAGGGTGCATGCCCTACAGCTAGGCTCGGAAGGGCATGGCGTTTTCAAACCCACTACTTTCGTGGATTCGGAAGTCGAAGGCATGGAAGTCGGAGAATGGCTGCCTTAATGCACCTGGAGCATACTTGGTTACTTTGTGAGTACGACCTTATGGCACACTTACGAGTTAGATACCGCAACTCGAATGAGCATGTACGAATGCATGTCGACATATGATGACTGCAATCGAGGGCCGAATGAGGCCGACACAAGTCAACCACCACTGAAATGGCAACGGAAAGTCAAACCCCGATAACCGATATACGAGTCAACCTGGAGCCAATCGGTGAGACGCATAGCAATGCCGAGAGCGAAGGCTATCACCGATCAGGTCTACCGTGTGCTTGGATATACGAAAGCACAGAGATATGGAATTGGAGAAATCATACGAATCTGAGCGCTCTCAAGAGCAGCAGCTATGACCAAGATAAGTACATCATGCAATTATGCTAGTTGACTGCTGCAGAGATGGATACTGGCCGGGATGGCTTTACCCCTCAGATGAAGTTCACGAACGCGTTTAACGAAAGAAATCGTACACGAATGATCGATCAATTAGTCGGAATTCGAGTCCGGCATATCACGTGTCAACTTCGATATATCGATGCCGAATGACACCCGCAAGTCGACCAATAGCATTTACCGTTTCGAGCACCACTGAGCTAGCAATATGGGGATCAATTGCTTGGAGTCGAAGAAACTGGAAGCCCACTTGGATATTCGGAACCATGGACTTGCAAGCCTGCTGAAGGAGTGGGCTTGGAATGAGGTCTACTGCTGGAGCGGCTTCAATTCGGAGGTGGACTTGGAGGATTCAGGGTCAATTGGACGTTTCCTTCTCTTCTCTTTCTTTTCTTCGTTTCTTATGGATCTCGGCCTGGTATAAATGGCGTCGGCATGGGTTTCACCACCTACCACTGGAGGTGGATTTCCCCGTACACCGAATCCGCCGTGAGGCCTCCGTGATGGTACCGATCGGTCGCGGGACTTATGCATATGTACGAAGGCATACGCACCTTACCTTGTCTCTCTTCATGTATATATATGTTGCAGCCCAGGAGGTCTGCTGATAAAGAGGGGGATAATGTAATGGCGGTGCCAGGTGCACTTGGCTCCCAAGCGCACTTGGCCCTCGAAAGTGCACTTGGCTGCCGAGGCTGGGTAACCGTCCTTCATATATAATCACCTCGCGAAGTGCTTTTGGTACACTAGCGATTATCTTACCTACATACCGTACAATTGATATCTTTATCACTTACTCCCGTTTGCAACCGTATCTTTAAGTATCTATCCATACGAGGACGTACGTCCTTACAATAATACAGATAGGCTGGTGTGAGATGATCGACACAGGTTGAGAACAGATGATAGAGCCGAGCTGAATATCAGTGAGAAGAGATACTTATTCTGACGATGTAGTTATCTTGCTTGGAATCATCTTTATATTTGTTTGCATTGTGAACAGATAAATCTGAAAGTATACTTGGAGCAGGTACTCAGATATACTTGGAGCTGCCACTCAGAAATATATAGGGCTGCCACTCAGATACACGTGGGGCTGCTATCAGTGGACATTGGATATACACTTGGAGCTGGTATTCAAATCTACTGGAAGGAGATATTTGAGAAAGTGAAATCGATCTGGTTGGACCCAATTGAGATGGACTGACTGGAGATGATCGAGACTAGCTGGATAGGAATGATCAAACCAAGTTGACTAAAGACTGATAATGGATAATCAAGCTAAACTGGCTGGAAATAATCAAGTTCAGATGAACAGAAGCTGGGTACAATGAGTATTCTGATGATACAGTTATCTCACATGTAATTGTCTGTATATCAGTTAGCATTGCAAGTAAAATAGTATCTTTAGACAGTGTAATCATGAGGAAAGTATACACAGAGAGAACTGATATTACACCTCACAGGATTATTTATAAGGAACTGTCGAAGTGGGATCACCTATGATGGTTTTGATTATAGCTGCATCAGGATGGTTCAAGCACCATCTCTGCACATCATCAAATATTCACAAGTTATTACTCGATTTGATTATCACAATCAATGAAATCCGATGAGCTGTTATACAGTCAACCCCATCACTGATTAGGAATGAAGGGAGGTTACTGGACCAATACTCTGCCAGCTCATGCTATCCAAAATAGGAAGACAGCCCAAAGACTGTAGAAACAAAGGAATATGAGATTGCATCATAGCTGATAGGACTTTTGGTACCTCTTATGATCGAACAAATATTATTCACCTGGTGGGTAAGAGATCAAGACGATACGATAGGTCTATACAATAGATATCTGAGAGACTGATGTCAGTATTGATTATATTCGTTTGAGTAGAAGCTCTTATCAGACAGATACAGCAGGTCCTGCAGAGAAGTGGAATGTCAACTGATGAGCGAAAGAATATTGGGGCAAATGGAAGATAGGTAGAGAAGCTCATGAGAAATGGGTGGATAGAAGAAATTGTTTGAGTAAGAGAAAAGAGGTATAAAAACCTCTGAAATTTCTGAGAGTAGAAGGGCAAGCTTCTTGATGAGGAGAACAAGCCTTGACAATATATGTATTGGAAAGCGAATCATGTTTGTCTTGAATCTTTATCTTCAATGACTTTCAAATCCTGAGGGAATTGTTATATCTTCCAGTGCAAGCAAGTCCAGAATACAGTAAGAATACAACTTGAACTGGTAAATGTGGAGTGATACTCCCGGTGTGACAACTGAGAACTATGAGTCTGAAGAAAGTGGTGAAAAAAGGGTTCACCAAGAACAAGTAGTAAAAACTATATATAGTAGAGCTAACTCTGTATCACATGCTAGACATCCCAGGTACAGCATCTTATATGCTACCTTTCACACTATATATTTAGGATAAAATAGATACATTCCAGTACTAGGTATATATACTCTACATACAGACAAAGAGATGTTTTTTGATGTCTTAGAATTAAAATAGACAGTCTAAAGTGCATATATGAAAGTCAACAGACATATTGATGGAGTATCAATAGAACATCAACATAATAATATTATACACTTATACAGGTAACAGTATGACTCTAGGCTCATTAATACTTTCAGGTATTGATGTGTTATGTGTAACAATTGCACCATTTCAAGATTACTATAGATATAGCTTGTACATGATATTTATCAATTAGAAAATGGACCATCAATTGTATAAGAATGGAACCTCATCAGAATATCAATAGAATAATATATAGGCTAAATCATTGTTCAATTATCTGAAATAGTATCTAGTATGATGTATTGTTTTAATATCTGTCACTAGTTTGTAATCTCTGAAGACAAAACTTTAATCATCGGGAAAATATCCATATGCTCCGGCATATTAGTCACGTCCTGACCTTGATTGTACGACTTTAATGGCTACAACTTCGGTGGGTCAGGTATTATGTCAGTCCGCGACAATGTGATATGAGGTACTGCAAAAACAACTCTTGGCACTAGGTATTTACACAGTTGCATATTACTCTGTACAGCACCTTGTGATGCCTAATATACTGTGTTCTTAGTCTGGCTGTTCAAATTGCATGGTGACCAGCCAGCTGTGAGTCAGCCAGCTGAGACCCAGCCATGCTCGATTATCTCCCCCTAGCAGAGAGCCTGTCCGGCTCGATTGCAACCAGTCAGCCGAGCTCGATCATCTCCAGCCAGCCGTGAATCAGCCAAGCTTGATCATTTGTCACCAGCAGTGAGCCGGACCGGCTCGATTGTGTGCAGCCAGATGAGGGCCAATCTATCTCGATCATCTCCAGCCAGCCATGAGCCAGCCAAGCTCGATCATCTTCCGCTAGTGATAGGCCAGTCAGGCTCGATCAAGTCCAGCCAAACTAGACCCATTGTAATTGCGATACCAGGTGTGTATGGCTTGTAAGTGCACTTGGCCTCATAAGTACACTTGGCCTCGTAAGTGCACTTGGTCTCATAGGTGCACTTGGTCTCATAAGTGTACTTGGCCTCGGAAGTGCACTTGACCTCGGAAGTGCACTTGGCCTCTCAAGTGTACTTGGCAGCCATGACCTGCTAAGTACCCTTCATATATAGTCTGACTCTTTTCCACCCTCTTACTTTCAACTGTATGTGCACTCTGAGTTCTAAGTTCAACTCTATGATACTTCTTTCGTTCTCATACACAGTTACTCTCTTCATTTGAAATGCCAATAGATGTATAGACAATGTTAACCGAGGTAACCAGCCAGTCCTTATCGATCATCTCCAGCCAACTGAAAGCCAGTTTGGCTCGATCGTTTACAGGCAGTTTACAGCCAGCACAGCTTGATCCTGTACAGCCAGCCAAGAGCCAGTCTGACTCAATCGCATCCAGCCAGCTCAGAGCCAGTACAGCTCTATCGCGCCAAGTCAGTCGACAGCCAGCCCAGCTTAACCTCTAAGTACACCTAATTGAAATGCTAATATTTCCATCCAGATCTGCTCGTCACATACAGCCAGCCGAGAGCCAGCACGGCTCAAATTCGTATAGCCAGCATGGCTCGATAGTGTGTAGGCAGCACTGCTCGATCACATCCAGCCAGCCGACAGCCCTCATGGCTCGATCGTATCTAGTCAGTCGACAGCCAGCTGATAGCCAGTCTGACTCGATCACGACTAGTGAGTCGACAGCCAGCCCAAGTCGACCTCCAAGCACACCTGATCGATAGCTAATACTTCCATCCAGATCTGCTCATCGCATACAGTCACCCGAGAGCCAGTACAGCTCGATCGCATCCAGCCAGATGTCAGCCAGGCAATCTCAATCATCCCCCACCAGCTGAGTCAGGCTAGGCCAACCGTTTTTACCCAGCCTGTATCGATCTTCTCTCTCCGTATACTAGCTCCAAGTGCTATCCCATGTACATCCAATATCTATCATAATGTTTTGTATATAGTTTGCAACAAATGTGTAAATCAAGTGTGACTTTAAGTAATCAATTGACTGCTCTGGTAAATCAAGGCTGGGACCGGAAATCAAGGCTGTGACCATACAGTATACTGTGTCTGGAAATAAATTCTCCGTCTGCAAGTATATACAGATGCAAATGCTGTGTCTGTAAGTGAGTCCACACACAAACACTGGGTCTATAGTGCCAGGATAGTGTCAGGGTATGATGAGGCTCAAGAGATTTCATCTGAAGTGTCTGATGTGTCCCAGGAGTTCCAGTGTCCGAGGCGCAACTTGGTCTTTTTCCCGATGATATTGTATATTTGAAGTGTTATTAGGTATATAAACAGGGAATTAATAAAGAGTCAATAGGAAATTCATAGAGTGTTATAAAGGTAAATATATTGTTCAACCTTCTAACACACGTTCAAGTGCTAAAATATTATGTTTAACAACTGATACCATTTTCAAATCACTATAACATAAGTTGGAATATTTTATATATGTGTTGTGTACAGGAATATTAATTGGATATCAAAGAAGCCTCAACAGACCATTAATAGAGTGTTATACAGTCTAAATCATTGAATAACCTTCTGATCTGCTGTTAAATATTAAAGTATTTTATTTAATGACTGTCACCAATGCAAAATCAATATAGTCAATACTTTAATATGATTTATATGAGGTATCAATTCAGATATCAATAGGATATTGATAAAGAGTCAACTGGTTTATAATAGAATAATATCTAGGTACTAATATTTGTTATCTTTTATGATAGTTTTTGAATATTGATATATTATATATAATGATTGCTTTCAGCTTCATATTTAATTTAACTTGATATATTGTGTGTATAGGATATCAACTGAGATATTACTGGGATATCTATGGTATGGAAACATATTTTTAATTGAAATGATTCAAATAATTATTAGTCATATATGCAAAATATTAGCCAATTATCTGAAATACTTTTGTACAATATTGTAATAAATCTATTTTCTCAAAATCATTATATATGCAGCCTCAATAGTATATGAATATATTGTCTATAGACTGGGAATTAGAGTATCAATATGGTATCAATAGAATATCAATATCGATTGATTAGGTGTTGGTACTTGCTATTTCTGGTATTATTGAAACATTAAAATTATTATATACTTGGGAATATAAGTTTCACTTTTACAAAAGATTGATTATAAATTTGCACACTAGTGACAGCCAATTATTACTTTGAAGTCATATCAATGATATTAATATTTTCAACCATCACAACAATATATATTCATTATTTTGACTGAAACTATTGTCAGTAGTATGTTCAATTTTCAGAATTTTTAAACTT
Organism: Wilcoxina mikolae CBS 423.85; assembly: GCA_014904905.1. Classification (NCBI taxonomy): domain Eukaryota; kingdom Fungi; phylum Ascomycota; class Pezizomycetes; order Pezizales; family Pyronemataceae; genus Wilcoxina; species Wilcoxina mikolae. Next base: position 1,073,673 of record MU122093.1, read on the forward strand.
ATACTTGGATTATTGGAGGATGTTCAACGAAAAAGTATGTACAACAAGATTAGCTAAATGAAATTATGATCAAACAATATGACCTCATAGATAGCAATTATACTTGGATTATTGGAGTATATTCAACGAAAAAGTATGTACAACAAGATTAGCTAAATAAAATTATGATCAAACAATATGAGGTCATAGATAGCAATGTGTAAATCATTTCAAGCGTAATAATTATACTCATTCGACAGATATTGGGAGAGCTATCATGGATAGATATTATTAGTTTATGAAATACTTTGTCTCTCATATTATCCTAACAATTAATACACGATAACGTCTACAATATCTTTCTGATAAGGATAATTATTTAATATAAAATAAGCTATTTATTATGTTTTATAAGGTTTGCATTGTGCAGTCATAATTCTACTTGACTAACTTATATGATAGATATATTTGTCTGTTTTTAGTGGTCATGATACCATAAGTTAAGTTGATCAGCGTTAAAGATTATTGATATTTGAATAAGTTTTTGATAAAGAATAGGTTACTTCTTATGATACTCAAAGTACTGGTATAATATGATTAATAGTACTTAAATTACTCATCCTTATATTTTACAGGATTGATATTGTTCGACTTGATATTGGTAGATACTTCATTATATGTGACTGGATGGTATATAAGTTACCATTGTGATTGTTGTTGAATTGTAAATAAGAAAGAATATGAGTTACAAATCTACTTGTCTATATGAGTACATTCTTGTACTCTTACTCTCATTTAATACTGTTGATCAGTTCAAGTAATATTGTGATCAAAAGAGTATTTTTGATAGTAGGTTTATAGGTTGGTTAAGATTTTTGCCATCAGAATCCTAAGAAAAAGAAATAAAGCTGACTGGATATTCAACAATCACATGATAAATCAATAGGTCTTATCTGTGATGCTTTTGTTTTATCAATACGATTCTTCAACTAGAAACAGAATCGTTTTATTCAGGCTCTAAAGAGACCCTGATATTATAAATACCAGCAACAATCAAATTGGGTACGTATTCTGTATTCCAATCTATATCTATCAAAGGTTGTATCTAATACATCTAAATAATGTTCACATATATTCAGTTAATGTAATCATTGAAAGCACTCTTCCAGAGGTGGAGTATATATGGCAAGAAGAATATATTCATATATCAGATGAAGTGTTACAAGAAATTGCGTGTTACGATAATACGAAAGTGGACTAGGAGGCAAATAATTGCACTGTATGATTAGTTTCAAACAATAAAGAAATTGATCAACCATCGACCAAAGTAGTACAGCCATGGACTACTTATTCAACAGAACTTCAATCTGGATTTCTTGATACCAAGCAATGCAACAAGCTTTTTAAGGGTCTGTTTCTTTTACTGGATAAAGAATGTACAGGTGGAAGTCCTTTCTGATGTAAAAGGGAGTATTACTTCGCCAAATTGGTAGTTAAGAACTGGACCCCCATACAATCAGTTGATAGCCTTCAGAAATTTGATGCTGATCAACCATTTACTTCTTCTCACCTATAATTCAAAATAATTGATGAAGTGATATATGACCTCAGAATTCAAATACGTAAAACTGAAAGTGTTGTTCTCTTATTCATATGTAGAAGTCATTCCTTTTAATATGCAATTTCTTTATTATGATCCGATAACTTGTATTAAATTTCTCCTCAAATCAGCTTATGAGTATCAGATGACATATATGCCGAATCACTAGTATTACAAATCAGGTGAATGAATCCACATTGAAATCCATACTGAATACTGTTGATGGAATCAACATCTATGTAGTTTATTCTGCTCTTTCAGGCATGTATCATTGACATCCAGGCCAACTAGAAATATGTAAAATTCATTATCGGTCAGCATCAAAATTATTCCAATTCTTGGTAGCTCAGATCAGATTCCTATTAGAAAGTATTCTGGTGATAATAGGAAATAGCCAGTATACCTGAACTTGGGAAACATCTGGTCATCTGAGTAATGCAAGCCAATGATGAAATATAGTATCTTGATAATATTTCTTCAAGTTCCTCCAAAGTATTAGTTTAAAGAACCTTGCAAAACTCCAACATTCAAACAACAACTGAATTATAATTGAAATATTCTATGAAGTATGTTTGAGATCATATTTATATATCTGGTGAATCATACAAGTATGCTAGATATATGTTTTGCTCAGATGGATATATACAATTGTTATTCCCCATGATATATGTATAGATGTCTGATCATTCAGCCACTATAGATCTCTATTTAGTTTAGTCTAGTAATTGTTATGTTTGTGAAGAAATAAACATTTTGTTCAGGAGTGCAATTTTCACACCTGTACCTTGGAACAATCTTGCTGTGTAATTCCTGAAATTGATTATGGCAACTGTTTCGGATATTATACAATCAACAAGAGATACTACTGAATGATTCTTAGACGTCCAAGCCATTTGGCAATTTGAAAGTATCTTCTCAGAACTGAAGTCGCTCGATAAGAAAGTCTCTTGGTACCAGATATTCTTTACATTATCTATCTTGGCATCTTGAAGTATATAACGGTTTGCATAATTCCATTTATTGAACATCACAAACAGAGAAACAGATTTAACTATATTTAGTATCAAATATTAGTATATCCAGAGTTCCCTCTATTCACAATGTTATATTGTGCAGTTTCACAAAGGTACAGTAAGGAGATGAGGATGTTTGGTCGAATGCAACTGCCATTCATTCTATAGAATCTGTTAGAACCAAGCTCTAAACAATGTAAATCATTTTGAAATGTCATATTCTGCATCCCAATCTTGATTCATTTCCATCTCATGACAAAATACCACAATCACTCTGATGCAACCATTTGATAAAAGAAAGCTAATCTTGATCATTTTTCCTACTCAAAAGAATTATTTACTTGTTCCATATGACAAAGTCTTAGCAATATATTGCAGAGATTTTGAGGAAACAACTATCACAATATTTGAAATTAGAAAGAAGATAGAAAGCAGACTGGAAATTACTATTAAACAAAGTAAAGACATGTCATTTCAAACAAGATAGATGAACAATCATGAACAGGGTAAAGTAAATCTCACTGAGTTATCTGATTGTAATGTTTTCAAAAATTATTTCCTAACTCACATCTTTCATCAATTTTGCTACCATAGTCATCTATCAAATATTAACTCTGAGCTTTTGGAACATATAATGATGGTCATAATGGCTGTATATAGGATATCAACTAGAAATGAGGTGACTGTGAAAATTCTGCATTTGAATATACAAACATATTGTTTTACATTCTGAAATCTGAATTATAATATGCAGATGGTTGCTCTGGACAATAACATAACTCTGAACAAACTGCATACAGTTCAAAAGCTGAAGTATATTGTACAGATATAAAGGCAGTATCTTATCTAGCTGCAGATTGTTGATTACCTAATGAATAGCTTCAAATATTTATTGCATGGAGTTTCAAACGTTTGAGCAATATTCCAATCCTTCTAGATAATCATGATGTATTTGGTCAACTGGGCAATCCAATCCACATTTGAAACAGAGCTACTGCTCTACCAGTTGCAGATATTCAAGTAGATAAGGAGGATATTCATGTTGTACCATGTCAAGGAACTGAATCTTCTCAGCAGTTCAAACTGGAACAAAATAACCATGAATTTCTTCAAGCAAATCAATATATACAATAAATATTGGTATTTACTCTGGGAAGAATATTAGTTTGTTTAACAGTCAATTCCTTGTCTATGAGAGTAGGTTCAGGATCGTGATACCTTTTAGCACTTGTCACTAGTTTAATTCCAACTTCCATTTATCAAATGTCTGACCTGTTAATAGTGTAGAAAAAATATCAGCAGAATCATTTCACACAATAGAGACCTAACTTCAGCCTCAGATCATACTACATTGTACTTCTCCAATTGATTGCATGAGCTATCCATTTCATTCCATATAATATTACTGACAATAACAATAAATAGTTTATGAATAATACAATTGATTCAATGCATTCAATTTATTTTGCAACTTGTAGATCTCTTGTAACAATCTGTGCAGAATGTACTTATAGGATATTATACAATTGGAAATATCTTTGTAATTGAAATTTAAAAAATAATGTTCAAGAGAGAATATTTTGCAATTTCGATTTCATAATTGAACTATACAGTGAAACAGGTGATCTATTTGATTGGATCTGCTGAATATGTGATGAAATAAATAGTTTAAAGCAACATAATTGTACATATTGTGAAATGAAGGTTTAGGTTCAAAGAAAGAACATAATTGAAAAGTTTAGGAATCTCAAAAACTGTAACATAAGATAGCAGAATTGTATGATAACAATGAGATTTCTTTACCTAAAGAGAGAACTCAACAATGAAACAGTACTATTATATATCTCAACAATATCAACCACCTTCCAGAAATGTCATTTGACTAAATATTATGTTGGCCAATTTCAAAAAACTTGAAAGTCAGGCAGAAACTTCAAAAATATCATAATGTCAAAAGTATTGTTGCTGATTAAGTTCCAACTACAAATTGAAAGACAACAGTTGAAATATTATAGTGGGAATAACATTTCATTTATAGTTTCCATCTGACGATACTGGTATTAACAATATATCAATTTATATAAGATAATAATGTGTTATACAATTAAGCAGATATTATTCCCATTGAGGATAAGAGATCAACAGAATATTATTAGTACAGAGGACAACCATTCAAATGACTCATATTATGAATGACAGAAATTTTGTGACTACAGTCCATAGCAGAAAGGTATAACAGATTCAGATGATAGAACATATGAGGATATCAGAGGAAGTATATTTGTGTGATGGTGATTAAATAGAGGAGGTTATTGAGAGATTATGTATAGACGAGTTTGTTATTGTAAATAAAAACAGTGATATGGACCGTTGAACTTTCCATGTTTACAAAGCCAATCTTTTTGATGAGATGAATCTACTTCAACAATATACAATTGAGATGTATATCTTCTTGTCTTGAATCTTCAAGTAACTTTCATATATTCTGAGAGAACTTTCATCAACCTTATTGTCAGGAAGTCACCTAGAGATTTAAGTTACTACTTGAACTGGGAAATCTGAAGTGATAGTCCTGAAATTACAACATAATAGCTGTGGTAGTCCATTATTTGTTTTCTGGTACAATATATACAGCTCCAACCATATAGTACCAAGCACTGTTATTAGTGGGAATAGAACAAATACTATATATGTTCAATCAGATTACTCTTGTATAATAGTATATAATATATCTAAAATTCCAATTATACTGTCAAAGCTAAAGATAGAGCAATCACTTATATCAATCATTGATATTGTTATAGTACAAAATATATATTTTGATTCCAAGGATTAAATTAATATATATCATAAGTATGGTAGGAATAACAAATAAGATGATGGTCAACATTTCAGATGGAATAGTCAGTAATACTATACTGATTATCTCAGAGAGAATAATACAAAACATGAGAATGAGTATAACAGATATAATTATAATGATAATTGTATAGAAGGTATGTAGCAAGTATGTTCTAAATTTCTAATTTAGAGAGTAGTATGTACAATTGGAGAATGTAAATATATCATATATTAGATAATATTATACAATCTACATTTCAAGCATATATTATCTTTGTTGTAAAGTATAGTAATCAAATAATCTTCTACACATTATATTTGTGAATCTTTATCAGTAGAAAATTGAAACTCATAAATTAATCTGATTTTTGCTGAGATTTATTTATCTCCAATTACTGGGCAAGTTATAATATATTTCTTATATTATTGCAGTAGGTGATAAGAAAATATATAGCAGTACAATATCCTATTAACATTAGCTACCTTAATGTTACAAATCGTCATATCAACTATCAACAATACTAGGTACAACTATGAGATATAGATATAAAGGAAATGTCCAGTATTATTTATCTTGATATGGAACTTCTTCAGGCTGATGGAATTTACCTAACAAAAGATGGATCGTTTATAGAAATTACCCTATACTAGAGTGATTCAAGTTGAAGTCTGATAGGGTGAGGTAATCAAACATATATATCTCCTATCTGTTCCCCCAATTGAGACTATTTTCTCCAGCCTCATCCTTCTTCTCTTTTTACTGATACTCTGAACTATTCTTCTTTGATATTATATTACTGTATGAATATTATACTCATTCATACCACTTGATGATCTGATTTATATGTAACAACTTTGTAAGTATTCTCAATATATTGGTTGCTTGTTGGAAATAGTAAGTTACTCATTCTCAAGCTAACTTACATGATCATTCAATATTAGGTCAATTGTAGTAGAATAAATGATTCTGAGTCAGTTGTGGAACCTATTAATATTGGGATAATCAGATCATCCATTGAATAATAAGACAACATGTTTGAATTCTGATATGAATATCTATCCTTGCAAAAGAAATCAGTAGTAAGAACTAAATAGGAGACAAACAATGATCGACCTTCTAAAATACCTCATGCATACAATCGAAGAATTGCCTCCTTATACAGCTAAATATTAGTGTTACAAGAAAGATACTCAGGCATATAAAGTTGTACACTTTAATGCTGTCCTGAATAATTGAAATCAAGTGATTGTAGAATCTACCCAAGTGATCAACATCTTTGATTTGACTAACAAGTTTATGAAACTGTCAACTCAACTTTGTATGAAATCTTATTAATCTTGACGATCTTTCCAACATTCGGTCAGATGATTATAACTTTGAATCTCTCTCTCCAACTCAGTATCAATAATATCAGACTGTTGGGATGGTCTCTCTACCAAACGGCACCTTATCAATTGACATTACAGAGGTATAATTTCCCCCAATATTGCTGAGATGTAACATGATCAGAGTTTTGCCAATATGTAATCTCAACATGACGAATCCCTCATTATCACAATATACTCATTGTATTAGTCAATCTCTTTGTCTGACTTGATGCTGTCACTCGTAATCTTGATCCCAAATTTGATAAGAACTGTTTGATCAATCTGGACTGTTATGATAGAGGATAATGGGATTATGAATGCTGCAAGGAAGGACAATATGGCAATTCTCAATAACAATAAACTACTTACTGGATGGCTCACCGAAACGGGCTATTTGACCGATTCACTCCTATATTCTGTACAGTACTACCACCCATCAGATCCTGTGTGGCCAAACTTACTGATTTCAGAATATTAATCCGTTTTCATTCAATTACCTCTTATTGTTTAGGTTCCAGATAATTATTTGTATGATATTGATCAAAAGGAGGATATTGATAATATTACCACTAAGAAGAACCAACGATCTCTACTATGGAGCTGGGTAAATCATAGAAAGTGGATGATTCTCGTTCGAAAATACATAATATACCAGCAGCAGATGGATCAATATATTATGGCAAGGGCTGTAGATTTTTATACTGAGTTGATATATACTGATGTTAATGAGTTGTAGGTTGTCTGACTCACTGATAATCATTACATTATCAAGCCTCCGTTGCCCGGAATGATTCCTCTGAGGAAGCAATAGTAGGTAATCTTGCTTAACATGTGGCTCACAATGTACAAATTGCTTTCGACAGGTCTGAGTGACAGGGATAACGATGAAAAATACATTGGAGTTTTTGGTCGCGTGTGTTGGTTTGTAGTTTTATTTCCGCTTATCATTATTTCTGCTGTTATTGTTTTTGTGTTATTTATGTTACTGGTCTTGGTCAAAGGTTACCAAATTTCAATAGATGATTTCTTCAATTTGTCAGTATTTCTAATATATTGATTATGAATTAAGATTTGTACTATATAAGATGCAATTAATGATGGCGATTAATATCATTTGGAGGTTTCTATATTAGTCTGTTTTTATCAATACCTTTAAGTCAAATGAACTTAGTTACAGCAGTTCCTCATCTTTGTTAGGTAAAAAGTCTTGCTTTAGTGTAGTGGTAGGCAATCATGTTGCTTGTATCCCTATCTTACCTGATGCAAACAAATTGATTGTTCGAACTGATAGCCAGGTTAGTGCCAACCATAAATAGTTCTTGTGAGAGTGCAATCGTTTTACAGTGGCTAACTTTTCTATATAATTACTTAGCAATCTGAATGGATGAGTTTTTCGCTCTGACAAGTGAATTAGATTACTCATCAAAAGAAACCTGGCACATATTCCACATATCATATGTATCAAATACTTAGCTATTGTATATTGGGATATTAAACGACACAATATGTTGTAACTAACTGAGTACATTTGCTATTGATAGACTGCTATCATCAAATCAACCAATGGTTTCCATATACTATATACTAGATGCAGTTTCTTGCACAAGTTGGAAAGTAAGTCCACATCAATCAACTCACTGTCTATCAATTTAGTTATAAGTGATAGTAATATTCTGAATATATTCCTGGCAAGTAAGTTCAGAAATAAAACTCATATGATGTCATTCGGATAGGAGAATTCTTCTATATATCGAGCTAGTTCTTTATTCACCTGATTGTATTCTTTGCTTCATATCCAATACTCCATCCCCAAACATACATCACCCTTACACTATATGTTTCGTTTTGAAGGTCGACAACTGTACTTCTCAAGAGGAACCTCTATGAAGATGAAGATACTCAGCATGATCATCTGCTGCTAAACTGGTGTATTGCTTGCAGGATAATCCATCACGATGACAATGAGTAAGAATCTGAGTGTTATTGAACTGAAGTATATTTTCCTGCTTTGTTTCCTCCTCCTACCTTTTCCAGATGTTGGTCAGATATGGTTGCAAATTTGTAGTTAGAATTGCTACCTTTCATTAAAGTAAGCTAGCCTATTGTCCCACATTTGGAATGTTCCTTATTATTATTAGGAAAATAAAATTCATATGAGCAACTGATTCCACCATCTGTACAGATTCCAAATTGTACCAATATACTATAACATACAAATGAAGTCAATGGAGAGCTCTTTCAAGGGCAACTAATAAGCCTAGAGTAATAGAATCCTTTGTGAATGAGTCATTAAGTAGATATGATGCTGATATTCTTCACTTTGTAGCTCTCTCCTGTCGAGTATTGTCTACTTGCATGACAGAAAACTGGGTGGCTCAGAGAATACATAACATACAAACCCATGATTGATGAAATCACACTAATTGTTGCCAGTTCTGAATTCCCCAACATAATGAATATTGTTGGTATTCCTGGCAGGAATTTCGCTGCAATAAAATATGTAATCATCTATATAATATTGTTCAAGTATCTATTCACTGGGTAAGCAATATGAACAGTACAGCCATATATCTGGTGGTATAACGCCTTCATGAATATTAGTCCAAAAGATATCGATATGAAGCCTACCCAATATTGGTTTTCAAAATTCAGTTCTCAATTCAAATACATCTCATCTTTGCTGACAAACAGTACTTGGCTGTTGTTAGTAGGTTCCATAGTATATTGGTATATATGCCAATAAAGAGTATTCAGTAACTTTATGAGCTGGGTAATAAGCCAGAAAAGAAGATGGCAAGGATCTTAGGTTCGCCTTTGTGGAAGTAATTATTCACCTGCCTCCATAAATGTCATGATGCATCTTACCCTTAATTGAATACATAACCTATTCTACTAATGGCTGATATTGTATTGAAACCTTTACTTTCACTTTACTACTCCTGAAATAACAGAACTCAACTAGAACTCCTATTGCTATAGAATAAGATAATCTGAAATACTAATAGGAAGATGATCAGAATGATAAATATAACCTTTGTTGTCCTCACTGCGATGGAGTTCAAGCATGTTCTATCAGATTCAATAACTGGAGTCTGCATATTTCCTCAAGATTTCTTACCCACTTACCTCGCTGTCTATATGTATGTTTTCACTTATATGATTGAGTTCAATATACCTTGAGCTGTAGATATTAAGTATGAGTAAGATAACTTCCTGTAATGTATGGTGGAAGTGCAGGTGAAAATGATTTACAATATACCTGTTGCCATTTGTACAAAGCGGAATGAGAAAAGATATGGAGATGACATTCCAATCATCGACTGGAACATCCAGGCCAATGACGATGGGAATGTTCTCACATGAATTCATAATGGTCCTGCTGACACTGAAGTAGTATTGGCAACAAACCTTCAGAGGTTCGTACCATTGTCAAACCGATTTGATTTGAGCAAACCAAATCCTTGCCTAGACATTCACCTAAAACCTCTCCATCTTAGCCCAAATTTGGAACAAAAATAGGTAAGCAAGTTCTTGTCCAATTGACTCTGATTGTTGTTGATCTTGTAGCTAACTTCGAGCACTACAATATGAACCTCAATTCAAGCTAATCCAACACGAACTTGCTTAAATAATTTCTTTCGCAATTCTGTCATTCAGTTCGAAGTTTGAGTCGAACTTTGCAGTTCTAGTCAGACCTCAGATCGATTCCAAATTGAATCCTCACTGGGTTCAATCTGCCACCAACCATTCTGCTTCGTTGCCAACACTACACTGAAGAGGCATTCGTATATCTGTACCAGTACACAGTACTGACTGAGTATCTACACCTTCATGAGTCTGAATGTACTCCAAATATAAGTTTTGCTGATATTAATGCAAGTGACACTAATACAGTTGTTGTGAATGACGAGAATATTCCTCCGAACAATCTGATTACACTTCTAGTTTACAACATGAATCCATCACTTACTGTGGACCAGAATTGAAATCAGCTGCCATTGTTGGTACTGATATTGATAGTACTGCTGTTGATAGTACTGCTTTTGCTGGTGCTGCTATTGCTAGTTCTGCTGTTGGTAGTACCGCTGTTACTGGTTCAACTGTTGCTATTGCTGGATATCACTTGTTGTTTTCATTCCTGCTTATATCATGACATAATCTCCTTTGTGTATTATAGTTGTCACTGCTGCTAGTAATGTTGTTGATATTGCTGCGACTATTGCTGGTACTTAATATAGCTGTTTGTTATTGTTCCTGTGAATATTGATATGTAATCTGCATATTTGTGTTGTTGGTGATACTGCTCCTGATGATATTATTGATGTCACTGATAGTTGTTGCTAATTGTAGGATAGTTTTTCCTCATATTGATACATATTCTTATTGTTATTGATGTTGTTGTTCTTAGGAGATTTTGATAAGTTTTGGGGTTAGGTTGAATTGAAGAATTTTGGATTTTGGCAATCTTGAGAACTATCGTACAATACAAAATTCAGCCTTCAATTGAACAAACAAAACAGAGCAGAGGCTATGTGATATAACAAGAAGCACAAGAATTTCAAGTGCTATGACCTTTGTATTCACAATTGTATCACCAAACTTGAAAAGTGTGATAATATTATTATAGCAGTTGATATTGGCAAGAATGTACAATTGAGGAGTTCAATATAAACTTCATAATAATATATGCAATTGGAAAATTTCAAAAGTATTGGCAAGGGTTGATGAATACTTAAACACTGTAATGGCCCTCGCAAGTGTACTTGGCTCCCAAGCGCACTTGGCCCTCATAAGTGCACCTGGCTCCCAAGTGCACTTGGCCCTCGCAAGTGTACTTGGTTGCCAAGGCTTTATAAGCACCCTTTATATATAATCACCTCGCGAAGTGCTTTTGGCATGTTAGCGATTATCTTACCTACACACCTCACAATGGATATATATTACTTATTCCCGTTTGCAACTGTATCTTCATGTATTCACCTATACGAAGACGTAGGTCCTTACACTATAATCGCTTTCAGTTACCAGATACGTTTCGCTCATGAGACTTCATGATATCCTTACTTTTAGACACATCGCGATACGTACAAAAACAGACAATCAGCCAATTACATTCAATTGCATATCAATGCCTCCAAAGAAGTAAATTAGAAGCCAAGTACGCGTCACTGACAATCGTGAAAGTGAGAAAACTCTGCCGACACCGATGGCTATCAGCTAACAGGTTCCAGTCGAGAGTCCATTGGTTCCTCCAGAGGACAAAATCAGAGATAATGCTGTGATCGATTATAATCTCGATGCCGACAATAAAAATCCGGAACCCGATGAGGGTCATCTCAATCATGAGCGGAAAAATATACGCATCAGGGATGACGACGATGACTTCTCATCAATGATTACCGAAGATGATCACCATAACATGGCTGCCCAGAATCGACTGATACTGAAGCTCCTTTTCAAACAACAAGCCAAAATGTGAGCTGAACGACGGACCGAAAGCGATCTGAGAGTAGCTGAATGAGTAGAATGGGTCCGAAACAGAGAAGCAGCTCGGGATCCATGGGCAGCTAGGAAGCGAGCTGTGGAGCAGGAACGTAGTAAGTCTGGAATCCTTAAGATCGTTGACCCTGAGCGATACTGCGGGGGTACACCCGAATTGGATAACCTTATCAGTGTCCTCCATGGGAACTTCAACACATACCAACATCATTTTCCGAACGGTGCACCGGATCAAGTCAAGTACACCCTTAATCCACTCGGCAGCTGGAGCAGCCATGAGGATCCTTCACAAAGAAAAACAAAGATGGAGGACCCAGTCACTTGGAGCCAACAGTTACGGAATTTGAACTACCCTGCTATGAACGATTTCAACCAGTTCTTTGTGCAACTCCAAAAGATGTACAGCAACCCCGACCGTGTACTGAATGCAGCCATGTAGGCCTACCGAGAGTTTGACCAGGGATTCCATGATCACGATGAACCAGTACGGGTATGGATCAACCCACTCTATACCTTGTAGTGGGAAGCCGAATGAGATGAAGAACATGACCCTAATATGTTATACGAAATGGTCTGAAACGGGATGAAGTCTGGATTACAATTACGGATTGAACTCTTGACGACAAATGGAAGGTTCGGAAGCATCGACGAGCTTTTCAACTGAACAGCAGCCACGGAATTCCAGCCCGGGCTAGGAAGGATGAGCGGGAGACAACAACAACAACATCAACAGAGACAGCCTATCCGCAGTTCTGGTGGCAGTTCTGGTGGCAATGGAGAATCGTTCAAAATAACCGACAGGAAACGTAATTTTAGACCGGCAATTTCCGAGCCCACAGAGACAACTTCCAGTCGAAAGACCATCGATGGTGGCGGTGGCAGTGGCAAACGTACCGACTTACCTCTGGCACCATGGGTTTCGAGTGGGGTTCTCGACAACCGCCTCGCCAATAAGATGTGTGTCCGCTGCAATGGCAGCCACTTGTCGCATATTTGTCCACGATACAGTCGGGACAACTTTCAAGACAAAGACAAATTGAATCCTGGCAGCAGTGGCCCCAGCAGTTCCACCGGAAGCGGCTACCAAGTCAAACGACAACGGACGTTTGATATCCAGCAGTCAAAAAACAAGTCTACCTCTCCTGATACCAGGCTTGACGAGAGAGAGTGGACGAGACGGAGCTGGGGTTGGAGAGGCTGGAAGCGCAGGTACTCATGGCGATGTTGGACGGAGTGCAGGCACACCGAATTTCATTAAAATCAAAGCTTATTTTGGAGAGCCCAAGAGCTCACATGTTGAGTCAGTACCTGTAGGGCACTGAGTGACCAGATTGGGCACATATCATACATGAAGTACTTGTTTGAGATGTTCACAGTGAAATGCATCACGTACGAGCTCTCATCGACTGTGGAGCAACGAGTACCTTTTTGAGGCCCAACCTGCGAAGGCGGCTCGGCATCCAGGACGAACCACCATTCATCGCAATCTTGAGCAGCGATGACAGCGAGAAGATATTTGGAAGAGAAAGTAGAAAGACTACTCTCTCAGTTCAGTATTTGAAAAGCTTGGTACCAATTGATGAATGTGATGTCTTAATTGTTTCCATGAGGGCATATGACTTGGTTTTCGGATTACCTCGGTTCAAGGCTCGAAACCCAGAGATTGACTGGAATGCCGGTCTATTCACAGCCTTGCAAACCCTGAGTTGATCGCAGGCCCCCACCTTAAATCCCGATGAAACTCCATACGTGGATACCAACCGAACTTTGCAGGACTGCAGTGGTAAGCCTCTGTATATTTGCTTCCTTGGAGCACCCACATTCAACGACCTTCTTGAGAGCAATGAGGTCGACGATGCATTCACCCTACAGTTTGGAGAGCGCACTGGGCTGCTGGGAGAATCATTATGGGGTACGATCTTAGGTGAGAAGCTTCGATGCTGGATGGATGAGTAGGGAGCAGCAGCGGTAGTTGCGGCAGAAGAGTTACCAACAATGCGGAGCTTAATTGACTGCTACCGGCTTGCCGAGTCAAGAAGGTAGTTCACCAGCTATGGTGTCTTGATTCCATTGTGGACGGCCATTAGACCTGTGGCTCCTGATTTCCGCGACACTTCCGCTTCCATTCTCATTTAAGAACTTAATACTAACGTGTGCAGATGGAGCAGGTGAGACTGGAGCAGACGAGACCGTAGTGCAGGTAGTTCCGATTGACGATGGTGGTCATATACCAGCCAAATATAAGGAATTTGTTGAGGTCTTTAGTAAGGCCAAGGCAGAGACACTGCCACTGTACCAGTCAATTGACCATGCATTCGACCTGGAATCGGGGTACAAGCTGCCATATAGGCGTATCTATAACCTATTGGAGGTTGAGTTGAGAACTGTAAAAGCCTACACCGAGACAAACCTGGCCAATGGTGTCATCCACTGGTCATCATCATCGGTGGCAGCACCGATACTTCTTGCAAAGAAGAAGGATGGCGGCTTGAGACTCGGTGTTGACTACCCAGCTTTGAATGCGCAGACTGTGAAGAACCGATAACCACTTCCATTGCTCTCAGAGATGCTTGACCGTGTTGGCAGCATCAGTATAATTACGAAACTTGACCTTTGCAGAGCCTATCATCTTATTCGCATTAAGAAAGATGACGAGTACAAGATAGTATTCCGAATCCGATACGGTCAGTTCGACTACAAGGTCATGCTATTCGGCTTAACAAACGTACCTACTACCTTTCAGGCTTATATCGACGATTGCCTGCGACCTTATATTGAAGACTTTGCCGTGTGTTACCTCGATGACATCCTAATCTACTCCAACAACGAGAAGGAGCACAACGAGTATGTGCAGAATGTACTGCAAGGGCTGCAGAAGTTAGATCTCTATTGCAAAGCGGAGGAGTGTCAATTTGGAGCCTCAGAGGTCGGTTTCCTCAGGTTCGTCATTAGTACCGAAGGTGTCAGCATAGAAGTGGGCCATATCTCCACCATTGAAGATTGGCCGACTCCTAAATCAGTGCGGGACATGCAGGTTCTGCTTTGATTCACGAACTTCTACCGGTGGTTTATCAGGAAATATGCAAAGGTGAAGCTTCCTCTTACTGAATTACTAAAGGCAAGTGAGCCCAGAAAATATGCTAAACGAAACACTGGAGGTCGTCTGAAGTCAACCGAGAAGTCAACGACCAAGTGGGAGTGGATGATAGTTGACGAGTTGGCCTTCCAGAAGTTGAAGAAAGCCTATTCAGTGGCACTGATCTTGCAGCACAGCAGAATCAGATGATAGAGCAGTATCTCCAGGCTTTCTGCAACTATGAGCAGGATAACTGGATGGAACTCTTACTATTGGCAGAATTCGCCTACAACAATGCGGTGCATGCTTAAATAAGGATGACACCCTTTTGGGCCAACTATAACTACCATCCAACGATGCAGTTGAAGGCAACCAAGGATTTAGCTCAATCCCGCTTGAAGTCGGAATCCGAAGCAGATTCCTTGGCAGCTGGGCTAGAGGAGACCTATCGCACCCTGAGAGAAAACCTGTTTGAAGCTTAAGTCCACCAGACAAGGTATGCTGATGACAAGAAAATGACGTTCGAGGTCGGAGACAATGTCTGGCTTTGAACTCGGAATATCAAGACGACAAGAACGTCCAAACAGTTGGATTACAAGCGAATCAGACCATATACGGTGAGTAAAGTCATCAACAAGGATACTTACAAATTAGACTTGCCAAAGATGATGTGTATTTACAATGTGTTCCACGTCTCCCTGCTTGATAAATACAGACCACCTGCCATCGGCCAGCTGCAATCAGAACTGAAATCGATGATTGTTGATGATATGGATGAATGGGAAGTCGATTGGATCCTCGATGCCAATCGACACTACCGAACACTCCACTACCTTGTTCAGTGGATCGGTTACAACTACCTACATACAAGCTGGGAGCCGGCAGAGAATCTCAAAAATGCTCAAGAACTAGTCAATGAGTTCTATTGGAAGCATCAAAATAAGCCACGGCCATAGTGGACGTGAGATCGGAGCTACAGAGCATTAGAGTTACAGAGGGTCGGGAGGATTTGAAGCAATGATACGGTTCCTCGGATTTCCTTCTCTTCTCTTCTCTTCTTCTCTTCGTTTCTTATGGATTTCGACTCGGTATAAATGGTGTTGGCATGGGTTTACCACCTACCACTGGAGGTGGATATCTCCGTGCAGCGTATCCGCGGTGAGGTCACCGCAATGGTACCAATCGGTCGTGGGACTTATTCAGATGTATGAAGGCATATGCATCTAACGTTGTCTTTCTTTATGTATATATTTATTGCAGCCCAGGAGGTCTGCTGATAAAGAGGGGGATGATATAATGGGGGTACCAGGTGCATTTGGGCTCCCAAGTATACTTGGTCCTCGCAAGTGCACTTGGCTCCCAAGCGTACTTGGCCCTCGTAAGTGCACCTGGCTCCCATGCGTACTTGGCCCTTACAAGTGCACTTGGCTGCCGAGGCCAGGTAAGCCCCCTTCTTATATAATCACCTCGTGAAGTGCTTTTGACATGCTAGCGATTATCTTACCTACACACCTCATAATTGATATATATTACTTATTCTCGTTTGCAACCGTATCTACATGTATTCACCCATACTAGAATGTATGTCCTTTCAAATACTAGGTACTGAATCTTTTGCAAGAGCTGAATCTTTAATCAGGAAGTGGAAAGAATGATTGTGCTGTTGGAAATGTTTGGTGTTATAGATAAGTCAGTAAATACTTCAATGAAGGGTTAAGAAATTGGTAACAATAGAGTCAGATTGATTAATATTTGGTGAAGTCTTTATCTCTGGTTGAAAATATATCTGATCAATTGTATTTCTTCTTTACTGATTATAAAACTGAAATTTAATCATTTCGTTGTCCAACATGATAATAGCTGAGAGGTTGGCAATACAGATTTTGTTTCTCATCATGTTAACTCATTTAATACCAATTAATACTCTATATTGTCTTATGTAATGATTGATTAGATATATTGGCAGATATGTTGAGTTCATTTCATTCATGATCATACCATAACAAATGATATTCAGTATTTTATCACTTTTATAAAATTGTAATATGATTGATATGTAATGATATTCCAATCTGATATTCTGATGGTCAGGTACTCATTCACAATCCCATGTTTGAATAATACTATTGATCATATGTGAAGGCTTAATATACTAGACTTTATATAATTATATAC
Organism: Wilcoxina mikolae CBS 423.85; assembly: GCA_014904905.1. Lineage (NCBI taxonomy): Eukaryota > Fungi > Ascomycota > Pezizomycetes > Pezizales > Pyronemataceae > Wilcoxina > Wilcoxina mikolae. Next base: position 1,091,224 of record MU122093.1, read on the forward strand.
CAAATATTAAAACAATTACATATGTTGTATAGATCATTCCTACTGTTATTACTCTTTCAATTGAAGTAGTACTTCCATAAAGGTCTTTTTCTACTATTGTTATGGTTGTTGTACAGTTTTATCTTTGTAGGAATAACTATAACAAATCTATACCACTATTTCAGGAAAAATTAATATGTTTTCCGAGAGAGCAGGATACTAATGAAACCTTCCTATATATTCTCAGTATCACTTAAATTTCACCTTGTATACCTATTAGCATGTTTTAAATTACACACTTCAAATTTCAATAATGGTAGACCTGAAGACAATTCTTCAATTACCCAACTAATTATTTAGTGGAATAATTTTTTCTTATTTTGTTGATCTAACTAATTATGATTTCATGAGAATTTAAACTTCTCATATTATAAGCATAGAATATATTACTTGTGTTGAATATATTACCATTTATCATCATTAAAATTGAATATTTTTCAAATTTAATCATGTTTAATATAGAGTTAGATATAAATTGTTTCGAAAATATAAAATTAATATACAATATTTGCAAAATGATAATTCTGATATATTATCTACTTATATAACATATTGATTGTATTCATATCAATTGTATTATTCAACAACTATTGACAATTATATGTCTTATAAGAAAATAAAAGTATATAGAGAGTATACTAAATCAAGTTTAAAGAAATAATATATACTATATATTGGCAATGATACCTTTCATATACTGAGTTTGAGATTTTTACTTAATGTTCAATGTTTTTAAAATAGGCCAATATGATATTTACTCTAATTACTATTCTGGAAGAATGTTCACATCACTGAGATATGACAATATGTGGCTTCATTACACATATCTCTTCATAAACAAAGAGAACTGCTTGTAGCTATAGAATATTGTCAAGTGATTTTAATGTTTTTGAGATTTCTAGACTTTCCAATTTAGTTCTCACTTTGGAGCTAAACACTGATATCATATTAGCTACAACATATTTGTTTGATACCATTTGTGTTATCATGAAATATTCATTTCCAGCTACATGGATCAAACATCGCACTGTGTAGGTCAAATATTTAATTAATTTGTACTATATCTCCTCTTGAACTTTATATAATTAACGTAAAATACAAACATATTGCCAATTATATCATATCACATAGGTTTGTACAGTATACCTTGAGTCAAAGGATCACTAGTCATAAAACAACTCGAACATATTGAAATCAATGGTACTATTCACAAACCATATATTGTTGTTATCAGTAATATCAGACTGAATAAGATGGGCAGCTCATTGAATCAATTCGAAAGGTAAAATACAATCCAATCTGATACTGAGGTTAGATATTGTTCGTGTGACATTATTCTGCTGAAGCTTGTTTTGTACAGTGAGCAGGCCAGATACACACTGTATTTGACCTGTCATCAGAATACTGAAAAGCGTATCAGGAGTTACGACTCCAACCACATCAGCAAAATATTTTTCCATCTGGGTGGAATGGCTCCATCAGAGTAGATGCACTCCGTCAGAGCCGTCAGAGATATCCCGGTAGCAGCTTACTCCGTATCTGGCATCAATACCATACGTCACATTGCAAATCGCCCTCCGATCGTAGTTTCACCATTTCTTCTCACTCTGTCAGTCTCCTATTTTAATCAAACACTCTGACATTGTGGCCAACTGTGACCATATATCGGAATGGGTTCATTGGGTATGCACTTGCATCAGGATTGCAATTCGATAGGTGATGCTGCAAAAACCACTCCTTGCGGTCCTTCTACCTGCGCGCAAAATGCAATTCTCTTTTTACTAATTATACACATCATTCCAAGTCGTCAGATCTATGTGGCTATTGACAATCCAATGCTCGTTCCGTCCGTCTCCTGAGAATACATCTTCCGAGATATCTGATATCCAAAATATGACTCCCGATGATGTTACCGAAGTTGTCGATGATGTTACGGAAGCCATCAATGATGTAACCGAAGTAGTCGATGATGTTATCGAAATCGTTGATGAAGATTACGAAGATACCTCTAGTCACAGTGACAATAAATCTAGCGAAACAGCCGTCACCCCCACACTCATCAGGACTAAGGTTTCCTGCAAGAGAAAGAGAGCAGGACGACCCCCGACTCCGAACCCCACTGAGAACAAGGCAATCGACAGATACGATGCGGTCGTCACCAGTTTCGACTATATGGAGCGCGATGTCAGGTATACCCACCTAGTGGGTGAGGAGAAACGGATGATAACCTACCACCATGGAATCTATGGGAAGTATGCGCGACTCATCGTCCAAAGAGCGATCAACCGGGAAGCCGATGTATTTCTGACTGCAAGGGATCAAATTGTATTGCGAATGATTGCTATGCGGAACGTGATTATTAGAGCTGAGGAAATACTTGGAGAAGCATTGTACTTTATAAACGAGCGAAGAAAGAGGGAAGATGAAAGGAGGAAGCGAACATGGAGGGAGGAAATTATCAGGAGATATTCTGGGTTTTCTTTTGGATTTTCTTTTGGGTTTTCTTTTGGGTTTTCTTTACATGACAGGATATTGATAAAGGGAGTAAGTGTGCTTCGCACAAAGGGCCAGGGAGGAGTTGTGGTGGGAAAGTCCATTCCCACCAGTATCGGCACTAATGAGTTCGGAGATGTCAGGAGAATGGTAGTACTGAGGAGTAAATATGTACAGGAGTGCCGATAGATAGAGAGAATCAAGTCTTTTCTGCACTCCAAGCCAAGCTGTTTATCGTCTCTAACATGTGATCAAACATTCGAATTCGCAGATCCACTAACTTAGTGGATTATTCTTTCTCTGACCGGGCAACCTTTGACACTCCCATCCTCTTCCCATGCTCCTCAAGTTGAAATCATTTTCTTCGATACATTCCTCTTAGAAGCCTTCGAAGAGCGATGAGAAGGAATTCACTGGAAATCTCTTCCTCGATACACCCTTCCAATGGCTACAAAGGATATTGTTAGAATTATATATGTATGCTCAATATAAATCTCACGATGATGCAATATTGAACTATATGGAGGATGCCATGCATCCTTTTGACATATTCAAAGATGTTTTCTTACTCAGGTGAGTCGGCAAAAAAGTGAAGGCCAAAGCCAATACCCTGAGAATGGAACTTGTGAAGAAGCGAAAGGCAGATGAGGAAACAAATGCTGAAACTTGGATGCAATCCAAGAAGCGGCACGAAATGAATGTCTGGCGGAATTATATCAGCCATGAGATAGATATTTCCAAAGAGTTAGATGCTGACTTCAACTTTCCGAAGAACAACTTGATGTCTCCTTGGGTAAAACAGATTCATCGATATGGAGCCTTGCAACATTATTCCACCGAGAGACATGAACAAGGACATAAAACGAACCTCCAGGATTGTTGGAACGCCTCCAATCACAATCTCAACTACCTGCTGCAAGTAAACACCTTTCAGCGTTGCATTCTCTGCTTCGAAATCAGAGAGCTCAATCTCAAAGCCCTTGCTCAGCGTCGGAAAAACAGCACTGCCACCTGCAAAGTTCTCTCTTCCGGTGCTGATCTGGTTGCACCCCTGAGCTCCCAGTCATATGTGAAGTCCGAATTCATGAGACTCCAAAACTGCCATGATGGAAAGCATCCTGACGCTATGATCAAAGATTTCAGAGCATTACTCCACAACACACAAGACGCAATGCACTGGGTAGTAATATACAATAGTACGCGGAAGTTTCTCAAGTATAAGAGTCGTAACAAGACGTACATATCAGATGAAACACTGCACGTAATGGAGCTCTGTATTTACCATGGTATTAAGATTCAAGTTGAGGATTTAGAAGGTGAACGCATATCTCAGATTTGTTGATGTACAGGAAGCCAGAGCGGGTAACCAGGGACTGACGCAAAGACTGGGTGTGGGTAAAGCAATGCCCAGGGAGGGGTTATGGTGCACTGCATGGTTGTCTCTAGTGGCAACTGCAACGACTATTCAAAATCAATCTCCTGAACAAGGACGAAGCTTTCATTGAGTACTGGTTAGCCCTGGTACTCACCACAATACCAGAAAACTTGGGTAACTTGGATCCCATCTCGAAATTTGTACATGTGAGAAAAGCAGCAGCAGGCATTGCTTTGCAAGTTTTCAGCACAGGAAACATCGTCAGCTGCGTGTACGTAATTCCAGAGATAGCAACTAGTAGTAAAAGCACTCAGTTTCTCCTCCTCGGTCAGCAGAGTGGAAGAGGTTAGAACAGGCGATGCAGAAGAGATTTGACAGTTTGGGGGCGGAGCTGACGGCGAGAGTATACGGGTGCGACTTTCATTATCCTTGAATGGATAATATGCAACCGGCATCACTAGCCCTCGGTATAACTTTAAACCCATTTTTCCCAGGTTGATCTCTTCATTAACTACCAGACATACTTTTTCCAGTAAAGCCTTTACTTCTTTGAAGTCAGCGGACGTGTACCATCAATTCACCTTTGATTTCCATCCCAGTTTGATGATGTGGGAGACATATACGTAGTTGAGATACCGTTTGGCTAACTCGGAGTCTTTGGTAGTTTGGGTGGCTAGGGCTGACAGTCGTAACCATTTCTCACTGCCATCGCCTTCGTTCAGAATCTCCAAGAGTTCGGGGCTCTGCTGCCAGTAGTCTTCCAGCTTTTTCGTCGCACAGTCCTTATTCTTCTGCATGGTGTTGTGTTGCTTTACAATCTCTCTTATCCGGCCAGAGCTATCGATTGTCCTCAGGTAGTCATAATATCTCTTGTAGCCTAGCTCTTTCCACCCTGTATTGTTTTCTTCGAACATTGAGAGCCATGCAACTTGCGCATTCGAAACCTCGTAGATATCACGGAACAGCTCGTATACGACGTGCATGAACTTCGACTGATCTCGCGCGGTGAGCTCCATCACGGCAATTTCCACTGCTTCTTGAATGGAATCGAAGTGCCTGTCGGGAAAAAAGCCATCGCATAGACTTTCCAGCGCCTGAAGCAGAAGAGTTGCTGGTGCATGATCCATGGTTGTTTTGCTGGTTACCGGGATATAGTCTATAGTGGGAAACGGTTTGGTAGGAGATGACCCTGTGGAGCACAACTTGGTGGGAGGTGATTCAGAGGAGGACAACTTGGCAGGAGGCGACTCGGCAGGGGGCGACTTGGCGGAATCGGCGGTATCAGGAGCGACCATAGTTGGAGAGACGACCTTTCTGAATCTGGTGCCGGTGGCTAAGACTTGATCGACAAGAGTGCGGCTCCCAGCTTCCTGGACGGTGATGGTGCTACGGAGTGTAGTTTCCTTGATGGCAGTGGCAGAGCTCTCGTTGACTGAAGTTAACGTCATCTTTGGCTGTAGTTAAAGGGTGAATTTCGAATGTATTTGCTGTTGAAGTCGGTGCAGTCGATGATATTGATAAGGCCTATAAGATTAGCAGTTACAAAGCTTCTAAAGTTCACTGAAATAGGTTTGGAGAGAGCTCTTTATATACCTGGAGCTTCTGCTTGTGTCAATTTTCTTTGTTTCGCTCCTGATACCTTCCCGGCATTTCTCACCATAACTTCTCTTCCTGCTCCCCTTTGCCCTTACAGCTAGTACCGTTTGAAAGAGCTCGTCACGCTTGTCATTTTCGTTTTAGGGAATGATTTTTAGGTTCAACCTAGGAATACTGGTTGTCATTAACGTTTAGAGAGTACTAGGTGCTTTTTGTGTAATGGGGGTGTGAGCCAGCCAATGAGAGCCATCTGTGTCTCCAACTATTCCCTTTTCATACTTCCACGAGTTTCAGGAGTCTTGGTATCGTGACGTCATCTTCTTCTTCACTGTCGCTTTCTCTCCAACTATTCCCTTTTTGTAATTCAACGAGTTTTGTGGATCTTGGCATCGTGGCTTCATCTTCTTCTTAGTCGTCTTCATGGCTTTTGAATCGTACATGCTTGTACGGTCTCCTCCCCTCCCCCCATCATCCTTCCCCCCATCATCCTTCCCCCCATTATTCCCTTCCTCATCTATCTTTTCATTTCTCTTAATGGATGATTCACCGGCACTGAGTGTGTGGTATTCCATTCCTCTACCATTCTCCTACTACCTTCCATATCTTCCTCCCGCATCCAAGTCCGTTTCTCAAAACCTAACCACTTAATCAAATACAGCCACTTCCCATCTATATATTTGTGGCCTGCTATCGCTTCAACCTCCTATTCTTCCTCCATGTCTTTCTCAGTCTCTTTCTCGGTCACTTTATCAGTCTCTTTCTCCATCTCTTTTCCCCTGACTTGCTGTCGTATAGGCATCGGTGATTCCTCATCGTACTTTGCTCCTCTTCTGGTGAAGAACTTCTGAAATCGGCTTCCGTCCAGCCATCCTGCGAGTTCAGAACCATCCAATTCGGTGAGGCGATAAGTGCCCAAACTTGATGCTATCTCTTTTACTCGATAAGGTCCTCTCCATTTCGCGTCCAATTTTGACCGATGCGATTGTTCAGTTTTAGTTTCGTGGAGGAGAACCAGGTCGTTAACTTGGATTTCTTCACCTCATAGTCAGACTTCTTGATCGAAACGGTGATTATTTGCATCCTGAAACTCCATCAGTCAATGTATGGCCAAGTCTATATCTTCATGCCGATGTTCCAATTGCCAAACCCTTGCAGCTAGTAGTGAGGTTGTATCTTTAATATCCTTCCAGTGTGTAGTGTTCCATATCAGATTGTTGAGTTCAACAGTAAGCACTGCATCCTGACCTAAAATGAGGTGAAAGGGGGAGTATTCGGTTGTTCATCGAACGGTTATGCTGTCCGCCCAGAGCACTGCTGAAAGGTAGTCGAGCCACATTTCCTTTGGCTCGTTGGAGCATGCAGTAAGTTTGGACAAGGTATCTGCTATTGGCTGGTGTCCACATTCCATGACTCCATTGCTAGCCGCATGGTACGGAGTGGTGACTTTCTTCCTGATGCAATATCGCTTGAGTAAGAGATTTGTTCATTTCTTATTCTCTGCTTCGCTGTCCACTACTACACTATCAGGGGTACCATATCAGCATATCACTTCCTCATAAAGAAAATCTGCCACTTTCTCTGACGATCCTTGTTTCAATGGCCTTGCCTCTTCCCACCCGCTACAGTAGTCACGAGCGATAACCAGAAGATGGAATCCTTCTTTCGTCTTAGGCATGTAGGAGATATCCATTCCCACACGTTGCCACAGATGACAGACAGTTAGACTCTTAAGGGGTTCATCATACTGTAGTGGCGCTCTCTTCTCGCACTGTTCGAATGTTTTTACCCATTCTTTGCCATCTGCATACATCTCAGACCACCAGTAGCATTCAGCTACCTTCCGCAACGTTCCTTCTCTTCCTAGATGGCCACTCAGCTCATGTGTAGCTTGCATTGCTTTTCTCGTTTCTTCTCTGCTTACTAGTACCTTTGCCGGAGGTTTGTTAGTTCTGCGTTCCGGTAAAGAATCCCATCTGATATGAGATATTTTGTAGTTTCTTGTCAGAAGCACTGCATTTCGTTTGGACTTTTCCCTTCTGGTCGCTTTAGACTCCCCAAGAACTCTGCAATTTCCCTCCACTCTCCTTCATATGGTTGTGCTAGTTACAGGCCCACGAACGGTTCGTAATGTTTCTTTCTTTCTTCTCCCAGTCCTTGCTCAACCCCTACGTTTCTTAGGCTAGCTTTGATTGTCTCTTCTAGGTCATCCCCCTCTTGATCGTCTGGATCTGGTTCCCCTTCCCCGTGTGGCCTTCTTGCATGTCCATCTGGTCCTCCATTCAGCCGCCCAGAGATGTGTTTCACATCGAAGTCAAACAGCTGAATCTATGCAATCTATCGAGTGATTGAGACCCCAGGCAAGTCATTGGCGGGCAGGTTCAACTGATGTACTAATGTATTCGCATCATATTCTACAAGGAATCGAACACCATATACATAATTGCGGAACTTCTTTAGTACTCTTATAAGGCCTCTGCACTCCCGCTTCCCAGTGTCATACTTCTATTCCACGGCATTCAAAAGTCCACTCTTATACCAACATGGGTAACGTATTTGTTTCTCGTCTTCTTGTTGTAGTATGGCTCCCCATCCCTCCAGGCTGCCATCGACTCGTAAGACTATTTGGCTGGCTTTGTCGCTGACGTCTAACGTCTTTAGTGCCGGGGCATTGCAAAGGGCATCTTTCAAGTCTTTCATGGCTTCTTGTTGTTCTGATTCCCATTTGAATTCGATGTCTTTTCATAAGATTGGGAACAATACCTGGGCGACTATTTTATACTCGGAAATCCATATGTGGTAGTATGTGCAAAGTCCAAGGAAAGCCCTGCATTCCGTATGGTTTCCACATGACGACCAGTTCTGCACTTTATCAACTTTGGAAGCTTGGGGCCACCTATCTGCTTCTCCGCAGACGAAGCCCACAATCTGTATCCTGTTCCAGCACCAATCAGACTTTTCTCCCGAAATCGTTGCTCCGTCTCTTTCAATATCTGCCAGCACTTTGTTGAGATTCTGGAGATGCTCTAGAACGTACCTCCGCACTCCAGGCAGACCTGGTACTTCTTCATCTCCATATCGGGTTTTGGGCCCTTTCACTCCAATATCATCGACAAACACTTCTGCTATTGTCCCAAGATTCTTACTCAATATATTTCGAGATACTCGGACGAAGGCTGACACCGACCTGGTAGCCCCTTGAACCAATCTAGTCGGTCGGTATATCTCTTGTGTTGTTTGGAATGCCATATTATTTCGACTTTCTTTGTGCAGAACTTTCTGGTCTTAGCTGGAGTGAAAATTTATTTAGGAGCAAATAGGGAGGCCAGCGAATACTTCTGAGAATTCCTTGATATTGGGCAGTATTCCTGCATCTTCTAAAGTGTGGCAGTTCGTACTGACAGCCGAGATGATGAATTGATATTTACCGTTTTACTTTGGTGCCAGGAAATGAAAGTTGCTGTACGATCTCCATGCCGGTTCAAATAGCCTTTATCGCACTCGTTCTTCTACCATTCCTTTCTCTATCGGAATGACTTTTTTGGGGATGCAGAATATCCGGTCTTTCCAGACTTTATTGCCGGGTTCCAACCTAATTCGGTGCAGCAGTTCCACTTCATCACTAATCATTCCTAATTCGTCCCAGGTCCACGAAAACACGTATTCTCTATTGGACAACATCCCTAATAATATCTCCTTCTCTTTTGGCTTCGAATCTGCCCCAATCCTCAACTCTTGTATTCTTTTAGTCGTCAACCTTCCCACTCTTTCTTCGGCGGAAAACTTAGGGGTAAACCAAGCGTCCCAGGGTCCGGAGGTAGTTGTTTCTTTATTCTTAGTGATAGCCCTTTCTCTCCAGTCGAGCCCTTTATCTGGAACGCTCCTATCTGACAAGGAGACTGGTTTTCTTTCGTGGCGATATATTTGTATCGAGTCCGTACCCATGCAGCTTTAGTGGATATGTTTATTGTTGCATCAAGGTAAGAGAGAGAGGGTTGTATTTGACTAAGTTTCAAAGTAGTACTATTTCTAGGAATCCACCACAAATTAGTGGATTCATCTCAGGTTACCCTTCTCATCTTAAGTAACGCTTCTTCACCCATCAACCACTCTTCTGACATCATCCTCCTGCCCAACTCTTCTACCATCACTCCTTCCTCCTGCGTCTATTCATCTTCCCAATTGATTCCACTTCCCATCACCCTTCTTACTTCTGCAGATATTCCCTCCTCTTTCTTATTTTGCATTTCCTTTTCTTTTCTTCCAAATATATCTTCCTCTTCTTTTCTTTTCTCACTTTTGCATCTTTTCCCTTGATGTTTAATGCTTTCACTGACATCTCTTTACTTCTCGACCCTTCCTCTTTCCCCTCCATCGACCTCTTTCCAGGCTTCCCCACACCTAGTCATCCTTACTTTAACTTGGCGTAGTAGTTTCCCGAATTGCTGATAATTCTATCCCTCTTGTCTCCTGAGTACGTGGCTACAAATGTGACTTGTTCAGATCCATCGACACCAGTGATAGTAATTTTGCAACTTCCGTCGTTCAGATTTCTCTCATATTTGCGGGTCTAGGTTTCCCAGGAACAGTCTAGAATTACCTGTTCCGATCCAGACGCAGCCAGAAATACTGGTATGAGAATCATGATTCCGTGAACTTCTATCGGTACAGCTTCTAACACCTTCGTGAGGTCCAAGCAGTTCCCATTTGCATTTATCATTTCTCAGTCGGCCATTTTCCACCCAATATGCAGTTCTCTGGTGATATCCTCGCTCATCACACATATTTCGGATCCTCCGTCATTGAGCATCGAGATCTTTTGTCCATCGATCTTTCCTCGGACTGTAAAAGATGCTCGTGCATAGCGAAACTCAGTATTTCTGGAACTGACTCTGGGTTTCAAAGCGAAGGTGGAGACATGAGCGATACCGACCTTCTTGAAAGCTGTGGGAGTTCTGGCCAGTACATGCCTTTCTTTCGGAATCGCTACTGCTTTGGCTTTAGGCAGTAGCTGGAGAGTTAACTCACCCATTTCCCTCTCCTGTCGAGCTAGGACTGTATAGTCAAGCTGACTACTATCCAGAACCTCATAGTCCCCAGAATCGAGAGCTGGGATCTGCTGCTTATGAGGCTTGGAGACTTTCTTTTCGGTGCAGTCACCTGTGTTTTGGCTGGTATTTTGCCGAAGGTCACTGCTTTCTTGATGTTACGCTTCTCTTGGGTGCTGATGCTTGTCACTACTTTTGGGATCTCATTGTCCACCTGGGCACCCTTGTCATCTCCTTTCGTAACTTCCCCTGTCCTCTTTCTCTCCTCATCAACAAAGGCAAAGCCCACTTGAGTTCAAACTACTGCCTGGCATTGATGTCTTTCTTCCTCATCTAGGTGAGTCTCTCTTTCTTCTTCTGTCTCACTTTCCTCCATGGTTTCTTCTTCCTCACCGCTATCTTCCTTTCCATCACCCTCTTCTTCCTCGTCTTCATTAAGTTCCACCACTCGACTTACCTCACCTTCCTGGGGTTCCTTACCTTTTCCCTTGGCATAGTACCCATCTATTTACAGCAGTTGTTCAATATCCCCAAGCGAAAAGCTGTTACTTGAGCGCTTGCTCTCTGAAACAACTGTGACCTTGTAATATGTTGTGGAGGTCCAGCTGCAGCTGGCTGTACCGCTCCAGGCTGGGTGGGTGCAACTGGTTGCTACTGACAAGCCACATCTCTAGCTTAGTCCCTCATTGACAGGAACATTCGTTCTGACCAGTACCCAGAGATTTCTCCACCTCTGCCTCCACGTGGCTCTAGGGTTAACCTCCCATACTCATTAAGATTGATGATTCCTTGTTCTTGGACGGTTCGGATGTCAGGACAGAATGTCCGGATGTGTCTTAGTTCGTAACAGAAAATGCAATGGCCTAACACCTGCTGAGGATACTGTTGGTAGTTTGGCATTGTCGGTCGATAATAATCTGGCCTGGATGGGGCATTCATTTGCAGTTCATGTGATTGCTGGGGGTGTATCGGTGGGTTGTCGGCTCGAATTGCATAGGTTCTAGCTGTTTGATATCCGGTATATTGGGGCCTTGGATCGGTTGCCTTGGTTAGTTGAAAGGTCCAAGGCTTCAAGGCCTTCATGATGTTGTCCATTTTTGTGTCGATAGTCTCCTCCTGTTTCTCGGTTGCAGTTGTTTCTGTACTTGGTATCATGGTGACAACGGTGGTGATGGCGGTGCTTGGTTCGTTCTCTTGGCTCGTGCTGGTTACACTGGGTATCTGTGGAAGTGGAACTCCAGTGGGAATGGAGTATGCTGAGACTCCCAATGTCGTATGAGCAGTATCGGTGTCAAGGAGAGCGAGGGCATCGGCTGTAATGTACTTGTCAAGAATGGGCTTGTGGAGGCTGTTGTACTGAAATGTTTCAGGCTCCCGGGGGTCCAACTCGAGTTAGACGACCGCGTTAACCTTTAGATCTTTTGGGAGGGCTCCAAGCAGCGTTTTGACTTGGGCAAACTCATACAATATACCCTTGGTAATCATAGCTCGGCTGATGTTGTCATAGGCTAAAGTGAAGACCTTCAATCTGATATTCCCTCTCTTCAATTGGTCTTTGCACAGTCTCTCCAGATACGTTCTCGTATACATGTATACTCAGCTGTTGGTGGGTCTGAAGGTGTCTTTGAGTTGCTTCTTCAACTTCTCCCAGTCTCTTTCCTGGTACCCTTTCATCATTTTAATGTTTTCCTAAATGGCTTCCGAGCAATAATAGGGGACAGTGGAGATGACATCGTCCTTGGTTGGGTCTGTGCCTGTGCAAGAGGTGAGGCTTTTGTATGCTTCGATGAACTTGGTGACGTAGGCCCCACGAAAAACAGGGCCTCCCATGGTTTCCGGGAGTGGCATTTGGTTTTTCTCCTTGGCAATTGCAATGACGAGGGACTCGATGAAGTTTTTTTGCTCTTGATCAGAGTTAGAGGAGTTGGTGCTGGCGATGTTAGCAGGGCTGGAGGAGACACTGGCAGGGGTGGATGTGCCAGCCTCTCTCGGGCCGGTGGCGAAAGTGGAGCTGATCTGATCACGGTCAGACATGTTGAACGTTGAAGTGGTGGTGATAGCAGCAGTTTGTGAATTTTCGAAGCGGTGTTTTTGGAGATTGGAAGTCAATTGTGAATGTGTGAGGAATGTTTGGTAGTGTCATCTGGACATCCCTTCCTCCTCCTTTTCTTCTTGCTAGTTCTTTTTTTTTTTTCTCTTTCAGCATGATTGTTTCTATCCCCTGTTTCCTGAAGCTGGCACTCCAGCCACTCGATATTTCATTTAGTACTAAGGTTAGTGCTTAGATTCGGAGCTCCTTCTTTCAGCATCGTCGTTTTCATTCAAATACTTTGGGACTGACGCTCCAGCCGCTCAATATTCCTTTGGTGCTAAGATTAGTTCTTAGTTTCAGAGCTCCTTCTTTCAGCATCGTCATTTCCATTCCCATATTTTGAGACTGATGCTCCAGCCACTCAATATTCCTTTGGTGCTAAGATTAGTGCTCAGGTTCGGAGCGTCCCAGTTATCAGGTTGGTACCTTCGGTATTGGTTCCGGTGTGAAGTCGGTGCTTATTATCCCGACACAATGTTGGTGCTACGGTTTTCGTCCCGGTGTGAAGTCAGTACTTGTCGTCCCGGTATAAAGTCGGTGCTTCGGTTTACATCCCAGTGTGAAGTCGCTACTTGTCATCCTGGTATAAAGTTGGTGCTTCAGTCTTCATCCCGGTGTGAAGTTGGTGCTTATCATCATGGTATAAAGTTGGGGCTTCAGTTTTCGTCCCAGTGTGAAGTCGGTGCTTACCATCCCGGTGTAAGGGTGGTGCCTTGATTGGTGCTTACCTTTTTATATTAAGTTGTGGGGTCCTTTCCTCCACCATTCCGTATTCAGCTTTCCGAGCAGAAATCCGCCTTTGGGCTGGATTTGTGCCGATTTGAAGGATGTGTCAAGGGAGAGATTCCCAGTGACTTCTTTCTCGTCACTCTTCGAAGGCTTCTCAGAGGAATCTATCGAAGAAGATGGTTGCGGCTCGAGATGTATAGGAAGAGGATGGGAGTGTCAAAGGTTGCCCGGTCAGAGAAAGAAGAATCCACTAAGTTAGTGGATCTGCGAATTCGAACGTTTGATCACACATTAGAGAAGATAAACAGATCGGCTTGGAGTGCAGAAAAGGCTTGATTCTCTCTATCTACTGGCACTCCTGTATATATATACTCCTCAGTACTACCATACTCCTGACATCTCCGAACTCATTAGTGCAGGGAGTGGTGGGAACGGACTTTCCCACCACACCGTGTACACTCAATTGTACTATTGAATATGGGATACTGAGCTGGACTTCCACCTCGTAGAGTCTGCATTACAACTCCAACCAGGTACCAGCCCATTTCCTTCATCTCCTTTCCATTCTATTGAGAAACTTCCTCATATGACTTATTATTTGGTGTGAGGTCGTGGTAAGCAGATACAGATAACCAGATTTTATTGTTCTTGTCGATCGATTTGTACATCTTCATGATGTTGAAAATACTCTTCTAGAGGTGGTCAAATATGCCGATCTGAATTGTATAGAGCAGGTCAGGCTTTAAGAGGTCACTGATAATATAGGGAATATGTTGAAATACATTGAATCCTTTGTGAACATGGTACGATGAGAGTTCGACATCGGCAGCCTTGATGTTGGCATGGATGAGCATTCTATACAGGTTGTGATCTCACAGAGGGTATTCGTTGTCATGCGAGATATAATTTTCAAGTTCGTTCTTTGGATACTCGCACCAAAAACAGATATGCCGCTCGAGATAATGTAGGTCGCTAAAATCACGACAATCTGCAAGCCATACTGCTAACACCGGTTTTCAATGCCTGAAGTTGTGATCTGCACAGAGAACTTTGAAATATCAAATCTCGGCTCTTGGATTTTGTTTAAAGGTGAAAGAGTAGAGTACATGCTATAGTATCTCGTTCTGCACCTCCCTGTTTGTTTGCTGCTGCTCATGCAGCGGATTCTGAGAAATATTGCGGTTCTTGATCGGAATTGGCAGGAGATCGACCATTATGATGCTGTACGTTAAGAGCATCTGATGGATCATCGAAGATAGATTGCAAATTGTCATATATACAGGCAACTGTTTCTTGTCGCCAGCAACATTCCAGTGATGTGTTCCGTCCAATATGAAGATCAAGGTAACAAATGTATCTCCCACTGTGATCGTTGACTTAACGTCGATTAGCACATTATTATCCTCAGGTATCTCTCCTTACCTGTATCTCCCACCAACAGTCTGCTATGTGCATTTCAGTATAGAGGCGTTTCGGAGGCGTATTGCTGTGAAAGCAATACTGGGGGGTGTAAATGTGATGCTCGGTGTAGACCCACTGCCATTTCAACCATCTCATTCTTTTGATGATATCTCGACTCCAGTAATTGATAGGGTGTTGGTGATTGTCATTCCACCTCATATCATCGAAAGTGTGTAGTTTCTACTCCCCAAGAGCCTGATCATCTGATATGCTAGCCACGAGCTTCAGGACGCCATCTCTGTTTTTGAAGCTTGGAAAATACAGAGCGGTGTTTTGTTCCTTGAGCACATTGTCATGGTACGTCTTTATACCCTTCTTTTTGATCCCACACTGGATATATATGTACTCTTCACGTGTCGCAAATAGGAAGTAGGGATTGTTTTGTAGGTTTGTCTCAAGGCAACCCTAAATGTCACGTTCCCATGGGTCAGCAATATAATTGCTGAGTTGAATACCGGGACCGGAGTATATTTCCGACCGTGACAGAGGAGGTGGCGGTGGTTAAGACACCGAGTCTGTGATATTTTCAAGTTGTTCGAAGTAGGGAAACACATTCAAGTCTTCGACTGAACCTTTAATAGTATTGAATTCACTATGCTGAGCTGGTTCAACGTGTCGGAGCTAGTGTTGGCAACGAACCACCCAGGGTTCGTACAATTGACAAACCGATTTGGTCCATACGCACCAGATCCTTGCCAAGCCTTTTGCCACAAACCCTACCATTTCGGCCTACAACTGCGAACAAATATAAGTATGCGAGTTCTTGTCCGATCGGCTCGATATTTAGTGCATCTTGTAGCTAACATCTCCCGCTACAAGATACGCTAGATATCGAGCCGATCGGACATGAACTCGCTTGCCTATTATCGTTCGAAGATAGATGGTTCGCGAACCGGTTGAGACAAATCTCGGAACTTCGTCCAAATTTCGCATCAAATCTGTGACGAACCGTGCCCTGGTTCGATCCGGGACCAATTGATCCGCTTCGTTGCCAATACTAGTCACGGTATGCTGCGAATAGTCAGATTCGTCTGGCATGCAATTTGAAGTTGTGCAGGATGGTGATATATTTAAGTCGCCAGATTTCTGATGTGAACTTCTTTCGGCATGAAAATTCGGGGCAACTGAAAGGGATCTTCGCAGGCATTTTCGATGACATGCGAGTAGTAGAGTATACAGTGTAGAAAGGGATGAAAGTTGGGGTCGGGCCTGAGCAGTCTGGTGTGGCTGTAAGCTCATGATGCTTTCAGCTAACTTGAGAGATTTATTGAGCCTCAACACCATCTCTAGGGGGTTCCTTACATGCCAGGATTTGTACAAACGCTGCATACACGATGTCCCATAATACTATGAGTAAAATATAACCAATAGAGAACCCGTAAATAAAATATATCCTGAGCGATCCAAACACCTCATGACACGTCTGATAATTCATGTCTGAGATAAATAGATGAGAACAAAGGAAAGGAACAAGCCCACAACCCAAGCTCTAATCCAAACGAGTCGGAAAACAAAAAAACCCTAAGCGAACAAAACATCTCCATGCATACCTTAATCAGTACCTGAGATGAATAGATCACAGCAAAGGAAACTAACAAGACAAGAACCCAACCCTAACCCGAACACAACAACTATCGCCTCCTCCGCAACGCGAGGACTTGTTTACTCCTCGACTATCGAGCCATCAGAGTGCGCCTCAGGAGGAGGGGCATCAGAAAGAGGGGTATCAAGAAGAATGTCGCCACCTGCCGATTCACCGGGCAGCTGCTGATCCACATCAATATCAGAGGTATTTCTGACTGCATCAGCTTCTCGCAGAGTTGGCTCCGCCGGGTGAGGTTTTTGCAGCATCACACATCCCAAAAGCTTCAGCCCACTGAGGGTATAAGTCTCCGAAGTTCGTGGTTGTGGGCGAGACTGCAGGGTTGTGGCCGTGGGGCAGGCACTGCAGATTATTGCCATGGGGTATACTCGAGTATCTCCTGGCCTTGTTCAGGTAGTACGATTGGCTGATCGTATACCATGGTATCTACATAGGCAGCCGATGTATTTAATATCTCCTCCTGGCCAATCATCAGAGGTTCTTTGCCATCATCCTCATCCTCATCCTCCTCCTCATCCTCATGCTCCTCCTCCTCATACTCCTCCTCTTCATCTTCCTCCTCTTTACCGTCACTGTCCCTTTCCATTTCCATATCGCAGTTTAAATCAACACAGTACGGTGGGTCCACATCATTCTCCATGCACATATCCATATCAGAACATGAGTCACATTCGCTGTTTGACTCCTTAGTAGAGTCGGTATCATCATCCGAGGAAATTGACACAGCAAGCGATGCTTCCGGCTCTAAATATACCCGCTCTACTACCGTACCAAGAGAAATGCTGGCCGGTGCGTTTAACCTTTCCCGAGCTGGTTGTCTGCGGATTGGGGCGATCAGCTTCCTCTCCGAAGGCATGGGGGTTATCCCACCTCCAATTGTTCATTTGGTCGTAGGTTTTGTCAAATATTTGCCCCATTCATAAGCGGAAGGCAGCCCACCACTCCTGAAACGGTGAACACCTGCTCCTGCCATGCGGCCATATCACCTGGAATTGTGGAAAGTGTCCAGTGGTGACTGGATCAAGGAAGATTATATTGTAGATGAGGTTCCAGACCCTCTCATCCCTGATGCCGCAAACATTGTATATACGTATGAGTCCACAGATGTTTTCCGAGGTTAATTCCTTTTATATGGTCCTGATCAAATAACAGGCATCGATTTATAACCGATGTCACCATCTTTGCCCCAGCACTTACCTTCCCCTTTCTTTCACGGCTGCCCTTTGGTGCGATCGATTTCTGTTGAAAATGAATCTATATCCAAGGCGTTAGCATTGTGATACAGTCTCATGTAGCGGAAGAAAGCCCAGGGGGAACGTACAATGTTATGAAGGTTTACAGGTATATTTTGGAATGGGAGACATTGTTTTGATCAAGTCACATGATGTCAAGATAGTTCAGGATGCTGGCGGTGTGTTCAATACTGGAGGAATAGAGAAAGGAGGTGTAGGAGTGAAGAAGAGATATATATACTCGAGTTCCTGCAATTTCTTGGTTCAACTTGTGAGATACAATAATTATGATTCATATTATGGGTTTTGTTGGATAAAGAACACAAAATAGCCCAGCCTTCATCTTGCACAACCACCAAGTTCCACATAAATGAGAAGCCTCGAGACGAGATTTGGTACTCACAGTGATAAAGATTTACGACACTGGGAGTTGCTTTTGCATCATACACCACTTTTACCGCACAGATCTTGTGTATCTCAGAGTAAACTGAGGAGTTCTCAGGTTGTTCCATCTGTGCAATTATCCAACATGGCTACCAACACGCCAAGCGGTGGAAAAAGCACACGCAATTGATATCATACGATCTAGAATATGTCATTGTGTAAAGACGTACGTCCTCGTATGGATGAATACGTATAGATACGGTTGCAAACGGGAATCAGTAATATATATCAATTGTGAGATATGTAGGTAAGACAATCGCTAGCATGCAAAAAGCACTTCGCGAGGTGATTATATATGAAGGGCGGTTATCCGGCCTCGGCAGCCAAGTGTACCTGGCACTGCCATTACACATTGTTCGCTTTGCGATGCTTTTGGCTCGGTCAAATGGGGATTTCCACTGAGAAGTAAAGATATATACAATCAATGGTTCGAAGTATTGTACCAGTAGAGTTCACTAGGAGACCTGACACCACATTATACAAGACACATCGCGATCGCAAGTCCCCTTCTTCACCACCACTCAATGCCACGAGATCGAGCGACAGGCAAACGATGCGAAGCTACAGCAAGCGAAAGAGTCAGTGTAATCGAGCGACATTCAAGAGGTGAAAGTTATCACAATATCCAGCGCACTACAGGGGTTTCCAAGAGTCAGGCACAAGCAATAGTCAACTACTGGTGCAACCACGATGAAGTCAAGCCACCACCACATCAGGACTGGTTACCCTTATTGAATGAGCGTGACAAAAGACGCTTGCAGCAGATCTCTGATGCGTATCCCCGAATGACTTTGGCCGAAATCACCAATGAAGCACGTCTACCTGTTAAACCCCGTACTACAGGAGATTACCTGCATGCCATGAATCGATGGATATTCCTTGTGCGACGCAAATCCTATTTAAATCAGAAGAGTCGCAAAGCAAGAAAGGAGTGGTGTAGGAAACGATCAAAGTGGGAATTGAAGAGATGGCGAAAGCATTGCTTTACAAATGAAGTTCAGTTGCAAGTAGGTGTTGGGACTGAATGGCGCTGCAAGGTACGACGAACTCCAGGTTGCAATTCTGCCTATAAACTGCAGAATCTTCAACCAACTTTTATTGGAGAACGCTTTGGAGTATAGTTTTGGGCTGCATTCACTTACGTATATCATACACTACTTGTTATGCGTCATCGAACTGAAAACGAACGAAAATCCGAAAAAGATCGACTCGGCTTTGATTCCTAGCAGTATGTTTATGAGATCCTCCTTCCATACCTCCTACCACTATATGAGAAAGCTGGAGGTCTTGAAGATAGTGTACAAACAATTGAGGATGGAGCTAGCTATCATACTTCAGAGTATACACGAAATCATCACCTTCAACATGGTATTCAAAGAATGGATTGGCCAGCATACTCACCAGATCTTAATCCAATTGAAAATGTGTGGGCTATTTTCAAAAGGCAATAGAGGAAAACAGTCTGGGAGAGGAGGAGAATACCACATAATAAGGAGGAGTTGATAGTTCTTGGGCAGGAAGTGTGGGAAGGATTGCCATGGGTTGAGATTTATAAGATCATAGATAGCATGCCAGAGCGTGTAGTAATCTGCCTGCGCAGGCATGGAGGCCCTACCCACTGGTAGAATGTACTTCAGTTGATTCTCTTTTACTCTCTTAATTCTGGTATTATTAGCTATTGTGGTTGTGGTGAGAGGCGGATTAATCGAGTGGTTGTTGATAGTTGCGTACGCAGGTGTTCGGTCACCTAGCGAACTCTACTGGTACTAAGAACGAGTGCAATACTATGATAATCACATCAAGATAGTATAAATACCCTTCAAGTAGTGCAAATAGACCCTCAGATATTGCTGTAACAGTGAATACCAATGCTAAGTTTAATCAGAGTTTAATCTAATGGCAGTTAACCCCATAATTGAACGCTTTTCAAGGGATCGCGTCCATAAGTATCGTCACGGGTGATAGTGATTTATAGTCTAGGGCAGTCTACACTGTACCTCTCTTTATTTTCGAATCCCTCCCTGATCACTCAAATAGGAGTCTACCTCACCTGCCGTTACATATGCATGCAGAGGAAAGTATTCCTACATTTTTAATGTCGAACATCTACATTGGACTATACCTTCCCAAAGCCCTCATCCTGATACAACTCCGGTCGTACCAAATGTTTGAAGTCTTGCTAATCATCAGAAACAACAAAAGCGTAGGCCATTGCGGAATTCTCAGCTTCCCCCTGCTAAGCGAGGTATTTCTCCACCGGCTGGTAAGAGAGATTCCTCTCAAGGTGGGAGTTCCAGGGGCTGTACAATCCAAGGTCAGAATGCAATCCCCTCATCTTTGCTGAACAATTCATACATTGCAGATGTCACTCAATACGTGACTTCCACCCTGTCCGCTATACAGTGACAGTCAATAAATACTCTAACCGCTTTGCCGGGTATAAGTAGTCATAGCACAACAGTATTCGGAGGAAACTCACAGACAGAGTCAATGTATTGCGTTGTATCCAGCCTCGCATCCAGCATTGCTAGCACTCCCACTCCTCTCAGCGGTCTTGAAAACCTACCTACCCCCATTCCTTATCCAGAAGCCCACGTGATCATTACAAATCCACTGCGAATGCGAGCTACAGAAAAGAATCACAGACACAGGCAGTATCTACACCCCGATCAGTGGTCTCCAACTGACGCAGCATCCATCGACTTGGTCACTCATGCATGACGCGTCTTGTATTTGCAACGGGCAGACTATTGGAGCTCTACATGTGGAACAGACAGCCATTTATGAGTGCAAGCGACTTGGAGATGGTAAGTTATGCAACGCGATGTGTTCGGAAAGCATTAGCTAAAGCCCCACACTGGCAGATAATAGAGAAGAACTGGAACACTGCTATGCAGCAAAACAACATTTGGTTTATATCATTTGAGGTACGCACTAAGAAGAGCTTGAAAGCAGTATGCTGAAGCAATGGCCCACGTTGGATATTACACGCTCAAACCGGTACCAGGTTCGAGCACAAGTCGATAAGTTTAAATCCCATTTTATTCAATCAGCAAGAGACAACATAGCAGAGCTGTATGATCTCCACCGCTTTAAACCTGATGCAGAGCATTTGAAGTTAATTGATTCCCTTCTGGCAGACAATAAGTATCCTTTTCCTGTAGCAGAGCTTGTGGAAGGTAGTGTACACGGTCCAAATCCAACACAGGTTGAGTCGAAAGCTGCTAACAAATGACCAGCATCCACTGTAAGTCCTGGCGGAAGCAATCCTGTGGTTTATCTACATCTAATTCTATCATCGGTTGAATAACCGCAGTATATATGCTGATGGATTTTATAAGTGAATGATTGACAACAAGGACAGTCATATACCCTTGCTACTGATCATGTTTACCTGCACCGCTTCGCGCCATACTCTCTTGGAGTGAGAAAAGAACAAAGGTATTCCTCCAAAAGCTTCGAATTCAAAGCTGAAAGCAGACAGACCTGTTCGCTCGAACTACTTCAACTACAAAAACGATGGTGGTAAGAACCTACCCTGCGGCGCTGCAATGGGTTCCAAGTTGTCAACCTCGCCTGGTATCGCAGACATGTATACATTCTTGATGAATGCCTAGAATACACTATCGGAGAGCTATCAATAGAGGGTGTATAAAAACATTCTTGCTACAGAAAAGCATCGGGAAAAAAACCATGTCACACCCAGGCCGCACGTGGGTCTAGGATGCATCGGCCACTTCAATCGAAACCTCTTGAGCCTCGTCGTAGAGGGACACTGCACGTGTGTATATACAACCCCTGGTATTGCACCTGCACCTCCTGACGTACCATTTCTTACAGTCGCAGCTATACAGTGCACAAAATTCTTCCTGTTGCAGCCATGCACTGTGCTCACCTTTTGATCCATAACACTACTCATGTGACGTATGAGTGCAATGTACACCTTGACATAACGCAATGTTCACAGCATGTGATGTTAATACTATGCCCTGAATTGCACTCACATCTCAGGCGACAGATACAGTGCAGTGACGTTTCTGTTGACGATGTTTGATATTAAGGTCTAATATTTACAGTTTCCCGTTCTACATGTCACAGCCAGCATGAAGTTCATCCTCTAAACTACTCTCTCCTCATATGAAATGCCATGCTACACCTCGCAGCCAGCTTGAAGCCCATCCTCTAAACTACTCTCTCCTCGTTCCAAATTCCATGCTACACATCGCAGACTGCTTGAAGTACATCCTCTGAACTACTCACTCCTCGTTCCAAATGCCATGCTTCATGTCGCAGCCTGCTTGAAGCATATCCTCTAAACTACTCTCTCCTTCACAGTCATCCACCGACTCCGACTCTATGTCCTCATCCTCATCCCCATCCTCATCCTCATCCTCATCCTCATCCTCATCCTCATACTCATCCTCCTCATTTTCGACCTTATCATTATCCAGCTAGAGACCGCTATGTCACTGATCATGACTCCCAGCACTGTTAATGTGATCATGCTCATTGTGGCTATCATTGTCGCCATCGTCAACCCCATCCTCAGCATCAAAAGACAAATCTTGATCAATGGGGATGCGGATCGCAGCAATGATTTGAGTCTCAATATCCGGCTCCATCATCAGGACCTCCATCAAAGCTTTGTTTAATACTACTTGACAAGGCTTGGCTACGGGTGGCATGTTATTAGCATCTTTCTCATGTAGAATGAGGTTGTTGAAAGCCGCCCTTATGGACTTGATTACCTTCTATCTCAATGGAGATGTGAGATCATTCGAAATATTCATGAGATCAGTGTAAGTCCCTGTAAAATAAATTTCAGATCGATTGCATGCATTGTGAAGGCCATTCTTACCACCATCATTATCTCGATTGAAGTAGTACTCCTACTGGAGCCTGTTGCGCCAGATTTCAAGTTCGAGGTCATCGATTGCAACCTTTGTTGGAGCTAAACCTCCATTTCTTTGCCACTCTGTGAGTGCGTGATACAATACCATACATGTTAACACAATTAGTGCCGGGAGTGTCTGTTCCCGAATCCAGTCATAGCAGCCCTCTAAAAGGCTGCTGCATTTGCAAATTCTTGGAAGAAATGTATATATAGAAAATGTGTAATCTCTTCGGCAAGAAAGTTGCTAGCTCATTCCTGGTGGTGTTAGCGACACTACAAGTGGCAGACAGAACTCACATCAGGTTCATTTATATGATCACATTGGCGTACAATGAAAGTAAAATCTGAAAGAATTAGATCAATGTGTATGCAGAGCTCATCATCTTCGAAACGGTGCAGGTTGTATAGTCTCTCTACACACTCACAGGCCTTCTTGATCATGTACGATCTGACTGCATTGCAACTGTTTTTGATCTGACATACTTTAGTCAGTGAGAATGCAATTCTGGGAGATACCTAAATATCTTGAGATACTCCTTCTGACATTTCTGGAAGCTAATATGGACTCCTTCCTGTCTGCATGCCTTCGGCCAGGAATGCTCTACTGACTTTGTGTTGGAAACAATGTTAGTCAGTATCTACCACTCTCAGAATCATATAAGCTACCAGTACAAACTCAGCTTCAGTTGGAAATGGAGTCTCGCTCAGCAGTTGCTTCTCCATCAAGCGACGCATTGTTTCCAATACAGCAGTAACTAGAAGGTCATCTGGTACATGGACACTTTGACTGCCATATCGTTATTTACTGCTGACCAACAGACTCGACGGTGTCCTCAGCAGAGACAATGGGATGAGTTGTGAATCCGATGATGATGGGTATGGACTCCGGAGGTGACTAAGGTTCGTCGCTTAATGAATTGCGACGTTGGAAATGACACTGGGTGCTGCCGACATCGAAATGGACGCTCGATTTGGCGGGGGCAGAGAAGGTTTCAGAGCTGGATTTGGTGCGGATACAATGGGTGTAGATGATTAGGAGATCTGAGTAATCGAACCTTCAATATGTGAGGCTGTAGCCTTTTTCCGCTTTCACTTCTGCTTGTCAGCCTTCAAAGTGAGTTTCCTCTTTTGACCGTTTGCTGTACGTCGTATTGGAGTACCAGGAGTGGCCGGTGCTGCTTGTGGAATTGAGGATGCGGCCTTGTGCAGTGGCTTTGTTGTTCAGGTCATTTTCAGAAGGCAGGAAGGTCACAAAGGCAGAAAGGTAGGAATGTCAGAAAGGCAGAAAAAGAGTGCAGTTGTGATGTAGACGAAGTGTAATGCAGTGTGGAAAAGGACTGACACATCGCTGGGCATTGCACCTGGAAGGTTTTCACGTAAAGGGACAGATTGACATGATTTCGTATTAGCTTGTCACGAAAGTATCATGTACGATTAGTCAATCAAATACCAATAATTCCAAGAAAACCCAAACGAGACTAATAACATCTTTGTAACTAGCAAAAATGACTCCACCCAACTCAAAGAGGATATGCAAAAACAGTATCTAACCCAACAACCAAATGCTAACCCAACCATCAAAAGCAAACTTGAACCTATGTGTATCAGTATGCTAGTCATTTGCAGCACTGTTGGACATACCGAAAATCATCACTCAAATTGCTGACCCAGCCATGGTGGAATAAAACGTGACATCTCGAGCTGTATGAAGCTCATACCGGTATTGACATCTTGGTGCATGCTAATTGCCACCGACTTTGACCACTCTTCAACACCCACTGATACCGACGAAACGTCACACATTGTCTCCTGCTCCACCCAAACCTGTGCCATTTGCCACCTCACCTCCCACTGTTCCTGTAACTCCACCGCCACTCACGACGTCGTCTCAACAATTTGTGCAGTCTCTGCCATTTATGCAACTCTGCCACTCATTGACTCCTCTACCACAGACGATGACACATCTTGCAGTGAGGCACACTCGACATGGTGAGTAGCAGTCATCTCCGGTTGTATCATTGCCAAGTAGTTTATTGCCAAGTTGTTTATTGCCAAGTTGTTTATTGCCAAGTCATTTCTTGCCAAGTTGTTTATTGCCAAGTTGTTTATTGCCAAGTTGTTTATTGCCAAGTTGTTTATTGCCAAGTTATTTATTGCCAAGTTGTTTATTACTGAGTCGTTTATTGCCGAGTGGTTTATTGCTGAGTGGTTTATTGCTGAGTGGTTTATTGCCGAGTCATTTACTGCAACGAACCTGCAAGCAGGGGTCGGGCTGTAAGCCTGTTCGGCGGACCCAGGTATTACCGGGGGAGATGATCGTAATGGTGGTGGTGGTGGTGGTTGTGGAGTATCTCGTGTAATCCTTGGAGGTGCAATTGCTATTGTCTTCAGAACAGCCACAATGAAGAGAGGGTTGTAAGCTGTAACGGAAAAGAAGGTGGGTACAAAGTCATTGCTATTATGTCGAGTCGCATCCAATTGCTGCAGAGATTTTTCGCCAGGCATAACTAGATATCCAAGAATGCAACTGACATCTCTGGAAGAACATAGGCGATCCACAGCAGGGTGTACAGCCTTTGCGGTGAGCTTCACGACTCATATGAGATGCCATCTATTCGCATTGTGGTGAACGAAGAAGTTATCCTAACATTCGCACCTTTCGGGGCCGTAGCTTTCAGGGTCGACAATGCAAACCCTGAAGGAGTATATAGGCATTGGGCTCGTACAGAGGGCATTGGTGGAGATGTCATCAAGTTTCTGTTGCTTCTGGAGGGCAGAAGTAATGATTGTTGGTGGCGTTACATGTTTGTGGGATGGTGGCTGTGGCTTCGGAGTCCCGTGATACCAGGTATCTTTCTTGACATCGCCTTTGCCACGCTTGGAGTTGTCACAGTTGTCGCAGTTGTCGTAGTTGTCGGAGTCGGGGTCGGTATCGGTATCGTTAGATAAAGATGGGTTTTCTTTGTGACATCGGTTCATCTACACCCGAGTTTTATCAAAACAGTCTCGGAGAAACACTCGGAACCAACTCTACCATTCTATGTATCGTGGTTCAGTCGATACCCGATGATTCCACATCCCCTGAAACTGTGCAAAGTACCTTGTAGTGACTGGGTCCAAAAAAAGGATATCATACATCAAGTCAATCGCGCCATCATCCTTTGTACCCTGAATGGCATACATCTGAATAAGGCTCCGAAGCTGCTCAGCCATGAACTGCTTTGCGAAACCATCTAGGTGGAAAGTGTCCTTAATTGCATCGGTTTTGGAGGAGGTGGATGGGATCTTTTTGAGTGGTATTGCAATGTTCTGAGCTGTAAATAGGGTGTATGAGGAGTCAGTCAGGGTTAGGGATAATGTGTCTAAAAATGACGATGAGAGTGGTCATGGTAAATAGGTAAAGATGAAGTAGATAGAGATAATGGAGAAGAATTGAAATGGAGGGAGTGTATGGCAGTATATATACAGTGCAGAATGGGCCAGCGAGGTGCTTGGAATCGTGTGGAGCTGCACGCAGAAGAGTTGAAACCATTGGTGATATCAAACATCATACTTGAAAAGGAGCTTTCCTGGGTATGAGCCATCATCGGTACTTTCCTTCCCCCCTGAAAGATATACCTCATGTTTTATACAACTCTGAGAGTTGTTTGAACCACTTCTTGAGAGTGAGATATACTCGCCATGCAAAAGTTGGATCAAAGCATCGAAGTCTGTCAGTTTGGATTCCTATCATATGGCAGTAACATCAAGTTCCAACATAAGGATGCAGTGTTGTGTCACAAATAGTCGGAACCTGGCATATGAAGTTTGAGAAGTGTCACCGGCATCTCTGGCAGTGCATAGGCCTCTTCCAGCACCACCAATAGACACTGTATGGTGGTATCATGAACTCTGAACTCGTGTCTTGGCACACGAAACGAGTGATATCACATGTTTTCGTCCGTATTTCGTAACATCTGCCTGGCCAAACATCAAACATGCAAGCAAACAAGCCAGTCCATAGACTTGCTTGTATTTGCCTAGCCATTAGGGTCAAATTAGGCTCTGGATATAGCTTCATCGTGACAAACTCTGTCTGCAGGATATTCCAGAGTCTTGGCATTTTATATATGGCTCTGTGAGTTTTGTATGCCATGCGGCTCACTTACTTGCTTGACAACACTCATAACATTCTGCCAACTGCATAAAGAGCCCTCAGCATTGTCTATACGATACGCACCATGCCTCCCATATGAACTCCGAATCATTTCTACCCTGTTTGCATGAAACCTTACAAGTCTGGCCTGTAGCTCTACAAAGACATCGACAGCGACCATCCTCAATATAGCGTCCAACCTCTTGAGGTGAAGACAGACTTCAAGCCCTATAAATGCGTTCGATAAATCTCTCAGAGATGTGTCGATGATTCTCACAGTGGTTTTCATGCCAATGATGGTATACATGACAACCATGACCATGTTGACGATCCTGACGCATTTCCTCAGATGTACATGTCTCTTTCTCCAGAACCATCCGAGTCCAAATTTGACTCAAATACAAAACGATTCTCATATTCCAATGCTGGAGCCACTGTCGCATATGTTCCGACTGACGATGAGTACAATGCTGATCACAATTCTGAGCAGTGCTTACACAACGGCTTTCATCCGTTCTATAGTGAGGAGGAGTACAATCTTGCAGAGCTGGTCACATCGAAAGGTCTTCCTGCCAACATAATCGATGACTTCCTGAAGGGCAACTGCGGCCTTAAAGAGTTTGTGCATGATTCTCTGAAATTGAATTACAACCTCTGCCAGGAAATTGACACGATAGAGGACAGACTTGGCCATAACTCCTGGAAGGAGGCTATATTGCAGATGGCATGGAATGCACATCATCCCAATGCAATTGAGTTTTGGCACCATGACCTTGTAGAGTGTGCAAAATGGCTTCTCCGTAAGCCAGTATATGAGAAACATCTTACATGCACTCCAAAACGATGCTTCAATAATGCTTGGCACTGTATTTACAATGAGATGCATACTGGAGACTGGTGATGGGATAAGCTGGTAAGCTTCCTTCTTTTACCCTTTGAAATGCTCGATACCCTTTACAATGCTTACAATTTTGTAGACAACACTACCAGTCGGTGACATGTTGGTGTCAATAATATTCATGTTCCACGGCATCCACCTTATGAACTTCTCTGGAGACAAGGAGGTATGGCCGATATATATCACGATTGGCAACCTATCTGCAGCCGCACGGATGAAGCACACAATATACAGCGTGTTGTTGATCGCCCTTTTGTCCATTCCAGTCAAGATACATGATATCCCCCTCAAAAGTAGAAATGCTCAGAGGGAGCATAACCGAATGGTCACTCAGAATGTTCTGCAGCATGTGTTGCAATCCCTACTCAATTCCGACTCGGAGACCCGCACCTTCTATGCCCGCTGTATGGATGGCAACTTCAGACATTGTTATTGTATACAGACTGCATGGATGGCTGATTACCCCGAGTACCGTGATCCTCACAACATCAAGAATGATGTATGCTACTGATACGAATGCTCCATGCAGGATATGGGTAATCTATCCCGCTGCCAATGAGAGTGATACAACCTCCAGAATCATACTATCTATCGTATGCTCTCAGATTCAAATATACCCTCGAACATCGCCGATCTCAAATGCCACGATATCAATTCAGGTTTCAACATCTTATGGTATCTCGATTGCGTTACAAGCAATCTTTCCAAGCCTGATCTACTCCACACAATGCAAATTGGGATGTTGAAGTACCTCCTGACATGGTTTCACAAATTTCTCAAGCAGCATAAGCAGCTTGACAAGTTCAATGATATTTGGCTTTTGGTGCCTGCGTACCTTGATATGACGAAGCCAAGATGTGCATATGAGGTGGTTTCACATTGGAACGGAGGAGAAATCAAGAAGATGATACAATTCCTTGTGGGTGTCATATGCAATGCTCGGCGGGATCCAAGCTCCTCTCAGTGCTGTGTTTTTGACTGTGCAGTTGAGTGCTCTCACTCTCTTATTGAGTTCTGTTTCTATTGCCAGTATGACTCTCACGATGATGAAATGCTACATCTCATGGACAATGCTCTACGTCGCTTTCACGATTCGAAGGATGTGTTTCAACAATTCAGGGCTGGCAAATGACTTGCAAGTGAGGCCAAAGAGAGGCGTACAGAATTGTATACCAAGAGGAATGCTGAGTTGAATTCTGAGGAAAACAAGAAGAAAATGGCAGCCTTTCGACCGCGCATTTGTGACGCCTGGAAAGGTATTATCGATGCAGAAATTGCCGAATACATTGAAGAGCATAGTGATTTCAATTTTCCCAAGATACATCACATACAGCACTTCCAAGAGCAGATACAACGGTATGGTTCGCTTAATTAGTGGTCTATGAAGATTGGAGAAAGTTCTCACCGGAAGCGGATTAAGGATGGGTTTTAATGCCTCCAACAAGACGGGTGATTACTATACTCAGATAATCAACTACAACCTTCGGAGTGATGCATTCGCTGTCAGAAAGACCAGTCGCGATGCATGGAACTGTAAACGAGCTGCTTCCCAGACAATGGATGTGACAGCGGAAGTGATGGCAGATGTGACGGCTGAAGCAACCACTACCAGTAGACATTATTTATTGAGGTTCATATTTCCGCAGCAGCACAAAGGAAAAACAAAGTCAAGGACTGTCAAGGCCTCTTGAAAACAATCAGTGACAACGTCCTCCGAAACGGTCTATACGATACCACCTGTTGTTTGCTACACGCCAAATAGGTAAATATCGTTTTGAATGATCTCTCAGGTATTGCTGCCACAATTTATCATGGATTGGAGGTAGAATCACGCAACATGCATGATGAGTGCATCATTCAGAAACTCAGATGTACTGGAGATAAACGATGGTATTCTGGGACTGCCCATCATGACTGGGTATGGGTTCAAACTTCGCAATGTAAGGAGGGACAGGAGCTATTTCACAAGGCACTGCAGGGACGTATACCATACCATATGCTTCAACTATTCAAGCTGTGAGTGGTCTATCAGCATGGCACGAATACCATTTGGCTAGCATACTTTGAAGTGACGAAGCCTGCCAATGTTGGAATGCCGGAAAGTACATCGCAGCTAGTCAGGATAGTGAAACCATCTTCTGGAAGTACACATGCAGTTATTAGTGCAGGAAATATTGTGGGTGCGGCTCACTTAATTCCAGAGGAGTCCATTTCATCGAAGTCGGAGAATAAAGGATGGATAGTCAATAGTCATATCCACCTAGTGACCTGGAACGATTTTTATTATATGTTGGAGGATGAATTGCATACAGCGGTAAAGAGGATATAAACGGTGTTTAGAACTGTAAGGTATTAGAACTGTAAATAGACAATATGCCATGAATAGCATCGTCATTAAAATGCCCAGAGGAGTGTTGCCACTGAGAGACCTTCAAGTTGCTTGCGTCCAGCCAAGACATGGATGCAAGCAAAGTTATAGTGTAATTTGCTGTGCATAGCATCGTCATTACAATGCCGAGAGCAGTGTTGCCACCAAGCACCAGGCACTGATAGGCAGACCTTCAAGTTGCTTGCATCCAGCCAAAACCTGGATGCAAGAAAAGTTATGGTGTAATTTGCTGCGCATAGCATCGTCATTACAATGTCCAGAGCAGTATTGCCACCGAGTACCAAGTACCGATAGGCAGACCTTCAAGTTGCTTGCATCCAGCCAAGACATGGACGCAAGCAAGGTTATGGTGTAATTTGCTGTGTATAGCATCGTCATTACAATGCCCAGAGCAGTGTTGCCACCGAGCACCAAGTACCGATAGTCAGATCTTCAAGTTGCTTGCGTTCAGCCAAGACATGGATGCAAGTAAGGTTATGGTGTAATATGCTGTGCATAGTATCGTCATTACAATGTCCAGAGTAATGTTGCTACCGAGCACCAAGCACCATGATATTTACCGGCCAGATGAAAAACATGGTATATTAAGCGTCCCAAGGTGCTGTCCAGAGTGACATGCGACAGTGTGAATTCCTAGCGTCAGGAGTTGTTCTTGCAGTGCCTCTCATTGTATCGTCGCAACCATATATGTTATCCTGCCCTCCGACATTCCAGGCAGTCCTGGCGCACCACCGATGTCTGAGCGTAACTAATACGCCTGGGTGCAGGGATTTATTTCCGATGAGCGTCAGATCCAACAGGCGGAGAATCCAATGGCTGATGTGGTCATCAGCACGGAGGTAGCACGTATTGACAATACTATTCTGCTTGACCATTTGACCCCCGAATTGGTGCTTGAGGATCCTGAGATCGGAAGTACTGATCCAAATATCCCGATAGACAACAATTGCACGGATGACGAACTGCATTTCAGGATACCAGAGAGTTGCGGAAATTATGAAGATGAAGATGACGAAAGCGCCGAAAGAGATACCATTCCTACCGCTAGGCGCCGACGATGGGCTGCAACTGAACTCGAGAGGTTTGATCAGGGAACCAGTGATGTCTATGGTAATGAGGTAGACGATGGCGACAATGAAGATGCCGAGGAGGAGGAAGAAGTATCGCAAGCCGATGATGGGTCAATGCAGATTTTGGAGGACTGAGGGTATAGTACTAGAGAGTGTGAACATTGGAAAGTCTATATCAGACCTGTAAAATATGATAATGGCGAAGCAAATGCAATGGCAAGTGATGTATCCGAAGCGAAGACTGTATTGTAATAAGTGACAACATCTCAAAGTTAAACATATATATTGGGAGTGTGTGACATCCGATAAATAGCAATGGCGGAGAGGTAAAATATAGCATTCGGCCAGAGAAAGGTATCAATATCGCCAGGTGTCGTGTAAACGGTTACAGCATAACTGGAACCCCTGCGAAGAATATAACATACTTGTCATTCTGATGGTGTGTAAACATCACCACATTCTGGACGCAAAGTAAAGGAAGTACGATACCGGTACAGTGAACGTAGCAGATAAGCATCCACCGAGCAATATACAACGTGACATGTCGCAACAATAAGAGACGTAGTATATAGCCGCCACAGGGTAAGTAAGCAATATGACACGTCGCCTGGGTGATGTGTAGCATGTAATTCTCTGTCAGAGGGTATGAGGTTCCATCAGAGCCGTCAAAGCCATCAGGAACACCTGGGTGTTCCTGACGGAAACTAGGGTTGTTACTGATGCAGCTTTTCAGAATATGGAAGAAACATATTATGTGTATTCATATTATAGATGCAAAGTTAGCTTCAACATACAGATTTGGCTGGAATAATATATAGTTATTTCTTGCCATTTTGAACTTCCATAAAGGTTCAGTACAGATGTATTGTATAACATGAATAACATCTTCCTCTCCAGAAATATTTGCAACAGGAAAAGTAGCATCAGTATGGTTAGTGTCTGTCACCATGTTCAGGTAAGCAAATACCTTGTAATTGCCTACAAAAATCAGATTGTCATTCAACTGTTGGGAACTCCCTCTCATGAGTATTTAATGTCATTCTTTCCATAATCTACACCATGCAGTGAGATCAGAACGTATCTTCACATTTGTACAAATATCGTGCAACTCACGAATCGTAGGCTGTTGGTTTACAGTTGGGTATTCACCAAGAACAAGTATCTGCACAGTATAATTCAGGTTTCAGAATCCAAAGATATGTATTTGTATGGTCATAGACAGAATCTGCTTGGCCCCCTCATTGCTATTTAATTCATTGGAAGAAAATCCCTGTGTCACAGTATATTACTTACACTTGGATGTGGCTTGTGTATCTGGAGGGCCTAGTATGTCGGTAGTGAGGGTAATATGTAAGTCCATGACGATACGATGCGAGGTAAGACAAAAACAATACTTGTTGCTTAATGTCTATACAGTCATATATTACTCTACACAGTACCTTGGATACTTAATATACTGTATCCTATGTCTGGATGTTCAAATTGCATGGTGGCCAGCCAGCAGAGAGCCAACCAACTCGATTATTACTAGCTAGCTCTGGGTCAGCCTGGCTGAGTCGAGTGAATAAAGTTGTAACCAAGCTCAGATCAATTCATATCCAGCAACTAAACAGCCAACCCGGCTCGATTGCGTTTAGCTAGTACAACTGGATCATCTGAAGGCAGCCGTCTGCCAGCTCTGCTCGATTGTTTTCCGCCAGCAGAGACACATTGTGACTCCATCACATTTTGACTTATGAGGCCCGGTGTGATTACTGTATCAGATCTGCATGGATTGTTATTGTACCTGGCCTGGTAGATAAACCTGATCTGCATGAGTACTTGCCTCGTAAGTGTACTTGCCCTCGTGTGTATATTTGTTTGACAGTTGTACCTGACCTTGTCAGTACACTTGGCCTTAGAAGTATATTTGACTGGCAGATGTACTGTATCAAATAAATACACTTGACATCATGAATTTAGTTGGCTCGCAGGTGTACTTGGTTAATCTGCATACTTGGCCTTCTAAGTATACTTGGACCGCAGGTATACTTGGTATCATGAGTGTGCATGGCCTTAAAAATGAACTTCACTTGCAGGTACACTTAGCCTTTTAAGTACACTTCGATTGTAGGTGTGCTTGGCACACAAGTGTACTTGGCAGCCGAAGCCAAATAAATATCCTTCATATATTGTCTGATCCCCTTTTCTACCCTCTTACATTCAATTGTATTTGCACTGTAAGTTCTAAGTTCTAATTCTATGTTCTATGTTCAACTCTATGATACTTCTCTCTCTCTCTTACAGTCACTCTCTTTATTGACGATGCCAACAAATGTACAGACGATTCCAGCTAGTCCTTCACAATCATTTCTAGCCAGTACTGAGTCAGCCCTACTCGATCATGTCTAGCAAGCTGAGAGTCAGACCAGTTCGATCACCTCCAGCCAGCTAAGAGCCAACACATCTTGAACATATGTAGCCAGCCAAATGCCAGCCGGTTTGAATCACATCCAGACAGCCGAGAGCCAGACCAGCTCGATCATCTCCATCCAGCCGAGAGCCGGCCCAGCTGCAATTTATGCAGGCAACAGTGAACCAGTCATGCTCAATCATCTCTCACTAGCTGAGAGTCAGGCCAGCCAAATTGATTCCAAGTGTATTCTTGATCTATCATGATTTGTTGTATATAGTTAGCAATAGATTTGTTAATTAACGCTGTGACCATGAATTAAGGCTTCGACTGTACAGTGTACTGTATCTGGAGGTAGATACTGTATCTGTAAGACCTTGCTGTGTTTCTAAGCAAATGCTGTATCAGTAGACATCAGTATAGTGTCAGGATCCAATGGAGCTCAAGAGGTTTCGATTTCAGTGTCAGATGTATCCTAGACATACACGTGTCCTGGGCGAGACTTGGTTCTGTTCGTGATGTATACAGAATATACTGTTTATGTTTATCATGACATGCTTCGAGGGGTCAGAGCTAATATTTGATAGGTGCCCAAGCTGATGATTATGATCAGAGTAGTAAGTTAGAAGATGTATATTAATACAGTTAAAATCAGATTTCTTACTGAGACTTGTCAGCATATTAAACATAATTGGTAAACTATGTATGCTCGATATGATATATGCTCGCTGTCCTTAACATTTGTTTTCAGCCTGATTCCAAGTTTTGTTTCAATTTCATATGTTGTGATAATTATTTCCTCAATCCCTCTGAAATCGTGTTCTTGGACTTGATTACATGAAAGTAAGCCAATTCTATTTTTGAGTAGTTAAAATCATCCAGATAAGCTTCCATATATCTACTGGATATATCAGTATAATTGTAGATCTTTGTCATCAGATGGAAATGAATGATTCTTTTTAAGAAGAATATTGTAGCACTAATTGCGTGCTGTTATTCTACGTTTCGCTCTATCAGATATGATGATAACAGTGGCCAAGGTATATGATAGAATAGCCAGATCTCCTTAACCTCCCATTTTGTGATCGCAGTATATGGCATCGGAAATGGTGTAAATCCTGAATATGGTGATATTTGATGCCACATTTAGTTACACCATGCCATCTATTGATATGTTCAAGAAATGGAATTACGGAATAAATCTGAAGCTTCACGATACTAAGGTGTATAGTGTGAAGACCAGTTAGTACTATGAAACTAATACAATCAAGCAACTTAAGCTTCTAGTAGATTCTATCTGTTTGCTGAACAACTCAGTAATCCATGTATTGGCAAGCAGTATCCGTTGAATATTGGGTAATATCTGTTTCAGTTTCCATATTAAATGTTCGGAAGAAGTCAGCAATATTTCTTCGACGTACAGGTACGGCGATACCCATTGTAAAGGACGCAGTTGGTGCTTCACAAATATGATTATAATCTGTCAGAATTGAGAGGAGGTTGTTATTATCTGAATAGTTAGCCCTCCATGTACATATTATAGGAAAGTATAATTACTGATATCCTTCCCCACATATTACACACCTGGTATTCTTTGATTCTTCCAACACACTTCAAGTTAATAATATGAACTCAAGGATATTTTGTAACACCTCTCAATAAAAATCCTGTTTTGTTTCAATGTCTAGATGTTACCAGATCCTGTAAATAATTGAGTGAAACTGGAAAGAAAACTATCACAATATTTCATTTTCACGTTTATCTGCATCGCTCAGTTGATCAAATATTTTATATACTCTATTATATTCACCTTTACTTCTTATTACCATAATAGTTTGCGAGGTAAATCTGATTAGAGCTTTCCAAAATTGAAATGGTAGTATCAATAGCTGCTGAGACTGAGTTCATAGTTGATCATTTGATTTATTGCTTGCAGTATATCCTATTACAGATATAGTTTACTCCTCATCATTATCCTTGATATCATTAGAGATAATGTTGGACTGCACTTGCTCTTGTATAAGAACAACTAAATCTATCAAGATATATTCTTTATTTGGAAGTATACATTGCACAATCATATCATTTTTTTCTCCATTAACATTTGATACATTTGTAAACAAGTACTTTACATATATTTTGACATGGCCTCAGAATAGAATGTAATTCATTTGATGCCAGAATGAATGATATCCAAGAGGCTTTTGAAGTTGAGTAAAAGAATTCTGATTCTAGTCAATACATTGTCTTGGTGAAATGAAACCATCATATATAAAACCAATGTATCCATCAGATTACTTTTCAATGTCAGGTTACGTTGACTTCTTTTTCTGAGATATCCAATTGCAAGAAACTCCAGCAATCTACAAACATCCTACAAATAGTAATCTCTTCATGACAGCCTCACCTAAGCTGATCCACAGGATTAAAAGAGAAGAACAGTAAAAGATTCAGCTTTTATGGACTTGTAGTGTTGTACTTCATATTCAATTCTTTGAATACTGACTTGAACAGAAACTATGATAGTAACTTAAACAGCATACAGTCAAGAATAGTGAAGTATCTACTATTGGCAAGTTGAATAACATTATTGCTCAACAATACAAGGACTAATAACTCAAGTAATATTTACATTATCATATTAGTACCTTGAACATCACAAGAAGAATCTCACTCTTCATTTAATTCACATTTAAATACCTATAATCCTTGATGCAGATCACCATAAGGTATGCTATCATGATAGTAGAGTCATTCAAGTTGAAGTCTGATAGGGGTGGGGTGATCAAACATATATGTTTCGTATCTCTCCTCCAAATTGAGAGCATATTTTGAAGCCTTATTCTCCTTGTCTTCATACTGATATTCTGAATCATTCTCATTTGGTATTATATTACTTTCTGAATACCAGAATTATTTGTCCCACTTACTGATCTGATTTATATTTAATAAAGTTATAAGTATTCTCAAATATTGATTACTTGATCGAACTTCTATATTTCTTATTTCCATACTAACTCCCAAAATCAACAATATCAAGCCAATTCTTGTGTAACAAATAATGCTGAGTTCGTGGTAGAAACCGTTGCTACTGTACTACACATCAGATTTTAAAGTGTCCACACCCCCCAAGGTAGTATTAGGGTTACAGGGAGTGCGGACACTTAAAAAACTGACGAGTAATCAGATCAACTACTGGACTGAGAGACAACTAGATTTGATTACAGATCCAAGTTTATATGGTTGTGAAAGGAATCGCTGGTAAAAAGGGTATAGGAGACAAATAATATACAGACTTCCTCAAATATTTCATATATCAAATCAAGGAATTGACTCCTCATATTATCAATTTCCAGAATTACAAAAAAGATACTCAGAATGATGATATTATACAATTCATGGCTACTCAGAATCATTTAAACAAAGATGTTCTCTGATTGACCTGAGTGGCAAGATTCTTTAAGTTGACTAACAAGTCTAAGCAACAGACTGTTGCAATTTATATGAATTTTCATCTCTCTTTATGATCATTCTAATATGTTATCAGTTTTTAATAGTGAT
Source organism: Wilcoxina mikolae CBS 423.85 (assembly GCA_014904905.1). Classification (NCBI taxonomy): domain Eukaryota; kingdom Fungi; phylum Ascomycota; class Pezizomycetes; order Pezizales; family Pyronemataceae; genus Wilcoxina; species Wilcoxina mikolae. The sequence continues at coordinate 1,128,672 of MU122093.1, forward strand.
AAATCTGACTCTTTAATCTATCCACAATACTGATATACTACTGGAAAGATCTCTGCACCAAATGGCTGCTTATCAATTGCAATTACAGTTGTATTTATATTCTGCAAAATGGCTAAAAAGTAAATTAATCAGAGTTTCAGCTATATGTCACTTCAGGAGGATGATTCTCTCATCCTTAAAATGAATTCCCTCGATTTGTCTACCTCCTTCTGTGACCTGTAATATTGTTTAGTAATATTATCCTCAGATACGAAATGAACTATTCAGGGCATCTGTATAGTTGTGGTATAGGATAATGGAATTGTAATGACTGCAAGGGAAGATAAGATGGTAATGTTCATTGATAATCTAGTACAGAGTAGGTTATTTATCCAAGTGAGTAATTCGACTGATCAACTTCAATATATTGTAGAACACCACTATTAATCAGATCCTGCAAGGTTATTAAATCCAGTCTGAGGAAATTATCAGTTTTTCAATCAATCAACACTACTTTCTGACATTCTAGTTATTGCTATATATAATTTTTACAACATGGAGAATATTAAGAATAATTGCATTAATAACTAGCCATGATCTCTTCTATGGAATAGAGCAAACCTGAGAAGTTAGGAAATACTCTCACCAAAGATAATATTTTACCTACAACAGATATTTAAATGTATTCAGACAAGAACTGCGAGTTCTTTAAATGACTGAATATATACAAATAGTGTTGAGTCTCAGGTCATCAGATTCAATGATGATTATTGCATCTCAAATTACCATTGCTTGAAACAATTTCTTTGCTGAAAACAAAGTTGGTGACTTCGCTCAAAATGTAACTTTTACTTTGAGAATAGCTTGTGACTGATCTGAGTAACATTGGTTGTGATAAAAATAAGTTGTAGATTTTGTTTACATGTTTTGATTTTTAATTTCATTCATTGGTTTTTGGTTTTTTATTTGTCCTGGTATCACTTTTGTCTCAGTGATTGTATGTGATCTAAATCAATAATTATTTTGATTGAATGCATTAGTTCTACAATTTGATGGTATTTCTGATATTTTGATTAAATATTGATATTCATACTATTTTTCATGCAACTTATGATAAAGCTTTGTAGTATTTGAAGGTTTCATCATTAGTCAATTTTAATCTATACTGTTAATACAAATGAAGTTAGTAATAGAAGCTGCTAATTTGTGTAATCTTTGATACCTTGACTATCACCATGGAGTAGTTCTTCACTTCTACAAGTGAATTATTTGGCTTTTTAAAGATATGCTGGCACATATTCAAGATATTATATATATCTGATGCTAAGTTATTCCTTATTGGGAAATTAGACTACAAGATATTTGGTGGCTGACTGTATGGATTTGACATTGATCGACCGATATAATCTCATCAACCAATAGTCTGTAGGCACAATTCACTCATTCCTGAATCTGATAATAGTTGTAATACAGGTTCATGTCAAGCAGCTCACTGCCTACCATTTGGTATTAACTCATGACATTATCATGAATATATTCTTACCAAGTAGAATGGAAAATGAGAACTTAAGAGCTGGCATTTGATTAGGAACATTCTTCAGAATATCGAGTGAGTTCTTCATTCTATTATTTTCCTTTGCCTTTTATCTGTAAATGTATTCTCACATATATATTAACCTATTTATGTTTTCTTATAATTGCTAAAAACTTCTCTCTTTGAGTGGAACCTACACAAAGATGAAAATACTCAGTACATTCACCCTCACTATTCCTGTATTATCATCTCAGAATTAACTATTACAAGGATAACACATACATATTTGTGGTATCTTGAAATGAATATGAACTTTCTCCTTCTCCTCCTCCTCTTCTTCCTCTTCCTCTCCATATCAGTCTTCAGGGAATAGAGATATCCAAGTTGTATAAAGAATTACTCTATCAAATTGAACACAGCCAACAAATTGTTTCACAATTAGTATCTTTATCATCATCTCTAGGAGAATAACCTTCAATTAAACACCTGAAACTACTATCCACAGAGGTAACAAATAGTATCAATGTACTAATACTTGTAAATAAAGTGAAGAAGAAGGTTCCCATGATAGCAACTAGCAAGTTTATGGTAATACACTTCAGTCTAAACAAGTAATTCACTTGATCTAATGCTAATATTCTTCACTTGAAGGTATACTCTTATTAATTATTATAAGCTTAAATACCAGGCAGAGAGGTCACTCAGAGAAGTCATAATAGAGATATCCATATTTGATAACATTACAGGGATTTCAGCAGGCTCTAATCTTACTCAACCCATTAATATCCTGTACATCCCAAGCGATATTCCTAATTCAATGAAAAACTCAATTGTCTACTGTACATTGTTTAAGGATACACTTGCTGAGCCCAGGATATTAACAGTACAACTACATATTTGATAGTTCAAAGCGTTAAAGAATATTAGTCCAACAGATATTTGTATAGAGTAGACGTATCATTAGTTAAATAGAGTAAGTACTTTATAGAAACCTGTCTCTTCTTTAATGAAAAACAGTGCTTGGCCAAGATCATTATGATATGTTCTATAGTGACCCATAAGGTGACACAGAGGATTCTGTCATAGTACAAGTGGAATAATATATATCAGAGACTGAGATCGTGAGCAAAGTGGATCAGCTTTGGAGAAGAATAGTTTTACCTGCCTGTATACATGTTACAATGTATGTTACCTATGATTCAAAACTTAACTTACCCTCATGATATGTGATATGTTATTAGGATTTCCAGTTCTACTTTAATACTCTCTAAATGATGGTGATTATCCATGGTTTCTACTGTCGTATAATCAGACAACCTGGAAATACTAACATGAAGATGATGATAATAATCAAACCATCATTTGCAATTATTGCTGCAATGATACTTTGGCATTCTCTGTCAATATATAAAATCAAAGTCTACATGTTTACTTGAGACTTCTTCCCACAGTTGTGACTGCGTTTATATATTCTTTCACTTGTATAACTGAGACTAATATGTATTTGGCAGTGGCCTTTAATTGTCAGGACAGTAACTTCATTTCATGTTTGGTAGAAGTGCATGTGAAATGGATCATCAACTTACAAGTTGTGAGTCCAACAAACTGAATAGAGTGCAGGCATGAAGATGATATTCAAATTATCAGATGAAAATATCAGGTTGATTATAATCAGGGTTTCCTGACTTTAATATCTGAGGACCTTGCAACCTCTGACAAGGAATTTGAACACTTGTACAAGTTTACAGTGCTGGCTGACCATATTCTCTTTCAGGAGTTGCATTCCACTCTGAATATCAGGTTCACTGAGGTCAATGCAGGTAATACTGATACAGTTTGTAAGAACAACAAGAATATTCTTCCAGATGATCTGACTATTCTTTCAGTTGAAACATGAATCTATTATTCACTGAAAACAAGATTTTATATCTCCTGCTATTGTTGGTACTGTTGTTGCAGGTGCTGCTGTTGTAGGTACTGCTGTTGCTGGTACGGCTATCACAAGTATATCTGTTGCTACTGCTACCGTTGATGGTGCTCGATTCCTGGTGTTATCAATCCTATTCATGTTAATATATAATCTGCTTGTTTGAATTGATAGTGTAACTGCTACTATTGATGATGTTAATAGTGTTGATAGTTTTTGGTAATCTTGAGTTGGTATTTCATTGTATCAATGAGTAATCTGCTTGTTATTATTACTGCTGTACTCAGGAGAGTTCAATAGATTTTGAGATTACATTTACTTGAAACATTATGGATTTGGGCAATCTTGAAAACTATCGTATCAAGAGAAATTCATACTTCAATTGATCAAACTAGAAGAAGCAGAAACTACTTATATCAATAAGAGGCACAAGTATTTTACGTACTTTAAGCATTGTATTTACAATAATATTACCAAGCTTGTAAAGTATAACAATATTATTATCACAGATGAGATTGATCATAATTAAGAAATTAAAAGTCAAATCTGAACTTCAGAGTACTATATTCAATTGCAACATTTGAACAGTATTGGTGATAGTTGATGAATATATTATAATCAGTTACCAAAGCTTGTACATAAGTACTATCTTTGTTGAGAAATATATAAGAACAGTTATAATATCGGAGATATTTGATATTGATGATAAGTCAGTCAAGACTTCATGAAGAGTTGACAAAGATTACAATAACCTATCCAACTTGAAGTTAATAAAGACTTAGTGAAGTTGTTATAAATAGATTACATCATCTGTGATTCAATGTATTGCTCCTCTAAATCTTAAAAAACTCAAATTCAAACATATTATTGTCAAGCTGGACAACACTTGAGTACTCAACAACATACATTTTATTTTGCTTCATATAGCTCTCAAATAGCATTATTAATAATGACTATGATTTTTGAATAATAATATAGGTATTGTTTAATGGCGGTACCAGGTGTACTTGGCCTCGTAAGTGCACTTGGTTCGTAGGAATACTTGGCCTCATAAGTATACTTGGCACACAAGTGTACTTGGTAGCCAAGGCTGGGTAAGTGCCCTGCATATATAGTAATCTCGTGAAATGTGTTTGGTACGCTAGCGATAAACTTACTACCTTACATTACAATCGATATCTCTATTACTTATTCCCTTTTGTAATTGTATCTATATATATTCATCTATACGAGGATGTATGTCCTTACATATTTATTCTTACTGCTTAATAATTATTATCTCTGAAACTATATAAATTGGATCAGCGACTATGTAGGTGATATCATCAAAAGTACCAATAGTGTGGATTCAAACACCTTGAAAACAAGAAGACATAGTGATCATTCAGAAATATGTAATCGGTTCACATTGATCTGCATCTATCTTCCACCCAGCTATATATCATGATTGTTTAAAAAACATATATTTTTCCACTGATAGTTGTTACTAGTACTTAGTACAATTTGAATTGTCAGCCTGCCACATTAAAACGATGTCTTCAGAATCTCTATATAATGATAATGATTATTGTTTATATTTTATAGATGATGAAATTCCATATTATTATCTTTTTATTCAGTCTATGTATGAAACTTTTTCAATTACTATACAATATAAAATTAAAGTTCATCATTTGGTACTCATAGAACAAAATCAGCTCTGCTATAAACTTTGATCTGATTTTCAGCTGGTGAGTTTCTAATATTTGATTCACTGGATATATGAGAGAGTGATTTTTATTTGTTCGATAACATTATTCACTGTTTATATTTAGTCCTTGATACTGGAATATTGCTTTTCCAACATTCATATTTTAAGAATGGATACAGCAAGTAGGGCCCTAAATGAGCTGATATATCAATATGACAGATTTAATTACAAACAACATTACAACTGATGGTAAATATGGATTTGTATCTATAATACTTACTACAGTATAGTTGCACTTATCATAAACTATATATGAGTGGAGATTATTTGTCATGAACACTAATCAATCAGGTTACATATATTCAGAATGGAAGCAAATACTCCAACTACTATTTTACACAAGAAATATCTAGGAAGAAAAATTGCACTAATCTGATTGTTAATAAAACAAGTTCATGTCTATTATTAATCTTTGCAGTTGTTCATAATATATATTTTGCAAGTACTCTTTGTAACATATATTATTTACAAAGTAACTTAAGAGATAGAATTTAAAGAAGATGAAATTAGACTTCTCAACTACATATGATTTGATTTCTGAGTTGTATTGAGTTTTGTTATTGTACATGCGATGACGTTTTGTAGCTGCCAAATGCTGTGAACATACCAACTTATTTTCACTGTGATATAATAAGTTGCTTCCAAAGAACTTTAACAATATTTATTGTTGACTTATTGGTATGACAATTACTAATAGTTTCTTACAACACAAGCATAAACAATAATAATCATTCATATATTTGATTATCGTAGCACAATTATTCTGATTTTAAGTAATATTATTGAAATAGATACAAATTCTTATACAAACTATGAAAACTGTTAATGAATATTCATATTTGGTAAAAGGTTCAAAAAGTATTATTGGGACAATTGAAATAATAATATGATGAACTTCTTTCATTTTGTAGCTTAGAACTCTCCTTTCTATCTCAGCTGTATAAGACCTATCAAATTATACAAGTCCTTCATAATGAGAATTTATTTCCTAAAGCTTATTGAATCAATTGATTTGTTTGTACAACTCCAAAATTTGTACTTTTCATTTCATTTCATATTCCAAAAGAAAACTTCTGTAATTTCTATACCTTATTCCATTAATCATTGATTTGCCTGCTGATTTTCTTGAATATAGAATTAAGACACTTTCATTATTTAACAGAAATATTGTTAATAATCATCAAGTAACCAATATCATTGAATACTATTTTCAAATTACTATAATGATGTTTTTTATACAGGATCTTTGGGTGTATAATTACTTGGATGTGAATACAATATAAAGTAATGATCAGTCAATGTTCAGATGATTGAGAACTATAGTCTCATTTGACATTCAGTATAAATTATACTATTTTTATGTTTGAAATATGTATCAACAGAACAAATAATAGTATTAAATATATAATATTGAACTTCCTAACTGTATTCTTGCAACAGTTTCAAGGTATATATATTTCTATAGTGATATTCATCATTATTTCATTGTACTTGAAGGAATCCGACAGAGACATTTAAAATGATTAACTATTTGATGTAATTGTCCAATCTATATTTACATGACTGAAGCAAATCGATTATTTCTTTTTATCACAAAAATAGTTTGTTAAATATTGTTCATCAGACATCAAATATTGACATTATAGTATAACCTCAGAATCATTCCCACAATATAGATTATTAGCGTAAGGCAATATAATTACAACATAATGATGTATACATGTTCATTGTATCAGCAATTAGATGTACGAAATTGACATTATTCTCTCTCTTTTAATATATTATATTCTTTGATTACCATATATATTCTATTTACTTTTGGTACACAGTGTTGAAAAACAAATCCAATACAGTTGATAGGATTGTAATAATCAAACTGTAATTGTTTATCCTTATATGACTATTTTAAATTGTTAATATCATTATAACTAAAATTGACATATTTTTATAAGTCAATTCCATGTATATATATTACATTTTAAATTGTTTTCTATAGCGTATATATCTCTGTGAAATTTATATTTGTCCTCTGAAGCTTTACAAGTTTTGTTATAGCATATCTACTCAGTATGTACTTGACCTATCAGTATTTCAAACACTGTTCCTCTATATAGTTCAATGGTATCTATTGTTCAAATATATTATTTAAATTATAACAATTAACGTATGGGACAGGGATGTCGGATCCGACACAATCTCGGACACCATGTGGAAAAAAAAGAAAAACTCCATATCTCGAGAACGATGGCAGTTATCTTGATGGGAGTAATACAAAATTGATACTGGAATGCTGTGCAATTAAACTAGATGGTGCATAGAGAATTACTGTGACCGCTTCTGGCAGTAGGTAGATAATTTTGTCAATATACAGTGTTCTATGATCAGTCATTAGTAGTATACTACGACTGTTCAACAGAATCAATACAAGCTAAATCTCTGCACCAGGACTATCAATAGTTCCTGTAGTCCTTTTAAATGTGCATATGTTGGTTGATACCTTTGTGTGTAGAGTTTGGAATGGGAAATACTCTGGAGAAGCATTTACTGTAAATTGTTCAATAGTGGTACTCGGTGTAAATGCTATGTAGTAACTATGTACCATACAGAATTCTGGTGTACATCATCTCCGTACACTATAAGGTAATTTGTTATGAGGGTTTCCAGTTATCAAGTTGTATTTGGTTTGAAAATCCAGATTCTGATTTTGAGGTCTAGGGTATCAGTATGGCCTGGTGGTTATACTAGCTGCACAAGCTATTTGTACTAGGTAAATATTGTTTACTTTGATAGAAACTACTTCCAACTGATTTGGTTGCCCTGAAACTATGTAAGTTCTTCGAATGCACGCTGAAGCTGAAATTATGATATACAGAATTACTTTCAACATGCTGGTTTATGCGACCACTAACTGAGCCAAAAACTGGCTGAATATCTGCCTGAGAGATGACAAAACAAGCTGACATCATGCCGGAGGTTCTGAAGTATTATATGGTATGGTACATGGATAGTCCAAACTGTGTATGGGCTGGGAGGTAGACTATGAAGTCCAGACAGCACTAGTTGTCACTTGCATATACTGGTATGGCCAGATAGTATTCTGATATCACCTATACCCATCTAAAAGTGGTTCATAGATGGTACCGAAATATACCGAATATGGTGAACTACTAAGCTTCGTCATTATAAAACAGAATGGTTTTCACCAATAATATTTCTGGTCCAGCACCACCCCCACAAACCTTCCCTGATTTCAATCTCTAGCACCGCATATTATCTTCTGATGTACTGCGGTTCAAGCATACTTTACCAGACCTCAATAGTCGTAACACACAAAAAGATATAAGGATTTTCTTTTTCGTGTATGGCCCTGTGCACGGTGTCCAAGATCATTTCCTGTCCAACAGCCCTGTCATGTACGTTATCATCAATTGATTGTGAGACTCTGTATTAATGCAATATTATCAATCTGAGTTAAGTGCTCTCAACAGTTGACTCAGTGAATCAGTGTAGATAACGGTATTAAAAGTATTAACTGTACTATCAGAATTCATATCGGATGATGAATGAGAGTTATAGGATATGGATAGCTATAGTCTGGATGAAGAATGTCATTATTAACAGCAATCACATATTATTCATCAAAGATAGATTGAGTCAGAGAGTGTAAGGGCGTACATCTGTGTATGACCTTGTATAACAGTATAAGAGTAGATACAGTTGCAAATGAGGATGATAGAATATAATAGAGCAGTATGTAAGTACGATTATCACTGCGATGCAATTGCACTCGTGTATGGAGTATAAGTTCATCGGGGATTATCCAGCTATCAGCTCGGCCAATCAGGTTGCTTACATCCAATCAAGACATGGATGCTAGTAAGATAATTTGCTCCTATTACATCATCCCTCTCTCTAGGATCAGACCCCCTGGGATATCACATACGTACATAAAAGAGAAAGAAAGAGACAAGACTCAGACTCGTACACCTCCGTATGGCCTTATAAATTCCGCACCCGATCGGTACCGCTCAAGGGTGACCTTTCGGTGGATCCAGCATACAGGAAAACTCCACCCCCAGTGGTAGGTGGTACAATCTGTGCCGTCGCCATTTGTACCGAGCCGAGATTCAATAAGAAGAGCAGAGAAGAGAAGAGAATGAAACGTCCAATTGAACCCAATAACTTCCGTTCCTTCAAGCCCACCTCTTTGAATCTAAGTCTGCGAATCCAAGCCTACTGCTGAAGCAGACATCGTTTCAGATCCACCTGCAGCCCCCCGGATCCGAACTTCCAAGCCCGCAGCAGGCCTCATTGATAATAGCCTCAGCACTCGGTATCGATTGTATGTCTCATCGCTTGGCTCCAGTATATCGGCTATCTGGATTCGAATTCCCGTGTCCATTCTGCTTCATATCCGATGGTGGTTAGTTGACTTGTGTCGCCCTCATTCGACCCTCAATTGCAGTCATCATATGTCAACATGCATTGGTACATACTTGTTCCAGTTGCAGTATCTAACTTGTAAGTATGCCATAAGGTCATACTCACAAAGTAATGAAGTATGCTTCCGCTCCAGGTGCATCAGAGCAGCCATTCTCCGATTTCCATGCCTTTGACTTCTGAATCCACGAAAGTAGTGGGTTTTCACACCCTAAGCCCTCCCGAGTCTAGTTGTAGGAGACATAGCCTAAATCTATCCCAATACGGTTAATTGCCACTATCTGCGGCAAAGTCAATCGATTATCATCATGGCTTCGTTTGGTGCTCTCAGAGATAAAGGCCAATTGCAGAGTATATACGTTTGTGGATATATCTAATACGTAAGCATTCCATACAATCTCATAGTTACCATGTGATTGGGAGCGATTGCACTCTTGGAAACTCTCAGAAGCTCGCATCGCAGCTTCGTATGTCTAACCTGGAACTTCTGCCCCCGTTCTCTTAAACTAATGTAGGTGCGCTTCCATTATGCCGTACATTCCGATGAGGTGCGATCCCAATAAGGTGCATATTCTGATAAGGTACACATTGCGTGCTGCTTAATGATCCATATCTCCGACCTCAAACATCTCTTTGCCGCTGGTGTATTTCGTCTGATGGGTGTGAGCCTCCATCAGGTTTCCTTGGAGAGTTCGGTGCAACTCCTCCAGGCGGACTGCCATGGTGTCATAGATTTCTCTGTTCAGTATTGGCATCTCGATATTGACGTCATGATAGATGGCTTCGTAGACTCGATCACTTTGTTTACTATTCGATTGAACCTTGTAAATAATCCAAATACTGTTGGCCTTGAGAACCACTCTGAAGTTTATTCTATGATAACCCCATTTCGTATAATATCTCTGATCCGGTTGCCATCTCGACTGTATGTCGGGTGTCCCATTGGAATGCTTCGCTCCAATGATAATTTTCCGGCATCATAATCGTTGACCTCTCTGATGTATATAACCATCACGTTGCTTGATTCCAGTACTTCCAGTACAGTAATCGTTTACAGTAGAGGTCATTTCTGAACTTCCCGTACGGTTATCCCACTCTTTTTCATCGGAGCTCCATCAATGACTCTCCAATTGCAATGCTGATACTCGTATCGATTCTTGTATCGATCCTAATACCTCCAATTGCCATCGTGATTCGATAAGTAAATATCGCTAGATCATAACCGGGATCTTGATTCCGATCATTTGATCAGTATCTTAAATTTCACATCTGCATATCTGCACTCAATTGCTAGTCTCGTAGCTTGTCATCTAAAATAAGACTTTTAAGGAAAGGGTAATGTTCCAAACGTAACCTCGCCACACCATATAAGTCAATAGACTTATCGTCATGCATATCCTGCCATCTCCAGACATGACCATCCATCTCTGGCTATTCATTTCCAAAATATGCAAATTTGCACTCAAACATTCCACCTTTCATGGCTTCTCCTGTAGCTTTGTAAGCTAAATAAAGGTAATTATTACTGACCTGCGTATACTTTAGATCGGTTTTCGCACAACCGTCTTCTCATCCAACTGAAGACGATAGTCCTTGATATCGCACTTCCATAATCCATCTGGTGACATAACATCCATCATAAGAAAATACCCACTCATTGATCTGTCCATGTGGCATGGGATCTTAAGTCCAATCCAGGATCCGGATCTTGAGCACACAATCTTATTCTACCCTATTTCGGAATACCACTCTGCGCCACCATATGGCAGCACTTCTGCCCTCAGATCTTTGTAGAGCAGTAGACTCATACAACCATATCCACCAAATGAGAATGCCTCAAGGTGTCTTGGTGACTTTGCAGTTTCCAGCCCATTTGTTGGTGGATAAATTGTCATTTGACATGGTATCGTCGTTCTGTCGACCATCATTTAGATCGCCATTTGATCAATTCGGAGGGGATTCCTTGCAGCAAAGTATTCGGTAAGTCGTATGTGGCTCGTAAAGCGTCTGTAGCATAATCGGAGTGTTTAGCCTTTCGAGTGCCTTTTCATTATTTCTGCAAGTAACAATCACTGTGACATGGCTTTGCATTCCGGTATTCCCTCTAATCATCAGTAGACATTGTCTTGACATACATACAGAATCGTACGTATATGCACGACACTGTAACTACTCCATGTGTATTAGCGAATCTGATCATGCAAACAATAGAGGAGCAGATGTTGTGGAATCCAGAAGATCTTATCATTGACGAGTTATCCTCAATAGAAACCCCCACCATCCAGTACTCCCTTCTTGACTTGGCGAGCCGGTAGCAGTCATTCAGGCCCTGCATTGTTGGTAATTCTTCTGCTACAACTTCCACCACTGCTCCCTGCTCGCACATCTAGCGCCTGGAGTCTATGTCACAGACCATCAGTGATGCCTTCCATGGTCGCTCCCAGCAGCCCTGTACGAACTTCTACTCTTAAGAAGAACGTCCATCCACTACCTTCCCCTGGTCAATAGATCATCTAAAGTAGTAGCACCAAGTATTTGAATATATATATATGGAGTACAGACTCCTTCGGAACAGGCCTCCTCCCTAGCCGTGATCCAGGTATATTTCCAAGGTATTCCTGATAGTTTACCCAGTCTACTGTCACATCTTCCGCTTACCCTGGGATTCGCAGAGCCGAAAAGTCGACCGTGGTGGCAATCGATATCAGGATTCCTGGACTTGAGCCAAGGCAACCCCAATATCAGCTTACACAGTATGTCTACTGTGGCTGCCACAATTTGTACGAATAAGCCTCAGTGAATCACGTACTTGTCTCACCTGATTAGGACTGTCTGACAACCACATAACGTCCATTTTCTCTTGGAAATACAACAAGAATAAATTAAACCTGAAACTGTATATACATACGGAATCTGCTGGTCTGCGAAGAGAGACCAGACGGTCTATCCTCCGGTAGCCCTATGTGGAACCTCAGATTCCCGGCTCCACATTAAAACCAAATCGTTCTCCATCGTATTCCTAGGACTTCCCTTCGTTTTCCATCCTATGGATACAGATTCACTTGTTTGGTGATAAGGTTTCTTGTTTCCCATTCGGAGTTGTAGTACGATCTGTGATCGCTGTTCCACTATCTTAAACGTTGTCTGTCAATAGACGAATGATGTTCATAATCATAACTGCCTAGGTAACTCATTCGGAGTCGTAGCCATAGAGCCATGGCTTCCGTCTGCCTCTGTAGCTTGTTCGAATCCTATGTAATAGTGTAATCTCGTAAGGCTGTTTAGAGCCTCACATGTCTACCGTACCTCTAACTGTAAACTCCTAATAGCATCCGTAATGTAGTCATTGACTTCGACATGGCTCCTGCCATTGCAGCTCTTCGTAATGTAGATAACTCAATTGAGTTTTGTAGAAGGGTAATCGCAATCGTAATTGCTGTCGATGGTATCAATCAATTGCTTGGCAATCTCGCGCTTCAATCTTCTGTAAAGGAGATGATTCTCGTAACATTTGGCCTTCTCGGCTCTGTAGACTTCGACAGTGTATAAATTTGCTGGCGAAATGCTGATTCTCCGTAGGTGTATATCGCTTGACGAATTGACGCATGTCGGGGTATCGTCGATTACAGCCTCACCAGCACTTCATGCTCGATTGACTGCCTTCGATAGTATTTGACTTGTCTCAATAGTTCTCATGCGATTATACTCGTCAGACGATGTTCGAGGGAATCTTGGTAGTACGGCTGGTGAGGCTTTTCTCAGAGTCACTTATGCTCCAGACTCATTTCTGTAATCGTCAATTGACTCAAGTGGATGGTAACTTATCCAATCACATCGCTCTCATGATTGAAGGCATATTTGTGGAATGGTGATCGACCTCGACTGACTTGATCGCAGATGCGTCTCTGGCCAAATGGCCTCCGGAATCAACTCGGGCTCATCTCTGCTACCATTATCCTCAATTGGGTATCTTCATCAAGACATTCTGCTTCTGCAATTGGTGGCTCTCAAATCTGTATAATTTCTCGTTCAGATGTATCGCGACCCATCCAAAAGGTGTGATTCATGAAATTCTATGAGCGAAACGTATCTAATTGCTAAAGAGCGATAATAGTTCAAGGGCATACATCCGTATACAGCCTTGAATAAGAGAATAACAGTAGATACAGTTGCAAACGAGGATGATTGAATATAATAGAGTAGTATGTAAGTAAAATTATCGCTGCGGTACAATTGCACTCGCACGTGGAATATAAGTACGCTGGGGGTTACCTGCCCATCGACACGGCCAATCAGATTGTTTTCATCCAGTCAAGACATGGTCACAAGTAAGATGATTGGCTGCCATTACAGAGAGTAATCAATTTGGTGTTAAGTAACATTGAAGATGATTAATACATATAGAAATATAGTGATGAATTATATTTTAATAGCTATACAGTGTACAGTTGATTTCAATTATTGGAAAATAATTATCATCATTAGGAAGATGGTATACATAGTAGAGATAATGATAATATTTATTCCATAAAGATGTCAGACAAAATTCATGTTCTGATTTCTTCTATTCCAGTGTAAGAAGTCCTATTGGAGTTTGAATTCATACTCAGAATATGAGATATATCATGTATTATATAACAGTGATCCCATTTCATCAGTCAGTTCAATTGCTGAGAAAAAGATAGACTATAATTCTGTATACTACAATTATCATATCCATACCTATGTCAATTTGTTTGTATTGAATAAATTTATCCTGAACACTATCTTCCGTATTGAACATGAACTTGAATATTAGGAAACATATCTTTACTAGTGTTGGCAACAAACCACCCGGGGTTCGTACAATTGACGAACCGATTTGGTCTGAGTGAACTGTATCCTTGCCAAGCCTTTCGCCACAAACCTCACCATTTCGGCCTACAACTGCGAACAAAAATAAGTAAGTGAGTTCTTGTCCGATCGGCTCGAATTATAGTGCATCTTGTATCTAACTTCTCCCGCTACAAGATGCGCTATACTTCGAGCCGATCGGACAAGAACTCGTTTATCTATTATCGTTCGAAGATAAATGGTTCGCAAACCGGTTCAGACAAACCTCGAAACTTCGTCCAAATCTCAGATCGAATCCGTATCGAACCACGTCCTGATTCGATCGGCAACAAACTGATTCGTTTCGTTGCCAACACTAATCTTCACTCTGACAACAATCTATAGTTACGGTGCAGAATGACCATTTGGGGTAAAAAGTTGAGGTATAACCTTCGCAAATAAAATATCCATGAATAAAAAATAATTTGTAAATTGTGATACTTTTCAATTATATTTAGAATATAGACACTGCAATCATAATTTGCTGATACAGACTATGTAGGATTTCCAGTAGTAGATGTAAATAAGTCATATTGAATTGTATAGTATATCAAAAAGAAAATTCAGGTTGCTCCAAGGGTATTCATAGGTAGTCTGAGTAAGGAAGTAGATCGGTTCGTAGTGAATCGAACTGATGAGAAGTACAGTCCAAGTTCATTCAGAAGTTCGACACGAACGTCAAACTGAATTCCATACTGCAAACAACCATATATAAGTAGGTTCCTATCCGATCAGCTCGATTTGTGATTTATCATGTAGCCCTTGAAGTTAGTTTCAAGAAGAGCTATATTTTGAACCGATCAGCCATAGAATTGCTAACTTAATTTCGTTCCAATTCGTGGGCAATATTGGTGGTATTTGTAGTCAATGGCTTGGAGAGGATTCAGCTTGTTGCCAACACAGTTCCTAGGTCTAGGCTGATTCAGCAACAGCAGGTGATGCCACTTGAATCACACTATTATGTGACACTGCATTTCCGAATATTCAACACCTGGCCTTATATTTCTATCTGGTGATATAGTAATTATTACTGATACCACCTTGCAGTGTACGCAGTTCTAACCAATAGAGTATCTATTACATATATGGCCATGAAGTATACACTGTAATTGAAGTTCATCATTACTCACAGAATGTATAGTATACAGTACACCTAGATATATTATAGAATTCCTGATATACGATGAATATACAACACTCTCAATTGCACTAATATCTCTGATATACAGTACATTATACTGTGAATATGAGAGGACATATGTGAACATGTATGATATTAAGATCTGATATATAGTGTTCCATTCTAAATACTATACTGTATGTAATAGTTGGCATACAATATATCTTTCAAACTACTCTCCATCCCGTAGTCATGCTCAGTCTCTGTCTGTGCATGTTGATTCTGATTGTGATCCCGGTCCTAATCTTTGATTATGTCCTCATCCTCTTCATTCTCTTCTGTATCATTATTCTGCTGGATACTACAATATCAATGGGTCCGACTCTGCAATAGCAGGAGTATCTCCTCATGTTTACCAGTACAAGTAGTATCCTTAATGCTTTCAGGACTTGCTTGCAATGGAAGTTATGAAGATTCACTCAGGATATAAAAGTCACTAAAGATAAAGATGGAAGGCAAAGATGTTTGGCTTTCCAATGCGTATATTGTTAAGGCTAGTTCTCCTCATCAAGATGCTTACCCTTCCACCCACCAGGATTCCATAGGTTCTTATATATCTATCCTTTCACTATAACAAATACTTCTATCTACGTTCTTCTCATGAGCTTCTCTTCCTAATACCCTTCACACCAATACCCTTTCATCCCTTCACTGCTCTGTAGGACCTTCCATATCCTTCCTCTCAGACTTCCTGTTCAGACAAATACAGTCGCTACAAACATCAATCCTTCAGACTTCCATAGGGAAAAAAACCATATCGTCTCCAGACTGTAAGTGGGCCTAGGGTGTATCAGAAGCTTCAATCGAAACCTCTTGAACCTCATCATAGAGTGACACAGCATGTACCTATATACAACTCCTGGCGTTGCGTCTGGTCCTCCTGATGCAGTATTCCTTACTCTCGCAGCTATACAGTACACATAATTCATACTGATACAGCCATATAGTGTGCTCACCTTTTGATCCACAACACTACTCATGTAACGCATAAGTGCAATGTACCCCTTGACATAACGTGATGTTCACAGCATACGACGTTTATTCAATTTCCTCAATTGCACTCACATTTCGGGTGCTGGATACAGTACAGTAACATTACTGTGGATGATGTTTGATATTAAGCTCTAATATATACAGTTTCCCGTTCTAAACGCTATACTACACATCGCAGCCAGCATAAAGCACATCCTCTAAACTACTCTCTCCACATTTCAAAAGCCATGCTATACGTCGTAGCCAGCTTGAAGCACTTCCTCTACACTACTCTCTCCTTCGCAGTCATCTACCGACTCCGACTCTATGTCATTGTACTCATCCTCATTCTCATTCTCATTATCATCATCCTCATTCTTGACCTTACCCTCATCTAGCTGGAGACAACGATGTCGCTGAGTATGACTCCTGGTACTGTGAATATCATCATGCTCATTGTCACTAATATTGTCACCAGTGTCAATCCCATCCTCAGTATCGAAAGAGAAATCTGTAGCAACTGGGATGCGGATCGCAGCAATGATTGGAGTGTCAATATCCGTCACCCTTATCAGGGCCTCCATTGCAGTCTTGTTTAATACTACTTGACAAGACTCGACCATGGGTGGCATATTATTAGCACCTTTCTCATGTAGAATGAGGTTGTTGATAGCCACCCTTGTGGACTTGATTACCTTCTGTATGAATAGAGATGGGAGATCGTTTCAAATATTCATGAGATCAGTGTAAGTCTTCACAAAACAAATGCAAGAGCGATTGCATGCATTGTGAAGGCCATACTTGCTGCTGTCATTATCTCGATTGAAGTAGTACTCCCACTAGAGCTTGTTCCGCCGGATTTTGAAGTCATCACTTTGAATCTTTGTTGGAGCTAAACCTCCATTTCTTTGCCACTCTGTCAGTACATAATGTAATGCCATACATGTTAACACAATCAGTGCTGGGGGTATCTGTTCTCGAATCGAGTCATGGCAGCCCTCCGAAAGCCTGATGTGTTTGCGAATTCATTGGAAGAGATGTATATATAGAAATCGTGGAATCTCCTCAGTAAGAAAGTAGCCTGCTCATTCCTGGTGGTATTAGTGCCGTGACAGGTTGCAGACAGACCTCACATCAGGTTCATTTGTACGATGGTATTGGTGTACAATGAATGTAAGATCTGAAAGAATTAGGTCAATGTGTATGCGGCGTTCATCATCTTCAAAACGGTGCAAGTTGTATATTCTCCCAATACACTGATGAGCCTTCTTGATCATGTGTGATATGACTGCATTGCAACAGTTTTTGATCTAACATATGGCCGGTTAGTCAGTAAGAATGCATTTCTGGGAGATACCTAACTATCTTGAGACATTCCTTCTGAGGTTCCTGGAAGCTAATATTGACTCCTTCCTGTCTTCATCCCTACGGCCAGGAATGCTCTACTGACTTTGTGTTGGAAACAATATTAGTCGGTACCTACCACTCTCAGAATCGTATAAGCTATCAGTACAAACTCAGCTTCAGTTCGAAATGGAGTCTCACTCAGCAGTTGCTTCACCATTATGCGACGCATTGTTTTCAGTACAGCAGTAACTCAAAGGTCACATGGTGCAAGGACACTTCGACTGCCATATTATATACTGCTGACCGACAGACTCGACGGTGTCTTTGGCGGAGATGATGGGATGAGTTGTAAAGCCGATGGTGATGGGAATAGACTCCGGAGGTGACTAAGATTCGTCACTGAACGAATACCGACATTGCACATAACACTGGGTGCTGGCAACATCAAATTGTACGCTTTATTCGGCAGGGGCAGCAACAGTTTAAGGGCTGGATTTGGCGCGGATTCAATGGGTGTAGATGCTGAGCAGTCCTGAGTAGTCAAACCTTCTATACATGAGGCTGTAGCCTTCATCCACTTTCGCTTCTTCTTGTCTGTCTGCAAAGTGAGTTTCCTCTTATGACCGTTTGCTGTACGTGAAATAGGGGTGCCATGTGTGGCTGGTGCTTCTTTTCGAATTGAAGATACGACCTTGTGTAGTGGCTATGTAGTTCGGGTCATTTTCAGAAGGCAGGAATATCAGAAAGGCAGGAATATCAGAAAGGCAGAAATATCAGAAAGGCAGAAATATCAGAAAGGCAGGAATGTCAGAAAGGCAGGAATGTCAGAAAGGCAGAAAAAGAGTTCAGTTGCGATGTGGACGAACGGTAACGCAGTGTGGAAAAGGACTGACACATCGCTGAGCATTGCACGTGAAACGATTTCTCATAAAGGGGTAGATTCTCACGATTTCGTATTACCTTGTTACGAAAGTGTCATGTACGATTATACTATCAAATACTAATAATATCAAGATAACCCGATCGTGACTAAAAACAACTATGTAAAATTCAAAAACGACTCCACCCGACCCAAAGACTAAATCACCATATGCAAACCAACCGGTGTATCAGTATGCTAGTCATTTGTATCACTGTTGGACGGACTGAAGACCATCGCTCAAATTGCTGACCTATCCATGGTGGGGTCAAACGTGACACCTCAAGCTGTGTGAACCATATACCACCATTGACATCATGGTGCAGGCCAATTGCCACCGACTCCTATGACTCATCAACACCCACCGATACTAACGAAACGCCACACATTATCTCCTGCTCCACCAAAACCTGGGCCATTTGCCACCTCACCTCCCACTGTTATTGTAACTCCACCACCAATCACAATGTCGTCTCTATAATTTGTGCTGTCTCTGCCATTCGTGCAACTTTGGCACTCATTGACTCGGCTTGTACAGATGATGACAAATCTCTGAGAGAGGTATACTCGACATGGTGAGTAGCAGTGACCTCTGGTTGTGTCATTACAGAGTGGTTTATTGCTGAGTGATTTATGGCAATGCACTTGGGAGCAGGTATCGGGCTCTCGGCCGGTTCAGAGGTATCATGTATTCCCGGGAGAGAGGATTGTAGTCGTGGTGGTGGTGGTGGTGGTAGTTGAGGTGGAGTAGCTCATGCAATCCTTAGAGGTGCAACTGCAATTGCCTTCAGAAGGGCCACAACTAGTGTTGGCAACAAACCGCCCGGGATCCGTAGCATTGACGAACCGGTTTGGTTCAAGCGAACCCGGATCCTTGCCAAGCCTTTCGCCTCAAACCCCACCATTTCGACCTACAACTGCGAACAAAAATAAGTAAGCGAGTTCTTGTCCGATCCGCTCGATTTGTAGTGCATCTTGTAGCTAACTTCTCCGGCTACAAGATGCGCTAAAATTCGACCCGATATGACATGAACTCGATTACCGATTATCGTTCGAAGATAGATGGTTCGCGAACCAGTTTGTGACAAACCTCGGAACTTCGTCCAAACCTCGGATCGGATCCTTGTCGAACCCCGCCTTGGTTCGATCCGTGACAAACCGATCTGGTTCGTTGCCAACACTAGCCACAATGATGAGAGGATTGTAAGCTGTAACAGAAAAGAAGGTGGTTACAGAGTCATTGCCATTGAGTTCAGTCACATTGTATAGCTGCAGAGAGGTTTTGCCGGACATGACTAGACCCCCAAGCATACAACTGACATCACTGTTAGGATATAGGTGACTCACAGTACGGTGTACGGCCTTTGCGGTGAGCTTATCAATTGGTGATTGATGCCATATATTACAGCTGTGGTGAATGAAGGTGTCGTCTCAACAGTCATAGCTTTCTGTGCGGTAGGTGCCAGGGTCGACAATGCAAACCCTAAAGGGCTATATAAGTGTTGAATCGGTAGGGACGGTATTGTTGGAGATTCCATCGAGTTTCTGTTTCTTCTGCAGGGCTGAAGAAATGATGGTCAGTGGCATTATATGTCTGTGGGAGGGTGGCTACAGCTGCATTGTCTCAGGATACCACATATCTTTCTTGGCATCACCTTTGCCACATTTAGAGATGTCACAGTTGTCGCAGGTGTGAGAGTCGGAGTCGGTATCGGTGTCGGTATCAGTAGGTATAGGTGGGTTTTCTTTGTGACATCAGTTCATCTGCACCCGAGTATAATCGAAACAGTCTCCGTGCAATGCTCGTAATCTACTCCACCATTCCATGCATTGTGGTTGAGTTGATGTCTGATACTTTCACATCCCCTGAAACTGTACTAAGTATCTTATAGTGACTGGGTCCAAAAATAGGATATCATATTTCAAGTCACTCCCACCATCATCCTTGATACCGTGAATGGCATACATCTGAATAAGGCCTCGAACGTATATGGCCATGAAATGCTTCGCGAAACCATCAAGATGGAGAGTATCCTTAATTGCATCGGTTTTGAAGGGGGTGGATGGGATCTTTTTGGGCAGCATTGCAACGTTCTGAGCTGTATATAAGATTGTATGAGGGGTCAGCAAGGGTTAGGGTTAATGTGTCTAAAAATGACGATAAAAATGGTAAATAGGTAAAGATAGAGTAGCTAGAGATAATGGAGAAGAATTGAAATGGAGGGAGTGTATGGAAGAATATATACAGTGCAGAATGGGTCATCAAGATGCTGGAATAGTGTAGAGCGGCACCCAGAAGAGTTGAAATCATTGGTAATATCAAATATCATACTTGAAAAGGAGCTTTCCTGGTTGTGAGACGCCATCAGCACTTCTCTTCCGGCCTGAAAGATACACCGCATGTTTTATACTACTCCGAAAGTTATTTAAACCACCTCTTAGGTGTGAGACATACTTGTCATCCACAGGTTGGATCAAAGCGTTGAAGTCTGCCAGTTTGGATTCCTGGCATAGAACAGTGATATCATGTTCACCATAATAATGCAGTGTGGTATTACAATCAGTCTAAATCTGCCCAATGAAGTGAGAGAAGTGTCACTGGCATCTCTGTCGGTGTATAGGGCTCTATATGCACTATGAATTGACTCTGTGCGGTGGTGTCATGAACTCTGAACTTGTGTCTTGGCACACCAAACGAGTGATATCACATGTTTTCGTCCGCCTTTCATATCATCCACGTGGTCAAACATCAAACAAGCAATCAAACAAGCAAGTCCATGGATTCTTTCTTATTTTTGCATTATGATTGGTGTCAAATTAGACTCTAGGGGTGGCTACATCGTGACCAATTGTGTCGGCAGTATATTCCAGGGTCTTTTCATTTTATATACTGCTTTGTTAGTTTTGTATAACATACGGCTCAATAATACCCCTGCTTGGCAACCCTCATAATATTCTGCCAACAGTATATACAGCTCTCAGCATTGTCTACACCACATGCCCCATGGCTCCCGTATGAACGTAAATCATTTCTGCCCTGTTTGCGTGCAACCTTACAAATCTGATCTGTAGCTCTAGAAATACATTGACAGTGACCATCCTCGCTATTGTATCCAACTTCTCGAGGCGAAGACAGACTCCAAGACCTCCGAACGTGTTCGAAAAAACTCTCAGTGATTTGTCGACTATTCTCACAGTGGTTTTTATACCAACAATAGTTTTCATGCCAACCATGGTCACGTTGACGATCCTGATGCATTTCCTCAGTTGTACACGTCTCCTTCTCCACAACTATCCGAATTGGACTCAAATACAAAAAGCTTCTCATATGCTGATGTTGAAACCCCTGTCACATACGTTCTGACTGATGATGAGTACACTGCTGAGCACAATTCTGAGCAGTACTTACATAACCCCTTCAATCCGTTCGACTTTGGGAAGGAGGATGTTCTCACAGCGCTTGTCACATCGAAAGGTCTTGCTGCCACCGTAATCAACAACATACTCAAGTCCAACTGTGGCTTTAAACAGTGTGTACGTGATTCTGTAAAATCGAATTACAACCACCGACAGAAAATCGACGCAATGGAGGATGTACTTGGCCATGGCTTCTAAAAGAAAGCTATATTGCAGATGGCATGGAATGTGCAGCATCCAGATGCAATTGAGGTTTGGTACCGTAATCTTATAGAGTGTGCAAAATGGCTACTCTGGCACCCAGCAGACGAGGAACATCTTACATACACACCGCTACTTTGCTTCAATGACGCTGAGCACCGTATTCACAATGAGATGCATACTGGAGACTGGTGGTGGTGGGATAAGCAGGTAAGCTTCCTTCTTTGTATACCCTTTACAATGGTCTATACCCTTTACAATACTCACAATTGTGTAGACAATACTACCTGTCAGTGATACACTGGTGCCGATGATAGTCATATCTGATGGCATCTACCTCAGGAAATGTTCTGGTGACAAGAAGGTATGGCCGATATATATGATGATCGGCAACCTATCTTCAGCAGCACAGATGAAGGACACAATGTACAACATGTTGTTGGTCACCCTTTTGCCCATTCCCATCATGATACGCGATGTCCCCCTCAAAAGAAGAAATGCTCAGAGGGAGCATAACCGAATGATCACTCAGAATGTGCTGGAGCATGTGTTGCAACCTATACTCAATTCCGAGACACACACCTTCTATGCCCCTGTACCAATAGCAACTTCGGGCATTGTCATTCAACACTGGCTCATGGATGGCCGATTACTCCGAGCACCGTGACCTCGACAACATCAAGAATAGTATATACTACTGGTACGAATACCCATTGCAGGAAATGGAGAATCTACCCTTCTGACATTAATGACACAACCTCCGGGATCATAATATCTATCGTATACTGTCAGATTCAAATACAACTCTCATCATCGCCGATCTCATACGCCACGATATCGATCTAGGTTACAATATCTTATGGTATCTCGATTGTGTTACAAGTGATCTTTCCAAGTCTGATCTACTCTACACGATGCAAATTGGAATGTTGAAGCATCTCCTGATATGGCTTCACGAAGTTCTCAATCAGCATAAGCGTCTTGACAGGATCAGTAATAATTAGCTCTTGGTGCCTGCATATCTTGATATGGCTAAGCCAAGATGGGCATATGAGGAGGTTTTGTATTGGAATGGAGGAGAAATCAAGACGATGATACGATTCCTTGTTAGTATCTTATTCAATACTCTGCGGAACCCTAACCCCTCTCAGCGAAGTATTTTTGACCATGCAGTCGAGTGCTCTCGCTCTATTATTGAGTTCTATCTCGATTGCCAATATAACTCTCACAATGACGAAACGCTAGACCTCATGGACAATGCTCTACATCGATTTTACGATTCGAAGGTTGTGTTTCAACTATTCAGGGCTGCGAAACGACTTGTAGCAGAGGCCAAAGAGAGATGTTTGGAATTGTGTGCCGAGTAGGATGCGGAGTTGGAGGAAAACAAGAAGAAAATAGCAGCATATTGACAGTGCATTTGGGATGTCTGGAAAGATATTATCAATGCAGAAATAGTCGAATACATTAAAGAAGGTGGCGATTTCAACTTTCTTAAGATACCTCTTATACAGCACTTCTAAGAGCAGATATAACAGTACGGTTCGCTTAAACAGTAGTCGATAGAGATCGGAGAAAGTTCTTACCGGAAGCAAATTAAGGACGCGTTTAATGCCTCCAACAAGATGAGTGGTTACTATCCTCAGATAATCAACTACTACCTTGGCAGTGATGCATTCACTGTCAGAAAGGCCAACTGCAATGCATGGAACCGTAAAGGAGCTGCTCTACAGACGATGACAGAAGTGACCATGGAGATCACAATGGAAGGTTCAGCAGAAGGTACAGCAGAGGTTATGGCGGAAGCAACTACTGCTAGTTGACGTCGTTTATTGAGGTTCATATCTGCACAGCAGAATAAAGGAAAAGAGAAAGTCAAGGACTTTCAAGGTCTCTTGAAAACAATCAGTGATGATGTCCTGCGAAATGGTCTATACAATACCACCAGTCATTTCTTACACTCCAAGCAGGTTAATATCGATTCAGATAATCTCTTAAGTACTGCTGCCGCAATTTACCATGGCTTAGAGGTAGAATCACGCAACATGCACATCGAGTGCATCATTCAGAGGCTCAAATATACTGGAGATAAACGATGGTATTCGGAGGCTGCCCATCATGACTGGGTATGGGTTCAAACTTCGCAATGTAAGGAGGGGCAGGAGCTGTCTCACAATGAACTGCACTGATGCGTACTGTACCGTATGCTTGGTCTATTCAAGCTGTGAGTCGTCCATTCGCACGGCACAAATATCCTTGGACAGGCATACATTGAAGTGACGAAGGCTGCCAATGGTGGAATGCCGGAAAGTGCATCGCAGCTAGTTAGGCTAGTGAAACCATCTTCTGGAGGTACATATGCAGTTATTAGTGCAGGAAATATTGTGGCTGCAACTTGCTTAATTCCAGAGGAGTCTATTTTGTTCAAGTCCGAGAATAAAGGATGGATAGTCAATAGTCATATAGACCTAGCGACTTGGAATGATATTTACTATATGGTTGAGGACGAGTTGAATATAGCGGTGAACAGGGTATAAATGGTGTTAAGAACTGTAAGGGGTTTAGAACTGTAAATAGACTTAATAAACATTACTTTGTGATAGGTAGACCTTCAAGTTGCTCGCATCCAGCCAAGATATAGACGCAAGCAAAGTGGTTCTCCATTGAAAACGACCTTATGGTGTATTATGCTGTGCATAGCATCGTCATTACAATGCCCTGTGCAGTGTTGCCACCGAGCCCCAAGTACAATGAAATTGAACTGGGCAGAAGAAGAACACAGTATATTAAGCGTTCCAAGGTGCTGTTCAGAGTGATATGCGAATGTGTGAATACCTAGCACCAAGATTTGTTTTTGCTGTGCCTCACATCGTATCATCGTAGCCTTACATGTTACCCTGCCTACCGATATTCCAGGTACTCCTGGGATACCACCGACATCTGGGGGTGACTAATATACCCAGGTGCAGGAATTCTTTCCCAATGTACAAACTGACTGCAATCCTTCACAGATGTATAATAAATCTACCGGGTTGGACGTTCACAACCGAGAGTGTGAATGCACCGAACTCCATGGTACCTATCACTAGTACTGGTAATGAACTGCCGGGAATTCGTAACATTGATGAACCGATTCGGTTTGAGCGAAGCGGATCCTTACCATGCCATTCGCCTGAAACTCCACCATTTCAGTGCATAACTGCAAATGACAATAAGTAATCGAGTTCTTGTTTGATCGGCTTGAGTTTTAGTCCTTCTTATAGTTTACCTCATGCGCTATACGATGAACTTAAAACATACCGATCGGATAAGAACTATCTTACCAATTTTCGTTCGAAATTGTGGGATTCGGTTCGAGGTTTGAGTCATACCTCGCAACTTTGCCATACCTCAGATTGTATCCGCTTCAATCCCCAGCACAGTTCAATCCGTCATGATCTGATTCGCTTCGTTGCCATCACAAACTTTGACCTTGTTTATGATACTTACAAATTAGATATATCAACAAATGAATATACCATGTATTTGGCCTTAACTAAACAAAGCTATAATTATATTCCATTGCACTTGCCACCAATAGTGGTTACTAACTGTATCAGACTAGAATTCAGGCCTGTACCTTACAGCTAGATTTGGGGATTCGGAAGTCGAAGGGATAGGAATCTGTCATTGGATACCTTGATACACCGGAATCGAAGCATATTTATTACTTTGTGAGTACTACTTTATGGCACATATACATGTTAGATACTACAACTCATAAGAATGTAAGAATGCATGTCGATATCTGTTGATATCAATCATGGGTGGAACGAAACCAACACAAGTCAACCAATCACCACAAGATCTGAGTAACATTGCAATGGAAAGTTGAATCCCTATTTTCAATATACAAGTCAACCTGGAGCTAACCGGAAAGAAGCATAATCAGGCTACGTTCAATGAGATCTGGCCTGTGCGTGGATGTACGAAAGCTCACAAACATGAAATTGGAAGAATTATACAAATCCAAGAGCTCTCAAGAGCAGCATCCTTATCCAAAATAAGTACATCATGCAATTATGCTAGTTGAATACTACAGAGATAAGATACCAGCCACAATATTCTTACCCCTCAGTTGACAATAACGAATACATTCAACGACAAACATCATATGGCAGAAGCCAATTGCACCATCAATTAGAATATTACCCAGCTAGCACTACGGAAATTAATTGCATGGATTCGAAATAACTGGAAGTCTGCTTGGATATTCGGCACCATGGACTTGCAAGCCTTCAGAAGGAGTGGACCTGGAGTATTTAGAGTCAATTGGAAGTTTTATTCTCTTCTCTTTGATTCTCTTTGTTCTCTTTACTTCTTATAGTTTTCGGCCGAGTATACATGGTGTCGGAATAGATTATATCATCGCCACTGGAGGTGTAGTTTCGCTGTGTGCCAGATCCCAAGTGAGGTCACTGTGATAGCACCAATTGGTCTTCGGATATATGCAGACATATGAAGGTGGACACATCAAATCTTGTCCTTTTTTAGGTATATATATATATGCCACAGCTGAAGACTTCTACACATAGAGAGGTGGATAATATAATGGCAGTACCAGGTATACCTGGCCTCATAAGTGCACTTGGTTCGCAGGCACACTTTGCCTTGTAAGTTCACTAGGTACACAAGTGTACTTGGCTGCCGAGACTGTGTGACTGCCCTTCATATAGTCACCTTGTGAAGTTCTCTTTGCATGCTAGTGATTATCTTACATACCTTACTTACAATTAATATCTTGTTTATTACTTGTTCTCATTTGCAACCGTATATACTTATATCCATCTGTACACGGACGTATATCCTTACAACTGAACGATACTGATCGTTCTGGTCATGGCGGTGATCTGAGATAGATCATTTGGATTCTCAATCGAAAATGAGTAATCCTTCGCATATCGATACAGTCATCTTATCTCTGGGCAGGATGAATATCTTCTTGATTGTATCTCAAAGTGTGATAGATCTCTCTCTTTCCGTCTTCTTCCTAGGTGGGATAGATGTCTACTTGGTTGTATCCCTTGATTGGATAGACCGCTCTCGTTCAGTCGTATCCCTAGGTAGGATGGATATCTACTTGGTCAGATCTCTGGATCGGAAGGACATGTCTTTTCAATATATCTCTGCGTGGGAATGGATTTCCAACTAGTCTGAATGGACTTCATATTTGCTGTTGTCGTGACTGAGACATACCTTGATCATTTGTTTTGGGATTTCCATGACTCAAGAATCCGTAATCGAGAAGACCGAATAGAGCTGTTCTTAGATGATCTTGCGAATCGTATGTGGATTGCTGGCGATCTCCCTGGACGCTAATCAATCGCGATGGAACTCTGTATGCATATACCAAAGGAACTTCACAGGGGTGATATGATAAGTCTCTGAACATCATCTTGAAATAACTGCATGACTGCTTCCAAAGGCTTGTATAGAGTAAAACAGATATTTGTCGTATGGAGAGGACAGTGCACCACAATGCTAAGAGTATCTATAAGTGGAACATCAAGACAAACCTGTGAATGCTGGATGGGTGAGCAGGGAACAAAGGCAGGAGTTGTGGCAAATGATTAATACATTGACGGTACTTGAATGACATCCAACATCTTGCCTGAGTCATGATGGGAGTACTGGATAATTGGAGTTCCCATCAAGGATAACTTATTATAGCAAGGAATCCTGCTTTCCCTAATATTTACTGATCAATCTTGCAATTTACCATATTGACTAATATGAGTGGAGCATATATAACATTGAATAAGATATAATGACCGATAGAGCGAAGATAATAGTTGTGCACCGATCGTGTAACCGGATATCCAGAATGACGGTGATACCGATTGCACAGCCTGTGGTGAATACAATTTATAAACTACTGATACCATGTCGACAGATGATGCTGGAAATATATAGTTTCATGTCGAATATACTGAATCATTGACTTGTTAAATTTGTACTTGAACGACCAATTCATTTATTTACTGATCAGTGACGAATGGATAGATTATTGATTCGAAATTATTTCGTTTCTATTGAATCATTGATTTGAATAACTTCATGCTTGATGTCGGGAATCGATGAAAGATTTGGAGTCATTACGTATCTGATTCTTCAGAATTCGGATTTTGATTTTGATATGGAAATTGGTGTTATACAACACGATATAATACATTTTGAATTACCAATATGCGATGTCAGGAAAGTTTTGCAAGTTACAGCATGAGTGATGATGATGGTGTGAAACTTGACTATAGATCAACAATTGTAGAGGTCAGTAATAATAATTCGATAAAGCTTGCCGAATCTCAGGAGTACCTATTGAATACGTGTCAAACAAGCGCCAACTGCACATTCTCAAAGAAATCGCTGGAAAATAATGGTCCAATTGGATGATGATTAGCATACTTGAATAGATGGTGAATGAATATTATGTTGAATAACTCAACTCCTGTGATCAACAAATTCTTATACTATTAATGTTAATAAGCTATGAAACTTGCAATCGAGTGCAGACATGCAGTTACATCACAAATTAATGCAATAATCAGAATAAGAATTGCAGCTATCATCCGATGATAATTCAGTACCGAGTTACAATAGCAATTCAAAGTATAAGATTGGATAAGATCGACAACCTGTACGAACTAATACGATACTGACATAAGGTGATTGTGACTGACAGAGTACCTAAATCAAAAAGAGGGTAATGACCATTCAGAAATCTGAGAAACTGCTACATCAACTAGATTCGTACCACAAGTTCTGAAACAATAATCCATGATGCTGCAGATATCAAGTGCACTTGGCCTCATAAGTGCATATGGATCACAGGCATACTAGGCCTTGCCTATAGCTTTACTATCAAGAACCTGAAAGAAACAAAGAACTCAACCAATGGCCTGTTGAAATGCTCCGATTATGTGATCAGCTATGAGAAATATTTTGGACTGCTCTTGGTACCCCTCTCAGTTGAACCCTACGATGACCTCCTATCAGTAATTAAAAGGTCCAGGCTACTGACCCATTGGTGATCATCCTCTCAGATACGCTAGTCGAAAACCCAATAGATATAGCCGTAGCTGGAATCAAAGCAGAAAATCAGAACCAATACCATATCATTGCTGGAGCTCTGAACCATGATGGGAGAATATATGTTCCTTCAAACAATGTTCTCTGCAGTCAAGTATTGACTCTGTTTCATAAACCTGAGTTCAGTAACTATGTAGCTCTTCAACCTGCTCAGTTAGTCTCTAGGATTTTCTATTGGCCTACAAAGGATACATACAGAAGGAAGTACATCAGCGGCTGCAATGTATGTCAACAGGATCAAGTGCCAGTATACTGTGAATGCTGAGAGTGAACAAGAGGTCAATAGCTATGCTATTTGTCTCCATCACAGAATCGGAAGCACTGCCGAATGCATCGAATACACCACTGACTGCAATGTATCATGGATATTTGAGAATGCTGCTGCGATGGACCTTCAGAACCGCAAGCATGAATGCTCCACATTACATGGTAACAATAATCTTGTACAGGTATTGCTAACTAATTAGATATATCAATGAATGAATATGCTCTTCAATAGGTCTTTATCTCTGAGAGAACCAATCGAAGCCATGACGATAATTGATTAACCTTATCACAGAAAGTGATAATTAACCATATCAGGCTAGATTGCAGAGTGTATACCGTACAACTGGACTCGAAAGGGCTTCGCTTGTGCAAACCCATTTGGTTCATGAATTTGAAAGTCAAAGGTATTAAAGTCGGAGAATGGCTGCGTTGATGTCTCTGGAGTATTCTTGATTACGTTGTGAGTATGACCTTATGGTACACTTACGAGTTAGACACTGCAAATAAAATCAATATATAACGAAGAATATTGACATATGATGACTGCAATTGAGAGCCGAACCAGGCCGACATCAGTCAACCAACTACTACTAAATCTGAAGCAAAGTGAGAACGGAAAGTCGAATCTGCATTATTGATATATAAGTCTACTGAGAGACAATCGTTGCGACGTGTGATCAGGCTATTACAGATGTGGTCCGCAATGTGCTTGGATATACAATAGTTCAGATACATGGAATTAGAGAAATCATACAATTCTGAGAACTCTCATGAGTGGCTATGACCAAGATAGGTACATCGTGTAATTATACTAGTTGACTGCTGCAGAGATGCGATACCGGCCATGATAGCCTGACCCCTCAAGATGAGATTGGTACACATGACCATCCACCAGCGACAATCTATGACGACTAACCAATAGTGGAAGTAAATGGCACCATCGTTTTGAGTATCACCGAGCCAGCACTAAGATGATTGATTGATTGGATTCGGAGAAGTGGAAGGTCACTAGGATATTGGGAACCATAGACTTGCAAGCCTGCTGATGGAGTGGGCTTGGAATGAGGCCTGCTGATAGAGCGTCATCTATTCGGAGCTGGACTTGGAGGAATAAGGGTCAATTGGATATTTTCTGCTTTCCATTTACTTCTATTGATCTCTTCGGATGGATTTCGGTCTGGAACAAATGCTGTTGGTATAGGATTTACCACCTACTACTGGATGTACATTGTCCAATACACCGTATATGCCATGAGACTACCATGATGGCACTGATCGGTCATGGGACTTATGCAGATATATGAACCCATAAGCACGTTATGTTGTCTTTGTTTAAGAATATATATGCTGCAGCCTCAGAAGTCTGTAGATATATAGGGGGATAATATAATGGGGGTGTCAGGTATACTTGATTTCGTTAGTACACTCAGCTAGCAGGTGCACTTGGTCTTGTAAGTGCATTCGGATTGCAGGTATGCATGACATACACCTTTCCTTTGTAGCTGAGGCCTGGTTAGCACCCTTCATATATAGTCACCTCGCAAAGTTGTTTTGCACAGTAGCGATTATCTTACATAGTCACCTTCCTTATCTTATGATGTATATCACGTCATACCGTTTGCAACCGTATCTATACATATTTATCCTTACGAGGAAGTACACCCATACACATGCAACGAATATATAATAGTTCACCACAATAACTGAACCTGACCGATAACAAGTCCTATAGTCTGAAATACACAAAGAATCCAATTTTGAAATTATATATTGGACAGAATTAGTAAATACAAAGGCTAATGCACTATCTATATATGTATTGTTTACTTCTCGAGGGAGAGATATGTCATTGACAATATCAAAACTATTCTTAGGACCTGAACAATAGTTCTAAATGGGAGTGATGGAAATCGAGGAACAGCAAATTGGAAAAATCTCATTGGCAGTATTATTGGTTTACAATTTGGTATTCCAACAGAGTGATAGGTTTAAGGAAGAGGTTGCAAAGGAGAGTAAGTATAAGGAGATATAAAGGAAGGTTAAGGCAAAGGTGAAGAATATCGATAGATATAATTGGATGGATAGAGTGGGACGTTTGAAATAGAAAGAACAAATCTATGTGGTGGATAGATTATCAAATAGGGTTTTGGATTAAGAATATAATTAATGAATTAAAGAAGACTTTCGATATGACAAGACAATGAATCTAATCATCCAGAACCTCTACTGGCCAAGGCTTGGACATGACTTTCAGAATTATTGCAATTGGTACAACTCATACCAATTGACTAATAGCCCTTGATATACCAAGTATGGACTTCTGTACCCCTTCAAATTAACATAATATCTCTCAGCCTAAATATCAGTAGTTATATTTCTGATGTCCCAAAATTAAGCAAAAACAAGACTATCATGGTGATAATCGATTGGTTTATAATAATGGATCACTTCATACCAATTGCCAAACAAGAATCAGCAGTTATTACCTGAGCATTCCTCAACAGCATGTAGAAATACCATACCTGTTGTATGATATGGTATCCAACTGCAGTAGAGTATATACCTGATACTTCAACAGTGATTCTTATGAATAGTGTTGGCAATGAAGAGGATCAGTTCATGGCGGATCAAATCGAGCAGGGTTCCATCCAGATTCGATATCAGGTTCGACTCAAACTGCAGGGTTCGTCTCGAACCTGGAACAGAATCCCACAACTGCGAACGAAAATCAGTAAGAAAGTTTTTCTCTGATCGGCTTTATTTGTGATTCATCCTGTAGTGCTTGAAGTTAGATACACGATGAACTAAGGATGGAGCTGTTTCGTCACGAATTCGCTTATTTATTTTCGTTCACAATTGTGGACTGAAATGGTAGGGTTTGAGGCAAATGGCTGGGCAAGAATCTGCTTTGCTCAAATCGAACCGGTTCGTCAATAGTACAAACTTCCGACTGTTCATTGCCAATACCACCTACAAATATTTTGAAATCAAGTTATGAATGAGCACAGCATTCAACCTGCAGATGGAGGGTAAACTCCCGGGGGAGAGCCCGCATGATATGCAGGACCAGACCGAACCAAACTGACAAATTTGTCACTATTGTACTAAGTGTGTTACAGACCACTATGATTGTTTTTGAATATTTCGTTATAACTAGAGCAGGGGTGACAGGAGGCAGCAGAGCAGTACTATCTAGCCAGGGGTTTTTCGTTTTTCCTTTGTTTGGTTTTATTTGTTATGCTTGTTCATGGTGATTTGTTTGTACTTCACCAGCCATAGTCTGCGGGCTGCATGCTATATGATAAATAAATAAATAAATAAATAAACAACCTGCAGATTGATAAAGAAAACCAGTGAATTAATGACGTAATTAACCACTGCCTCTGAATTGTCTGGAATTATAAAAAGATAATCAAAGTGATATCCTCGAGAGTGTGTAGTTCCTACTCCCCGAAAGTATGAGCATATGGCATGCTAGCCATGAGCTTCTGGATGCCATCTCCATTTTTGAAGCTTGGAAAACGCAGAGTGGTGTGTTCTTCCTTGAGCACATTGTCATAGCATGTCTTTATGCCCTTCTTCTTCATCCCACACTGGATATATTTGTAGTCTTCATGCGTCGCAAATGGGTAGTAGGTATTGATTTGTAGGTTCATCTCAAGCCAATCCTGAGCATCGCATTCTCATTGCTGAGCAATGTAATCGCTCAGCGGAGCGCCAGTGCCAGGGTATATATCTATTCGTTTCAGAGGAGGTGGTAGTAGTTAAGACTCCAAGTCGGCGATATTGTTAAATTGCTCGATGTAGGGAAAAACATCCAAGTCTTTGACTGAATCTTTGTTAGCGTTGAATTCACAATGTTGAGTGGTTTCAATGCGTTAGGACGTACTGTGAATAGTCAGATTCTTGTGGTGCGCAACTTGAAGGTATTTAGGATGGTATATTTTGATATGTTTAAGTTGCAGCCTTTCTGAGGTGAACTTCTTTCAGCATCAAAAATCGGGGCAATGGAAAGGGGTAATCTCTGGCATTGTCGATGACACGTGAGGAATAGAGTATACACTGTAGAAAGGGCCAAATGTTGGTGCTGAACCTGAGCAGTGTAGTGTGGGTGTAAGCTTACGATACTTTCAGCTAACTTGAGAGATTTATTGAGCCTCACACCATCACAAGGAGGTTCCTTTCACATCAGGAGTTGCAAAAACACTGCATGTGCGATGTCCCATAATACTATGAATAAAATAAAACCAATGCAAAACCCATAAATAAAATAAATCCTGAGCGATCCAAAAACCTCGCAATGCGTATAATAATCAATGCCTGAGAGAAAAAGATTAGAATAATTGAAACGAACAAGCCCACAATCCAACCTCTAATCCAAACAAGCTGGAAAACAAAACAACCCTAAGCGAACAAAACACCTCCAAGTGTACCTTAATCAGTATCTGAGATGAATAGATTACAGCAAGGGAAACTTACAAGACAAGAATTCGACCCTAACCCAAACGCAACAATCATCGCCTCCTCTGCAACAGGAGAACTAGTTCACTCCTCACCTACCAAGCCATCCAGATGTGGCTCAGGGAGAGGGACATCAGGAACCGGGACATCAGGAACTGGGACATCAGGGACAGGGACATCGGGGAGAGAAACATCGGGGAGAGGATATCGGAGAGAATGACATTGCCTGCCGATTCGCCGAGCAGCTGCTGATACACATCGATATCGGAGACTTTTTCAGCTGCCTGAGCTTTTCACTGAGTTGGCACCGCCGGGTATGGTTTATGCGGCGTCACAATTCCCAAACACTCCAGCGCACTGAGGAGATGAGTCTCTGGAGTTCGTGTTCATGAGCGAGACTCTGGAGTTTATTGCCATGGGGCAGACGCCACAGGTTGTGGCCATGGAGTATGCTCCCGCATCTCCTGGCTTTACTTATGTAGCACGATTGGCTGATCGTCTACCATGGTATCTACATTGTCAGCTGATGTATTTATCATCTCTCCCTGGCCAATCGTCTGAGGTTCTTTGCCATCATCCTCGTTCTCATCATTCTCATTCTCATCCCCATCCTCATTCTCATTCTTATCCTCTTCCTCATCTTCATCCTCCTCCTCATCATCCCCCTCCTCCTTATCTCACTCCTCTTCAACTTCCTCCTCTTCATCATCATCGTCCCTTTCCATATCTACATCACTGCCTAAAACAACACTGTACAGTATGTCCACATCATGCCCCATGCGCATATCCACATCAGAATAATATTCTGTGTCATATTCGCTGTCCGACTCCTCAGTAAAGTCAGTATCATCTGAGGAGGAATTTGACATGGTGTGCGATACTTCCGGCTCTGAATATATCTGCTCTAGTTTGCCCTCCGTATCCAAGTGTATATCATACGTTTCCTCGGGAAATACAAACCAACAGCATGAGAGATATCATCATGCACTGGAGATACCTGTCCCATCTCTCTCACTGCACCTGTAGCAGAGCTTTCGGGCTGGCCATCATCTCTGATGGGATGCCATCTTGCTGCACCTGCAGCACAGGTTTTGGGCTGGCCATCATCTCTCACGGGTCCGAGACATTAGCATTATGATAGAGTCTCATATAGCGGTAGGAAGCCCAGAGGGAACATACAAAGTTGTGTAGGTTATCGGGTGTGTTTTGGAACGAGACGCACTGTTTTGTGCAATGCAGGTGATGTGGAGATAGTTCACGATGCTGGCAGTCTGTTTAAAATTGGAGGAAAAGAGAAAGGTGGTATAGGCAGGAAGAAGGGATATATATACTCGAGTTCCTGCGATTTCTTGTTTCAACTTATGAAATACCAAAATTTTGATTCATGTCCTGCGTTTTGTTGGTTAACAAACACAAAACAGTCCAGCCATCATCTAGCACAACCACTAGGCACCTTATTAACGAGAAGACTCTAGACGAGATTTAGTACTCACGGTGAGAAATGTTTATGATGTCGGGTATTGCTTGTGCATCATACCCCACTTTTTCTGCTCAGACCTTGTACATCTCGGAGCAAACTGAGTAGTTCTCAGGTTGTCCCAACTGTGCAACTATCCAAGGCAGCTACCAACACACCTAGTGGTGGAAAAAGCACATGCAACTGATATCATAGGATAGAGAATACGTCATTATTTGCTTTGCGATACTTTTAGCTCCGCCAAAGTGGGATATCCAATGGGAAGCTGAAGATATACACAATCGATGGATCGAAGTATTGTGCAAAGAACGAGTGCAATACTATGATGATCGCGCCAAGAAGGCATAAATACCCTTCAAGCAGTACAAATAGACCTTTAGATATTGGTGTAACAGTGAATAACAATGCTGAGTTTAATCTGAATTTTATCTGATAGCAGTTAACCCCATAATTAAACGCATTTCAAGGGATGTCATCTCCAAGTATCATCACGGGCGATAGTGATTCACCATCTAGCGCAGTCTATACTGCACCTCCCTTTTTTTTGAATCCTTCCCTGGTCACTCAAATAGCAGTCTACCTCATCTGCCTATGAATATTCATGCAGAGGAAAGTATTCCTACATTATTAATGTCGAACATCTATATCAGACTATACCTTTCCAAAGCCCTCACTCTGATACGACCCCGGTTATTCAAAATGTTTGAAGTCTTGCCAATCGTCAGAATCAACAAAAGCGTAGGTCTTCGGGAAATTATAAGCTTCCCCCTCCTAAGAGGTACGTTTCCGTACTGGCTGGCGAGAGGGATTGCTCTATTGTAGGGAGTTAGAGTCTAGTGCAGTCTACACTGCACCTCTCTTTGTTTTCGAATGCCTTCCTGGTCGCTCAAATAGGAGTCTACCCCATCTGCCGTTGCATATGTATGCAGAGGTAAGTATTTCTACATTCTTAATGTCAAAAATCTACATCAGACTATATGTTCCCAAAGCCCTCACCCTGATATGACTCTGGTTGTACGAAATGTTCAAAGTCTTGTTAATCGTCAGAAATACCAAAAGTATAGATCTGCAGGCAATTCCCAGCTTCCCCCTACTAAGAGATACGTTTCCGCACTGGCTGGCGAGAGTGATTCCTCTCAAGGAGGGAATTCCATAGGCCCTGCAATCCAAGGTCAGAACTGCACCCCATCATCTTCGCTGAACAATTCTCGTGTTGCAGATATCACTCAACACGTGACTTCCACCCCGTCTGCTCTACAGCGATGGTCAATCAATACTCCAACTGCTACTCTGGGTTCAAGTAGCTATAGTATACCAGCACTCAGAGGAACCTCACAGACAGACTCAATACGTCATGTTGTATCCAGCCTCACATCCAGCAATGCTAGCACTCTCACTCCTCTCAGCAGTCTTGAAAACCTGCCTAGCCCCATCCCTAATCCAGAAGCCTGAACGATCATTACGAATTCACTGCGAATACGACCTACAGAAAGGAATCAGAGACAGAGGCAGTGGCAATTGCAACTGCAGACAGTATGTATACCTCGATCAGTAGTCTTCAGCAGCTGCAGCATCCATTGATTTGTTCACTCAGACAGGACGCATCTTATATTTGCAATGGGCAGACTGCTGGAGCTGTACATGTGGAATAGACAGCCGTTTATGAGAGCAAGTGACTTGGGGCTGGTAAGTTATGCAACACGAAGTGTTGCGAAAGTATTAGCTGAACCCACACACTGGCAGATAATAGAATGGTACTGGAACACTGCTATACAGCAAAATAATATTTGGTCCATAGCATTTGAAGCACGCACAGAGGAGATCTTGAATGATATATACTGAAACAATAGCCCACATTAGATATTACACGCTCAAACAGGTACCAGGTTTGAATACAAGTTGATAACATTACATCCCACTTTATTCAATCAGCAAGGGACAACAAACCAGAGCTTTATGATCTCCACCACTTTCAATCCGACGCAGAGCATTTGGAATTCATTGATTCCCTGCTCGCAAACAATAAGTATCTTTTTCCTGGCGCAGAGAGTGTGGAAGAGGGTGTACGGAGTCCAAATCCAATGCAGCGATAGTTGAAAGCTGCTAACGAATGGCCAGCATCCTCATTACTTCCTGGTGAAAGCAATCTCTGGTTTATCAACATCAAGATTTTATCATCAGGTGAATAACCGTGGCAAGTATCCTGATTTATTTTATAATTCCATGATTGACAACAAGGACGATCATTTTTCCTTCCCACTGATCATGTTTATCTGCACCGCATTGTGCCATACTCTCCTCGAGTGGCAAAAGAACAAAGGTATTCCTCTAAAAGCTTCCAAGTCAAACCTGAAAGCAGACAAACCTGATCACTCAAACTACTTCAACTACAAGAATGACAGTAGTAAGAATACATCCTGCTGCGCTACAACAGGTCACAAGTTGTTACCGTCACCTGGTATCCCAGACACTTATACATTCTTGATGAATACCAGAATACACTACCGGAGAGCTACCAACAGAGGGTATATAAAAATACTCTTGCTACAGTCAAGCGTCAGATCCAACAGGTAGAGAACCTAAAGTCTGCTGTGGTCATCAGCACAGAAGCAGCACATGTTGACAATGCTATTCTTCTTGACTATTTGACCTCCAAAGTGGCTCTTGAGGAGCCTGAGATCGGAAGCACTGAGCCAAATATCCCGATAGACAACAATTGTACGTATGAGGAACTGCATTTCGGGATACCAGGAGGCAGCCTAGATTCCAAAGATGAAGGTGACGAAAAAGATGAGAGCAATAACATCCCCACCACCAGGTACCAATAAAGGGCCGTGACTGAACTCAAGTGGTATGACCTGGAAACACAGATATGAGGGAGACGATGGCGACAATATAGATACGGATGAGGAACAAGAAGCATGGCAAGCCGATGATGGATCAACGCAGACTTTGAAGGACTGAGTGTATGGTACTACAGAGTATGAAGATTGGACAGTATAATTCAGACCTGTAAAATGTGATAATGGCAAAGCAAATACAACGGCAAGCGATGTATCCAAAGCGAAGACTGTATTATAATAAGTGACAACATCTCAAAGCTAAACATATTTATGGTGATAGTGCGACATCTGATAGATAGCAATAGAGGAGAGGTAAAATGTGGCACTCAGCTGGAGAGAGGTATAAACATCACCAGGCCTCATGTAAATGGCTATATCGTAATTGGGGCCCCTGCGAAGAGTATAACACATGTGTCGTTCTGATGGTGTGTAAATATAACCACATACCGGACACAATGTAAAGGAAGTACGATGCTGGGGCGACGAGCGTGGTGGATGAGTGTCCACAGAGCAATACACAAAGCGACGAATCGCAAGAATAGGAGACGTACTATAATAGCTGGTGCAGCGTAAGTATGCAATGCGATCGTTTGCCTGGGGGATGAATAGTGTGTAATTCTCCGTCAGAGGATACAAGGTTCTGTCAGAGCCATCAGAGACGTCAGAAGTACCCAGGTGTTCCTGACTGAAACTAGGGTTGTTGCTGATACTGCTCTTGTTCTCTCCTTTGTCCATTCATATTAAGATATTCAATATCTCTGTCAGAACAAGAAATTCTCAGAGGGAGCATATGCGAATAGTATCCTAGCATATACTATAGGATTTCTTGTAGCCTTTACTCAATTTTGGGAGTCGAAACCTCTATGCATGGTATATCAATTGTAGTCCCAAACATTTCTATGTGATACTGACAGTATGAATAGCCGATTACTCCATATACCATGAGCTCAACAATATCAACAATTGTATAGGCTACTTGTACAAATGTTTCCATCTGGAAATCGGTATTGTACCATACTGATACAAGTAACACATACTCCAGGATCATAATGTGTATCATATACTCTCAGATAAAAATGCATCTCAAATTATAGCAGATATCAAGCTCCACAATGTATATCTCAGGTTCAATGTCATGTGATATCTCGAATGGATCACAAGTGATCTTCCCATATCTGATCTGCTGTATACGATATCAATCAGAATGTTAAAGCAACTCTTGATATCATTTCATAAGGATCTGAAGCAGGATATGCGGTTTGGAACGTTCAATAATATTTGGCTTTCGGTGACTGCATATCATGATATGTTCAAGCCAATATGTACATCTAATGGTATATCGTGGTGGAATGGAAGAGAAATCATAATGATGATACATTTCCTTTTGGGTATCATATATAATACTCTGCAGAACTCAAGACCCTGTCAGGATAGTATTTTCGAATCTGGAAAGGAGTGTTATTGCTCTCTTGTAGGTTTCTATTTCAATTGCCAGTATCACTATTATAATGAAATAATTTTAGATCCTAGTAACAACTCTCTACATAGCTTTCACCATTTCAAAGATATCTTTCAACAGTTCCAAGCTTGCTAACAATTTGCAGCAGAGGCAACAGAGATAGTTACAAAACTACTTACAGAGTGAGATATCAAGTTTAGTGTTGGCAACGAAGCGGATCGGTTCGTCACGGATCGAACCAAGGCGGAGTTCGATCCGGATTCGATCCGAGATTTGGACGAAGTTCCGAGGTTTGTCCGAACCGGTTCGCGAACCATCTATCTTCGAACGACAATAGGTAAGCGAGTTCTTGTCCGATCGGCTCGATTTTTAGCGCATCTTGTAGCGGGAGAAGTTAGCTACAAGATGCCCTACAAATCGAGCGGATCGGACAAGAACTCGTGTACTTATTTTTGTTCGCAGTTGTAGGTCGAAATGGTGGGGTTTGAGGCGAAAGGCTTGGCAAGGATCCGGTTCGCGCGGACCAAATCGGTTCGTCAATTGTACGAACCCCGGGCGGTTCGTTGCCAACACTAATCAAGTTGAATTGAAACAAAGGGAAATCCTTAACCTTTCAACAGTGCATTCACAATGTCTGCAAAGGAATTGTCAAAACCGAAATAGCCGAACTCATTGAAGATAGTAATAATTTGAACCATTCCAATATCTATATTATGTAGCATTTCCAAGAGTAGATATATAAATATGCATTGCTTAAACAATGGTTCAAGCAGATCAGAAAAATCACCTACAGGAAGCAGATTAAGAATGGATTCAAATCTGAAAATAATACAGATGATTATATTACTTGAATGATCAACATACATCTCCTTAGGGATACCTTTCTTGTAACAAAGGTCAATAGCGATACCTGTGATCGAAATATAAGCTGTTCCAAAAGCAATCATGGAACTGATGAAGAAGCAATAACAGAATCAACAACGAAAGTGTCAATACAACCAACAAAGAGAGTACTGATATAACTGATAACTGGATGTTATCTGTTGTGGTTAATATCTACACAGCAGTATACATGACAAGAGAAAGTGATGGACAAACATGTCGACTTGAAAACTATCAGTGGCAATGGCATTCCAACTGGTATCTATAATACTACATATTGTTTCTTATATTTCAAGATGGTTAATATTGATTCAGATGATCTCTTAAGCTGAGCTGCTGCAATTTGATATAGGATAGATATCAATTAACATGGTATGTAAGGCAAGCATATTATTTTAGAAGCTCAAGTATACTTGTAATTAATCATGGTGTTCTGGGAGTAACTACCATTACTGATAATAGGTTCAGATTTTGCCATATATGGAAGGGCAGGAGTTGTCACAGATGATGCTGCAGGGCTGTGTACTAAACTGTATACGTTGCCAATGCACACTGGAGATCATACATTTACACACCGGGAATATCTGTTTGCTCCAATATAATCACATTATGAAACACTCGAATAGAGGTATGCTGCAATAACTATTATTTCTAATCAGAATTGTGAAACTTTCATTTGGAGATACATGTACAGTGACGAGTACTGGAAATAATCAGGAAGCAGCTGAAATAATTTCAGAGCAGTACATTTCATTGAAGTCAGAGAATCAAGTTTGGATAGTAAAAAGTCATATAGATTTTACAATCTAGAATAATGTATATTATATTCTGGAGGATGAGTTCAATACAGTGATGAGAAAGGAATAATTGATCAGAACAGTAAATAGATTTAATAGATGAAATAGACTTAATTCTCTTTGCAGGCTAGTATCACATAATGTCAATTAACTAGCCAATTATTCTGCTTGACTCCTTGTCTTGGATTGATTCAAGAAAAGTACAGGCTAGTATATCGTGATATGTACAGTATGTGGGATTGTCCATACCACATACAGAACCATATTATCACCAAGCACTGAAACTATACAATTGTATCAGCCAGACAGAGAATACAATATTTAAAGGTTTGCAAGGTATAGAGTAGAGTGTTATGTAACCATGTGAACATATAGTGACAAGAAGTATTTATACAGTGCTAAATGTGATGTTGTTGCAGAATGACAAATTATCCTCCCTACAAACATTAGAGGTGTACCAGGCAGATACTGTATCCTCGAACACAGCAAATATATCCTGTTATAGAAATCTTTTTCTGATGGATGCTAGAAGCAGATCCTGTACACCTCCAGTTGGTGGCCAGATTGCATGCAATGTCATTTTGATACTGGAGACATATATGTACATATATATGGTACACTATAGATAGGTACGTTTCAATTACTACTGTTACAGCCTAATACCCAGGCAATTATACAACACATATCATTTCTTATTGAAACTCTGCATGTAGCCTTTCATTTGATTGTGTATTTCCTCAATAGTCATATACAGTATTCAATCTTCGGCCATATTCACCATGTTTAATGTGATATGTATATCTAACTGCTCTAGTCTGACTGGATTACATTGTCTGACCTTTGTGGTTACTATATTAAAATACTACTAGATGTCACTGGCCATTTTGGAATGTAGACTATAGTTGCTACTAGTATTGACTACGAATCAGCTAGGTTTGTGGTGGACTGAACTGATACGCGGTCTGAAGCGGATTCCATACAAGGTTTGCCATTGTTTCGTGGTTCCACTCAAACATCGAACCGATCCTGCAAACTGCGAATGAAAATAAATAGACCAGTTCTTGCCCAATTGGCTCGACTTGTAATTTATTTTAAAGTACTTGATGTTAGGAGCAAGATAAACTGAATGCAGAAGCGATCGGATAGGATCTCACACACTTATTATCGTTCGACATTGTAGGCACAAATGGTTGGGTTCAAGATGAATGGTATCAAGGATTTGGTTTGCACGAACTAAATTGGTTCGTCAATAGAACCAATTTCCGACAGTTCATTGCCAACACTAGTTGCCCTCTTAATCATATACCTCTCTGTAGCTGCCCCTAAGGTATTTCAGGGTTCTATTTCCCAATCACATAGATATTTATAGTCGAAGTCAATATCAACAACCCCTGAGGTGACAAATATATTGATATTTCAATAGGTAGACTGTTCATATAAAAACTATGGTTGACCATAGAGGGTTATCCTTGTGACTCAACATGAACTACTCATGCAGCTCAGAATACATGCTGACAGAATGTATGTTGTTAATTACCAGTGATTGTTATATAGCAGGGTACTCACTTCCTACTGTATTATTCACCTCATACTTTCAACCTAGCCTGCATATTAGGGATGTGGACAGACCCACAGAATACAGTAAATGCAGAGCTAGTAAGGCTTACATATGCTGTATTTCCACGGCAGCCAGATGCACACATCCAATTATAATGGTTTCTCCTTGACAAATTAATTATTTATAATTTGAGTTTAACTCTGATCACAATAATTTGTACTCATAGAATGTTCGGAATACAATACTCATTCACCAACCAATTTCGAATTTAAAATATTTTTCTAATTGGTGAAGTTGTTGGGGATACTCACCAATTTATAAAGTATTGTAAGGGTTGTTTTAAAGGCACATCATCAGTTTAAACAATATGATCCATTATAAATCAAGAAGTCAAAGGGCATTGATTTGTGTATATGATATATAAACATTACTTTGTAATCAGAGTTAAACCTTCAGATACATTGAGAATTGTGACCATTTTATTATTGAACGTAGCTAACTGTATTAA
This sequence comes from Wilcoxina mikolae CBS 423.85, assembly GCA_014904905.1. Lineage (NCBI taxonomy): Eukaryota > Fungi > Ascomycota > Pezizomycetes > Pezizales > Pyronemataceae > Wilcoxina > Wilcoxina mikolae. Next base: position 1,172,590 of record MU122093.1, read on the forward strand.
GTACTGCACAGTATTGCAGTTTTTCAGATTGAATAAACTATTTCTACCTGATACTGAGTAGTACTTGCATTGAGTGACTACTTACAAAGTAGTATATTTTGAAAACAAATGGTTATTATAATTTATATAGTGTAAAAGATATCTCTGAATTCAATTGGATATGGTTTGCATTGTATCTTTAATTCCAACTGTAGTATACCTATTTTACATTCTACATACAAATGAAATATAATTGATTATATTTGTTTCAGCAATATGATAGCATTATATGTACTTTGATATTGATATACTAGTAGAATCTAATGAAGTATACTATCAGTAGCAACATATCACGAATTCAGAATAATTCGATTAAGTATGAACTTAGAATGATATATTTGCTTAAAATATAATCTTACATTCATATTTGTTATGGATTAACAAAACCAATAAAAGATGAATATGATTTTGCTAGCACATGAACTGAGCTATAATTATATACTTTATGATATATTCTTCATATTGATTCTATAGAGCTAATATCCAAGTTATAACTAATTTGACTAAGTCATTATTATGTAACAGTTAAAGAAATAATAGTTCAACTGGTATTAGTGAAAATATATGATGCTGTGCCAAAAATAGTAATTATTAATCAATTAGACTCAGAATTATATTGTTATAGGAAAAGAATATAGAAATGATAATTGTTATATATATTAATGCTAATAATATATTGGAAATAGTATATATATACTATTTCTAATTCATTTTCCCAATAATATACAGTGTATACCTTTTACGAAAATGTATTTGATTAAATCATTTTGAAATTTATGTCTCAAAAAGATATTAGTAATAATGAAGAATATAAATACATATCAATTTGTAATATCAATAATGATAAATGTATTGTATTTTATTTGCAGACAGTATTAAATACAGGTGAATGTCAGAGGGAATTAAAAATATGTACAAACTGTGACTGCCATTTAATTTAAAAATAGATTTTACCCCATACAAAATACAATAACGTTAGGTTTCCAAAGTATATTACTTCATGAGTAGTTACTCATTGCAAGTGGTATTCAGCTTCTGGTCAAAATGAATTACCTGATGCTAAAATATAGCAATGTTAAGTAATATTTAACACAGTTAGCAATATTCAAAAGTAATTCCTTCAAAAGTCTCAATATATTTGTCAGTTCAACCCTGATTATATGGTAATGTATATGTGAAATATGTACAATTCAATATCCTGTCACATCTTGTGTCTTAATTTTCCATATCTCGTAAACTAATAGAGTGGATTTCGAAATATTCTTACAAAACAATGACAATTGGTGTATTTCCAGTATAATTTTATCAATATTATAGATATTGTAAATTTGAACTTGCAAGTTAAAGAGTATTGAATTCTATATATTTTATATATACTTATTTATTTATTTATTTATTTATTTATTTATTCATCATACAGTATGCAGCCCGCAGGCTATGGTCGGTCAAGTACAAACAAATAACCATGAACAAGCACAACAAATGAAACTGAACAAAGGAAAACGAAATACTTCTGGCTAGGTAGTACCGCTCCACAGCCTCCTGTCACCCCTGCTCTAGTTACAAAGAAATATTCAAAAAATCATAGTGGTCTGTAACACACTTCGTACAATAGTGAAATATTTCTCAGTTTTGTTCTGCCTGGTCCTGCATATCATACAGGTTCTCTCCCTGCAGTTTACTCTCCTCCACATTTTATATATATATTAATCTGTCATCAGTATTGAACTTAGAAAACAAAAAATTTATTTGTGAAGGAGAAACTGTAATATATGGAAGTATAGCTCAGTCAGTATAAGTCCAGCTTGAAGTGAGGATCAATGGATGCGACTTAAGCTTTTCTCGAATTAGATGTGAATTTCAGGTGTATCTACAATGCTAACAAATATGCTGAGCTGTATGCATGAGGTGGTATAGTGGTATCTATTCATTGTACCAGTTTGGTAATTGATTTTCAACGATTTCTCCTTGGAAATATTTCTGATCATGGTACTGATAGCAGTTCTGTGGCAAATATCGACGTTCAGTTCGGAGTGTATACTGGAAACATTTGAATTTAATGTAGAGTTAGCCTCTGAGTTGGTTTTCTGCCAGATAATATTCATGGCAATTAGGATCTTACTTGGTGATTTGATTGCAAAATGGAAAAGAATGGTAGTGGAGAGCAAAGGGAGAATGTGAGGAATATATAGATAGTATGATGGTGAATTCATACTGTTCACCCTTAATCTGATGATTATAGCTATAAGGTATCTCATAATAAATTCTGCGATTGAAGGGTGCAAATTTGCAATGATAAAGAACAGTATGTCAAAAATTGTAACTTGTTACTCTTAACATATCTTATGCCATATGACTTACTCCAATCTCAGGTAATAGTAATAATGTTGGAAAATGTATATGAGTCTCAGTCCATATTGTTTAACTTGGAATATATTCCAGTAATATATCCATCATATTCAGCATTTTGCAATAATATTTTAATATTATTTCTGATTCCATATATTTCTCTATATGCCATAGCCACAGAGTCTGGTTTTGTTCTGCATCAGATATCAATAGATCCATGTGTAATTGTCTTGACTCTGGCACCCCCTACTGTTACTTGTCAGAGTTTAGGAATATAACCGCTATAATCTCATAGTTGCTTGTCAGATTCCCTGGATATGATGTCCATGGTCCTATCTGATCCTATAGTCAATTGTCACAGTTCAGAGTACCATCATCTATAATATTATGGTTCTTTGTCTCAGTCAGTAAGTATGATAGCAATGACTCAGGCAGACTCTATAGTCGCTTGTCAGAGTTCATAAATGCAATCTCCATAATATCACAGTTAACTGACCTTAATAATGTCAGAGTCTAATGTGAATATATTTCAGAAACCTGTTGCACTCTGCTCCAGCTTTGGATCATAATGTATAATTAAACCTATCTACAAAATGAAAATATAACTAATTGGCTGCTGCTGCTTATCAATATCTTTAGTTACAATCACAGTGTTTGAATCCCACAAAGTGACTGGCAGTGCTTTCCAATGAACACCATTTGACCTGTCCATTTTGTTCATGTGTATTTGAAGGATCTGCTTCTGATTCAGTTCTGAAATGCTTTTCAATTGTATGAACAGGTCAGTATAGATTTCTTGTAACCTGTTAGATACTAAGTGTATCATGGGAATGTAGTTATGATTTTCTACATACCCTTGAATGTATCTGCTTCAAATAGTATACAAACATAGCTGCTGGCTATCTAGTTGTCTAAAGAGTACTTTACTGGAGTTGCAGCAAGTAATAGATACCCATGTATTAACTCCTGGGTAAAGGGATTGGAATAAGAATATCTAGTAATATGGTGAGTTCCATAATCAAAGTAGGTTTTTATCATGATGACTGAGAGCTACTGATGCAGGAATATAAATATTATTACCCTCTTCTTCAAAGATTGAAATAAACAATGATTGACTTTAACCTTACCTGATTCTCGCAACTCGATTGGTAGAATTGATATGTTCAAGGAGATATTAACTTTGCAAGATGTGTTGAACGATCATTGTTCAACATATTGCAGTAATTGTTATTACATTGGTCTGGTGTAATATTCAGAGCTAGTTCCGCAAGAATTTCATGTTCAGCCAACTTGCAGTATATATGATTATCTGTTATTGTCAATGGACAATACTAGAGGAATATGAATACAAAGTATTTGAGTTGTTGCAGGAGATATACCTTGTGAAATCTCTTCAAATATGAGCATGCTCTCTCGAAATCCTTTGCAGATAATTTGCCAACATTAGAAGAATGTAGATCTTCAGCAAGAATCGTGCAGAAAAATATATTGCAGGGCATATCCTATCAATCCTTTTACAGTCCAAGATTGGCTACCTTGAATTTACCCTAGAGACCTAGATCAACTGGAGGGCAATTCCTTTTATATATTCAAGTGTGTCTGAGTACGACGATACTCAACAACTAGCAAAGAACTCTGAACTGCTGAGCAAGCTTGTAATTGCTGGGAGGACTCCTATTCAATAATTGTTGTATTTAGTATTTATTGTAAGAATTCAATATCTGAGTTTGATATCAGAGTCGAATATGAAGATAGATATTTCCTCCTGTCATGATCTGAACTGACTGATATATATTGCTGAATTGCTATTTTCATCGCCATTGTCATTATGATCACCAATTCTGATTAAAACTTGTAACTATACATTGTCAGAGGCCATTGTCAGAGTTTGATATAGGAGTCTGATATAGAGATAGATATTACATATTGGGAGATACTTATGACACAGTATTGTCAGTGTATATGTGAGAGTCAATGTCAGACTGTATGTCAGAGCCCATATCCGAGCCAATATCAGAGCCCATATAAGAGTCGATATAAGAGCCTATATCAGAGATCAATGGCAGTAACTGATGCAGAGATGGATATTAATATTTTTGCGACTCTGGAGACTGAAGCCATTATCCATTGCCATCTATCATCACAATCATTATCATAAACAACACCTTCCATTTGATGGAAGGTGCTGACACTGACAGGTGAGTTATAGGTCCTCCTTGTATCACTCTGGAATAGATTATGATTACGGCAATTCCTGGTACTAGATTTCATATCACTGCACCTTTGACTGCTGCTGAACTCTCTAGCGTACTTGGTGCCTTTAATGTTTGTTATTCTGTTTGTTTCAAGTTTCAGGTGTGTTGAATTGTAATGAGGGTACACTTATTGGTTTTAATGTACCCGGAGAATACAGCTTATTACCGTTTAAGTAGTATTTCCATATCCCCCAATAGATCTATTCCTTCAAACCTGGAGACCTATATTAGACTGATGGAATTTATCGGAGTTATAGTTAGTATATATGTGGTATGGTAATGATACAGTATCAGAGTTGAGGTTATGCTATCTATGTAAGTTTGTTACCTGAATAATAGTTGGCTGTCAGAGTTGATACTAGTTTGACAATCATATTAGAGTTGAAGTTAGACTGTAGGCCATGACATTGGGACAGATTGTCAAAGTCCAGATTATACTACATATATGTTTAGATCAGAGTCGGACATCAGAGTAGATATTGATCTGACTACATGCTGGCTATGATGGTAGATTGGCTAGGTCATAAGTGAAGTTAGACTGTATGCTGTGATGTTGGGATCTCATATTGGAGTTGAAGTCATACCATATATGTGAGTTTGTTTTCCATGTAAGAGTTAGCAATTATAGTTGATATAAGTTGGACTGCCATATCAGAGTTGAAGTTAGACCATATATCGTAATATTGGTACCACTTTTAACAAATGAAGTTATTCCATATATGTGCTATCTCAGTAATGGCTTTCAAAGTCAAGAGTAATATACCTGCATGTCAGCTATGATATTGCCACTGCTATATCAGAGTTTAGGTATTCTTCATATCAGAGTAGGCATTCAGAGTTGAAGTTGAACAATTTGCTGTGATGTTGAAACTCCATGTCATAGTTGTGATTACACTTTATAGGCACATATATTAAAGTCGACCATCAGAGTTGATAATAGTTAAACTTCATACTAGATATGGCATTGCAACTTCCATGTAAGAATTGATTTATTTCCTTTATCAAAGTTAGCCATCAGAATTGATATTACTCAGACTGTTATATAACAGTTGAAGTTACATTGAATATCGTGACATTAGCATCCCTTCTCAGACTAGAGATTTGACCATATATATGAGTTGCTTGTCAGAGAGAAAGTTATATAAGTTTCACCACTCTTTTACTGCTCTTTCTATAGCTCAGACTTGAATATTCGGCTATACCACTATATATGTATCATGTAACCATATAGAAATCACACTATATAGATTCCAGCCCATCTGTATCACTTGATATGGTTGTGCTTGGCTTCCAGAATCATGAGAGTTAAATGGGAAGAGGTAATTCTAAGTGTTATACTTACTCAACTTGACTCAAATCTCTCGATTAATACCTAATGAGCAACAACTACTCTCCTAAATAGATGAGGAAAACAGGAAGGACTTACAACACAAATGTTTCTTTGTATATAGAATATCATCATGAAATTGCACATAGTTACAGTCTGAAATACTTCGTAGTACTGGGAGTGATATCTTAACTGCATAAATGTACTTGAGTATATAATGTAGGAAAACTTTTCTAGCAAATATCTTACACCTCTAACTAAACTGGATGTAGTGGAGCACCCATAATTCAACAACCCTAACAGTAGCTTTGATAGTGGTCAATAATCCGTACAATTCCTACTAGTACTCAATACAATATAACATAATAGGTGACTCCTGCAGGTGACTCACAAGTATATATGACAAATCTGTGATAGTTTCCAAGACTTATCATTTACTCTGAAACTAGTTTTGATCTTGCACAATATTAATCCCAGACTGTACATTTCCAAACAAATGAATCATTCACAAATACTGTTTCAAACTATATACCAAGAGATAGTATATAGACCTGAACTATTGCCCTGGCCATGTAACCGTACCTGTTTGAATATTGCTCTGACAAGATTGTATTGTGATTGCATAAACATTGATATAAAAAGATCTCAATGAATGTATACCATCAAGATATCATTCAAGAAGAATATTCACCCTGTAGCCCTTTAATATCTGCTTTCAAGAATCAGTTTCAACAATATCTGCAACATCCCATGTCTTGCAAAGTTGAAAGAGATGTAAGTACCTAATATATACCCTATTTCGATCTGTTACAATTATATTCTAACTTCAATTACATATTCCACATGACTCTGACCTGCTGCCTACATTGAGGTTTGAGAATACACAAAACGTAAACTTCAAAAATCAACCATTGAGGAATAGACTGATAGAGCTATAGCGTCAAATTTTGGGGGGAAAGGATAGGGCCACAGATATGAAGACACTATTTTCAGGATAGTGTAAGGATGTACGTTCTTATACTGGAGGATATTCATAGATACGATTGCAAATGAGGATAAGTAAATATAGTAAAGTAGTATATAGATAAGATAATCGCTAGCATACCAAAAGCACTTCGCAAGGTGATTATATATGGAGGGTGCTTATCCAGATTCAGCAGCCAAGTACACTTACGAGGCCAAGTGCACTTGCGAGCGGAGTGTACTTACGAGAGCCAAGTGTACCTGCGAGCCAAGTACACGTACGAGGGCCAAGTGTACTTATGAGGCCAAGTACACATATGAGGCCAAGTACCTTTACGAGGCCAAGTTCACTTACAAGGCCAAGTGCACTTACGAGGCTAAGTGCACCCGGCACTGCCATTACATCATCCCTCTCTTTACCCGTGTTGAGAGTAATAAGATGAATTGTCTACTATACAATGAAGAGGGAAAACAGAGCTCTATATATATGAGAGAAAGAGAAGGAAACTCCATGCTGACTGCCAAAGCCAGAGCCGACAATCAGTGCTGAACCCTCACCTTCAGGGTGGGAGCTCACGAGGTTCCGGCCTCATACCCGTGTCAGGGCCGGTACTTCTCGGCTCAATACCCGAGATGGCTCCGGCCATGCTCCCGAATGACGTCGAGGTTCTCCGGGCTAAGCCCTGAATAGTGATATCAGTCTACTGGTTCAACACTCCCCTTTAGCCCTTAGAGTCTCGACAGGCATACAAAGAAAACAAAAAACAAATAGTCGAAGTAGAAAGAAATCCTCCAAATCCATATCCAAAATCCATATCCATATCCATATTCATATCCTTCCATAGCCATTCCATAGCCATTCCATCCCGAATCCAACTAGTCAAGCCCAATATCCTTTACAAATTCACCGAGTTTCACTCCTCCAAGGGACTTAGTGAGGGCATCGGCCAGCATATCCGTACCTGGCACATGCTTGACCGTGAGTTCAGCCTTTGCAATGGCTTTGTGGATTGAGTGATATCAGAGTCGAAGGTGCCAGCTGTCAGACTGGAAGTTGCCCGAGTTGAGTGTCGTGACACAATTGAGGCCATCATTCAGCATACTCCTGCTTGGTTCTAGGCTGAGCTCAGAGACAAGGCCATGGAGCCAATCGAGCTGAACCTTGCCGTATGTGGTGGCTATCATCTCGGCCTGCATGGTCGATTGGGCTACTACCGTCTGCTTCTTTGATTTCCAGAGTATGAGTATGCCGAATGCGTAGACTATGATTCCCGAGGTCGACTTGCTCGAGTCAGCATCTCCTCCAAAGTCGGTATCAGCAAAGCATGTCATCGACTTCGGGTCACGTCCAAGTTGGCCAGTTCGAGCAGAATCGTAGATAGTCAACCTGAAGTAGGAGAAACTACAGACGTAGTGGAGGAGGTGCTTTACGGCTTCCCAGTGCAAGGTGGAGGGCCAGGCCGCATATCGGCCCAGCACCGTGGTCGCGTAGGCTATATCTGGTCGAGTTCTGAGGGCAGCATAGAGGATGGAGCCGATAGCGTTCTGGTAGGTTCCGGGGTGAAACGGCTCTTCATCAGGTTTTATGGCATAAAGTTTGAAACCGACCTCCATCGGGATCGAGCGTTTTCTTGAGTCGGTCATCTCGAACCGTTCGAGGACTCGATTGACGTATCCGATTTGATCGATTGCAATTGACTTGTGTTTGCGGTCTCGAGTAACCATCATGCCGAGATATTCGAACTTGTCGGGTATGGGTACTCGGCCCGCAGCCTTGAACCTCTTGTTGACTCGATTGGAGATTGAGGTGACGTGTTGTAGGCTGCCGATGATCATGATGTTGTCTACATACACGGAGATGTGGACCCCATCTGATTAGCTGAGTCTGCTGCCAAAGAATAGGCCGGAAGCTGCAATCGAGGCTTGGAGTCCGAGGTCGTCGACTATATAGTCATAGACCTCCTTGAAGTACTCTCGGTTAGCCTGTTTGATCCCATAGAGAATCTTATTTAACTTGACCAATAGTCAACCTCGGCAATACGGGTCGTACCAGTGACCTTCTGGAAGGCGCATATATAGTGTTTCATACAATGGACAGCCTAGGAAGACCGTCGGTATATCTAACACAGCAATGTCAAGGTCAAACCTGGCCGCCAGGATGAGGGCCAGTCGAATAGAGGCCGAATCAACAACCGGAGATGTGATCTCAGTGTAATCACCGGGTTTCAGGAGGTCTGCACAACCTATCAGCCTCACTTTCCATTTATAAATCTGGCCATTTGCTAGCAGCTTCCTCCCCATCACCCATCGGCTCTCGATGAGACTAGCTCCATCTGGTACCTTCTCTACATACGTAAAGACCTCATGGCTCACCATAGAACTCATTTCCTTGTCGATTGCTTCTTTCCATTTGTCAGAGTCGTCTGCATCAAGGGCTGCGCGGTAATTCTTTGGCCCTGGCTCAATCATCATCGCAATGCTGACCTTGTCATTCTACCTCGAAGCTAGGCCTCCGCTGTGAGTTCTTGAGGCAGGTCCATCTCCCCTGGTATGAGCGGCTGGAGTAGGCAGTGGGGTCGATTCTCGAGTCTCGGGAGGTGGTGAGAGGGTGTCATCGTCGGAGTCAATCGAATTGATGACCTCGATTTTCGGTGGTCGACTCGGAGCAGCTTGGCTTGGTTTCTGGACCACTGGTTGCTGGGCCACCTGACTCGGTTCTTCGGCATGCTCGAGGGCGATGCTTGGCTGATTGGAGGTCTTGAGGAGCTGGAAGTATAGTGTACCTTCGTCAAACTTGATATTGCAGGCAATGAAAACTCGTCCTGAATAGATATCCATTACTCGATACTGAGAAGCAGTCTCTGAGTATCCAAGTAGCACACAGCGATATGCATGGTCATCTAGCTTCTTCCTCAGGTCTGTATAGATCCAGGCATATGCCAAGCAGCCAAATACTCGGAGGTGGGAGATATCTGGCTTTCGTCGAGTCCATCTTTCATATGGAATCGAGTTAGGCAGAGCTCGGGTTGGGAGTCAATTGTTTATATATACTGCTGCGGCCACAGCTTCGGCCCAGAGTTTATTCAGCAACCCGGCATGCTTCAGCATTGACCTAGCTGGATCCATAACAGTGCAGTTGCAGCGCTCAGAAAGTCCATTCTGCTGCTGTGAGTATGGTGCCAAAACTTCCCTAGTAATCCCTTCTCCAGCCAGAAACTTGAGAAACTTCTCATGGCTTCCATATTCTCCACCTCCATCCACTCGAATTTGGCACACCTTCGACTTCGAGTGCTGGGCTTCGGCCTACGGTAGATACTCCTTGAAGCAGACCGGAGCTTCAGATTTGGCCTTCATGAAGAAGACCTCTGTGTACCTCTAGTAGTCATCGGTAAACATGATGATGTATCAATACCCTCTCATTGTAGGGGTCTGCATGGGCCCAATCACATCCGAGTACACTAGTTCGAGGAGTCGAGTGCGAGGTTTATCCTCAGCGGTCAAGGTCTTGAAAGACTGTCTGAACATCTTGCCCATAATGCACGCGTCGCAGGTACAGGTCGAGGGGCTTCTGGCGTGCAATTGGATGCCCTTGACGGTGTTCTGAAGTCGCTTGATGGCTGGAAGGGCCAGGTGCCCGAATCGTACATGTCAAAGTAGGATATTCCTGTTGTCTATCGCCAGCCGAATACTAGCTACCACCGGGTTGGAGGTCTGGATTAGAGCCGAGTTCGAGGCCACTGCCAAGATCATGGTTTGCAGTATGTAGAGGCCGTTTGAGGATGCCGGAAGCTGGTAGAGAGTAGTTGAACCTATGCTGGCCGTCACTCCTGCGGCCGAGAACTTGAACTCAACTCTCTTCTTCGTCAATTGGGTGATACTCAGTAGATTGTTTGAACTACACCCAGGCACATAGAGGACGTGCTGGAGGGTGATCATTGCAGACTTCATTCCTGGTCTTTCGATAAAGAACGTAATGGTTCCAGAGCCTTCGGCATCGATAAGGTTGTTGTTCGCTGTCTTAACTTTGTGCTCCCCTTTGGCCATCTTGTCGAACGACTCGAATAGGCGGCAATTGCCAGTTACCTGATTGGTGGCTCCTGAGTCGAGGAACTAATAATTCGAGGCCAGGGCTGAAGCCATATCTATTGTTATGACCGTTGGCTCGGTGGCGGCGGCGGAGAAGAGGTACGATTCCGAATCATTCGCGGCCAAATTACCATCACTTTTTGGGTCCTTCTTGTTGTATAATGTTAATCTAGTGTCCCACTAATCTTTATTAGGGCACTCGAACTTCTGATGGCCCTTCTCACCGCAATCATAGCAATTCCATAAGAAGGCTCTTCGGTTCGAGTTCGAGTTCGAGTTCGTTGGGTCTGACTTTCCTTTACTGCGGCCTCGATCGTTCTTGGTCACAAATAAGGCTGCATCGGGTGCCATGTCTTGGTTTTGCCGGGGTCGGGCCTCAAAGCTAAGGAGGTGCCGGATGATATTGGTTGCCTTCTTTACCTTTCCATTCAGCTCCAGGGATGACAGGTAGTTTGTTAAACCTCACAAGCTGTATATCACCAAAGGCTATCGGAGCGGGGTCACCTACGATCACTCGACGATAGCTGTATCGAGATAGTACAAGCTCCATCCCTGGACGTCATCGAAACTGCACAGAATATTACTCGTACCCAACGAAATCAGATGAGCTGTCATGCAGTCAACCACACCACTGATAAAAAGTTAGAAGTGGTTATTGGGGTGATGCCCTGCCAGCTCATGCCATCGATAGTGCAAAGACAGCTGAGAGGCTGTAGATACGAAAGCACCTGCGTTTGCAATATAGCAAACGAAGCCTCTATGTCCCTCACGATCGAAAGGATACCATTCGTCTGGAAGCAAAGAGATCGAAAGGATTCGATAGGTCCGGACCACATAAGTCCGAAGGACTGATGTCAGTAGGGGTTCTATTCGTCTGAGTTAGAGATCTGAAGCGGAAAGATGTGGAAGGTCCGAAAGAGCGCTGGAGGACAGGAAGGCCATTGGAGCGAAGCAAAGGTTAGGTAGAGGAGCTCATGAGAAAAGCGTAGAT
>MU122093.1:1197690-1340065 GCA_014904905.1 Wilcoxina mikolae CBS 423.85
AAACGCCGAAGTCATAGAGAGTATACGAGTAACTCGCTCTATAAAAGAACCGCCTTTACACCTGCAAAGTAAAACATCAAGCTCTAGCAGCAATTCACAGTCAGAACACACTAGCTGACAAGACACTAAAATATTATTGTTGTTTTTCTACTTCAAGAATATTTCTCTCTATAACAATATACTTTATGAATTTCCGAGATCTTGACTCTATCGTCTTATACGCACACGCACTTTACAAGCGAGCTATTACTCCATACGACTTCCGTATTGCGAGTATCTTTATCCAGACATACGATATTGAGGACGAATACTTTCACTGGTTTTATAGTCGTGAACACCTCTCCGAATACCACAACCTCCCGGACGAAGACTACGAGGATCAATCTGACTATGACGACTCTGAAGATTATCTTCAAGATACATACGACTTCTAAGGAATAGGCGGCTATACTTTACTGATAAGTATCCCCGTAACAGCATCTTCGCTAATGAACCATTTGATGATCATTCATATGTATACCACTTGTGATGATATGTCTTACAATCAAAAGGATAGTATTTGTCTGATTGTTAAGTATTGAAAGAATATAATCAATTTGAATATCAGATGTCCAAATGACTGATATCAGCAGTAATTTGGTATAATTAAACAGAAAATGTAGTGCAGAGCGATAAAGAATTATGACGATAGTTGAGGAAGAGTTATGGAAGGATATATATTGGTATGATGGGTTTTAAGATGAAGAAGCTCATGAGAAATGAATAAATGGAAGTAATTGTTAGAGCAGGAAGGAAAAGGTATAAAGATCTTTGGAATCTCTGAGAGTAGAAAGGTAGGCTTCTGGGCTAGGAAAACAAGCCATAACAATATATAATTGAAAAGCTAAACATCTTTGGCTTGAATATTTATCCATAGTGACTTTCATATTATGGGAAAATCTTCATACCTTCTACTGCATGCAAGTCCTGAAAGGAGTAGGGATACATCATTTGTTGGTAAATCTGAAGTGTTACTCCTGATATCACTCATTAAAGCGTAAGCAATAAGTTTGATATTTATTTATTATATTCAATGAATATCTGATATAAACAATTGTTGCCATCGAGACTTAATAATAGTTCAAGAATCAATGAAGAAGTATTATGCTAGATACGGTTATAAACCTCTGAGGTTTTCAGATAGAGATTTACTTATATAGCATCGGAAGAGTGTTAACACAAAAAGGCTATTCAAGTTAGGTTTAAATCATCATAAGTTATTCAAGATTGAAAAAGTACTTTTGTCTACGGCAATAAAGATAAAGTTACCAAAACAGTGGTAATTTAGCAATGTCTATCATATCTCATTGATTGAACCATACAGACTTCACCGAAATTCTTAATGATATTTAAATGTCATTACAGGAGAATATAAAACATATAACTCAGATTATGATATGTAGTATTAGCAACGGACCATCAGAATTTCGTACTATTGACGAACCAGTTCAGTTTGAGCGATGCGAATCCTTGCAATGCCATTCTCTGCAAAACATACAATTGTGTCCCACAATTACGAACGAAAATAAGTAAGTACGTTCTTGTTTGTTCGGCTCGATTTTTGATTTATCTTGTAGTCAACATCAAGCAGTACAAGATGAATTAGAAATCCAGCCGATCTGACAAGAACTCACTTACCTATGTTTATTTGCTGTCATGGGATTCGGTTCAAGGTTCAAATCGAACTCTGCAGTTCGAGTTGAACCTTATATCCAACCCAGTTGGAACCTTGCTCGGTTCGATCTGCCACGAACAAATCTTCTATGTTGCCAATACTCGTTTTTATCAGTATTTATTAATATTAAATAGGTTTTGCATTGAAAACATTCTGGACGACTTATATATAAGGTATGAATGAATGTTTTGTATCGAACTAGTGTTGGCAATAAGGCATCAGAAGTATGTATAATCGACAAACCGATTCTGTTCATGTAAACTGATTCTTTGAGAAGCTATTCACCTCAAACCCTACCATTATGGCCCAAAATATCAAACTAAAATACGTAAGAAAGTTGTTATCTGATCAGCTTGAGTTTTAGATCATCTTGTAGTGCTTGAAGTTAAATGAATCCTTTCTCAGTTTGATCTGCCATAAACTGATCATCCTTATTGTTACACCTTACATGTTGTACATCACCAAAGGCCATCAGAGCGGGGTCACCTACGATCACTCGACGACAGCCGTATCGGGATAGTACAAGCGCCATCCCTGGACATCATCGAAACTATACAGAATATCACTTGCACCCAACGAAATCAGATGAGCTGTCATGCAGTCAACCACACCACTGATAGGAAGTTAGAAGTGGTTATTGGGACGATACCTTACCAGCTTATGCCGTCGATAGTGCAAAGACAGCTGAGAGGCTGTAGATACGAAAGCACCTGCATTTGCAGCATAGCAAACGAAGCCTCTATGTTCCTCACGATTGAAAGGATACCATTCGTCTGGAAGCAAAGAGATCGAAAGGATTCAATAGGTCTGGACCACATAAGTCTGAAGGACTGATGTCAGAAGGGGTTCTATTCATCTGAGTTAGAAATCTGAGCGGAAAGAAGCGGAAGGTCCGAAAACAGCACAGGAGGACAGGAAGGGCATTGGACCGAAGGGAAGTTTAGGTAGAGGAGCTCATGAGAGGAGCGTAGATAGAAGTAATTGTTAGAGCGAGAGGATAGAGGTATAATGACCTCTAGAATCTTTGAGGGTAGAAGGGCAAGCTTCTTGACGAGGAGAACAAGCCTTAACAATATACACATTGAAAGCCAAACGTCTTTGTCTTGAATCTTCATCTATTAGTGACTTTCACATCCTGAGCGAATCTTCATAAACTCCATCGCAAGCTAGTTCTGAAAGCAGTAAGGATACTACTTATACTGGTAAACCTGGAGTGACGCTCCCGGTATTACATTATATTGTTAGCAAAGAAACACTTCTGTTGAAGCTATCTTTCTACCCTCCAAGCGGTCAAAGGTTCTTGACACTTATACGCTTTTATATTCCAGATATTGGCTGCCACATCTCGCAGGGAGAGTGCTGGTATCACGAACCAGATTTCGATCTCATTACCAGCTGGGAAAAGACCTCTCTCCCTAAGGGAAGCTATCACTGTGAGCTGGTACGTGAAGAAAACTATATCCAGTTAGCATTGGCAGTTACCATTCATCAATCGAAAACCGAAGCATTATACCGCGTACACCTCCGAAAATAGCAATCCCTCGCATATCTTAAGATAGTCATCTTGCTAGACCTGATCGGAACCATTGTCCTCCCAGATCTGTGAATGCCCCATTCACCAGACTACGAACCTTCGTTACAGTTACATCAGGAAGCTGGTGCTAGGTTCCTCGTTCATTGGGATCTTGATTTAGTTCCCTTTTTTGGAACGTGGAGCTTCTACAGCAGGATCTTTCAAGGACAAATCTGGGTCATACTCTAAGCAATGACAGACGCTGGGTCTGATACGATGATGGGGGAGGCAGTGACGTTGGTGCGAAGGGAAAGTACGTTGGTGGTAGCAGGTGATAAGGGAAAGGAAGTAGTTCGCTATGAGCCTATTGTGCGGAATGATATTCCTGAATGGGTAGTCTCTTTGATAAACAGCATCGAAGCAGAGTTGAATCGAATGGATGCACTGATTATCCAGACTCAAGGAAGCAACATCAAAATCAGAGAAGCACTACCTGAGTTGGTCAGAGCATACGAAGCCCTAGTGTTTAGGCAGAACGAAATCTATGATGCTGTGGCTTCTGGAGTCGATAATCTACAAAGAGCACAACTAGAACATTACTCAGATATCGTTGTCCAGTCTCAGGTATTTGCGGCCAATGTCAGCGCTGCAATTGCCATTGCGAAAGCACAGTCTTCTGAAGCTTATGAGGAACAATGCCTGGCCCTTGGGAAGCAGATACATGCCTCATCGATAGCGTGGACCTCTATCTCTGGCATATTGGTAAAGAGGGAAAGAGCCAAGGAGAGGCTCACTTTCCAAGTACATACACAGTCAGAAGAACTTACCAGTGTCAAGTGGAAGGCCAACGAAGAGGCCAAGAGGGTTACAGAACTCAAGAAGAAGGCTGACGCTGAGAAGAAGCAGAGAGAAAGCGATATAAGGAAGACTAGAAAGGACATGGAGAAGATATTTTGGGAGTTTACAAGGACCCTTATGACCAGGCTATCGGATGAAACCATCAAGAAATCCATCAAGTCCCTAGCAAGATTGGTCCTTGGACATCAAGAAGGAGATATCAAACCAAGTGACAAAGGGTTCCGCCTTCGTTACAGTATAGGTACCAAAGGAGAACGTTATTGGATTAAAGAAGCCATCACTCCAGATCCTGAGGGAGCCCCACCACCACAAGGAGGTTCTGGTTCGGAATCTGGCCTCTCTGGCTCTGAAGATGAAGAAGGAGGCGGAAATGGTGGTGGTGGTGGTGGAAGCGGAGGAAGTGGTAGAGGTGGAGGTGGAGGCAGAGGTAGAGGTGGAGGTGGTGGAGGTGGAGGTGGAGGTGGTGGTGGAGGCGGAAGCAGAGGAAGCTTACATCCAAGTCAAATACCCCTACCTCCTTCTGGCAGTACACACTATAGTATGCCACCTCTCAATCCTCGCCTACCAGCCAGATCCTCCAAGAAAGGCAAGATGAAAATCCCTCCTGTCTTCAAAGGGGATAAGAATGATCCCAAAGAAATCTATCGAAGGTGGATTCGATCAGTGGAGCGTTATCTACAGTATTTCCGCGCCGAATTCCATGATGATATAGACACAATCATATGGGTTAGAGGTCTCTTGGAAGACAAGGCTCTAGCCTGGAATGATAATCGCGAAGAAGACATGAAGAAGTTCTTCCAGGATGATAACTGCAAGTCTTTCACAAGTACGATGGAAGAAAGATTCGTCGATAAGCAAGAGGAAGAAAAGTCCCTGCGAAAGATGAATGATTTGAAGTATACTGGAGATATTGAGGACTACCTGACGAAGATGGAAACCCTCAACTTTCGAGTATGTCTCAGCGGAACCTCTTACATCCATTCCCTTAAACAAGGAATGAACGAGGAAATTCTGGATCGAATGTCAACTGCAGAGGTACCATCCAAAGATGACACAGCCTTCATCGAATTAATGAGGTGAGTGGGTGTATTATACGAAGATCGGTTGGCAGAGAAGAATAGGTCTCATCAGAATCGTGACAACTACCAAGGCAAGAAGGGAAACAAACGAAAGAGAGATAAGAACCAGAGGCAAGATAAGAACCAAGAAAAGAAGCCAGAGAAAGACAAAGGTTCTGACCCCAAGAAACCTCGAACAGAGAAGAAAGGACCAAAGTCTATTCACTCTGATAAGGCTGAAGCCCTTAAGGATATTCCTGAAAGTTTGCTAGAAGCAAGAGCCAAACGCAACGAATGTACTCGTTGTGGATCCTCTGAACATGATTGATGATTATTCTGCAAGAATCCCATCAAGGCTTCGTCTAGCAAAAAGAACAAGAAGCCCAAGGATAAGGAGGAAGCTCCGAAGCAGGAGACTACAGCTTCCAGTTCGAAGGTCAGACCAAGGAACTTGGCTGACAGGATCACAGCATCTGCAACTCATGCACCCTCGAAGAGGTTGTATGAGGTAGATTCTGATGGTATGGAAATTGACGAATGAGAGATGCTGGGTTTCTTATGTCTTTACTCAAGTTTAGGATTGCGATCTTTCGTTTCGGGTATAGACACCCACAGACTGTTATATCTTGAGTTTAGTTATAATAAGAAACGATTTCTTTCTACATAAAAAAGGGTACCTGAAGATAAGTTCAGTACTCGAAATATGCTAGTCATATAGTACCCAAGTGCAAACATTTGACTACCACATTATCGAAACAATCTTAAAAAACACCTCTACACATATAACTACCACTAGAACCACAATCCGTTGTGGCTGGAACTGTGTCGAAAGGCAGTTCATCATGGTTTCTGCACGAAAAGACAGAAAGCGCAAGGCCTCGGCCAAAGCACCTCAATATCAACTGAAGAAAGCGAAGCAGTTACCCCCAGAACCAAAGACTGGTTCAAGACCGACAGTATGCATGTTTGCATCGTTCAAGGACAAGAAGAACGTCCTGGTTAGAGTCCTCTTGGATACAGGGTGTGATGTACCTATGATGTCAAAGTAGTGGGCCGAAGCTAATGGTGTTCCATTGGTTACTCGAACAGAACCAAAGTCAGTTGAGAACTTCAATGGCGAGATTGTAGAAGAAGCTGGATGGCAGTATACCTTTCCAGTTACTCTTTGGTAGGAAAACCATTATACCAAAGAAACCATCGAAATCGGACCTATGGAATCAGCAACTGATATCATGTTACCTTACTGGTGGATCGTCAAGCATGGAGCACTTAAAGGAATCACTGAAGAAGGTGATAAGCTCCAATTCACATCGAAGCATTGCCATCAGCATTGTACAAAGGCAGCAGTCAGCTCCTTCTCAATTGAATACGATCATAACATCCTCAAATTTGATACTGACCCACGACAGATAGGAGTAATTGGGTCTATACATATCAATGCAGCAAGTGAAATGGAGATTGATTGGGTCGAGCAAATCCCATGGCAGTATCGAGATTTTCAGTCAGTTTATAATGGAGAAACTGCCAATGCTCTATCACCACATGGATCATTTGCCCATGCAATAGACTTAAAAGATGGAGAGCAGCCTCCATGGGGTCCCATCTATGCTCTTTCTGAAAAAGAACTTTCGGTTCTTAAGGAGTATCTGAAGGAAATACCTGATTCTGGCAAGATTCGTCCAAGCAAGTCACCAGCTGGAGCACCAATACTCTTCGTCCCAAAGCCTTATGGAAGGGGTTTAAGGTTGTGTGTGGATTACAGAGGACTCAACCGCGTCACGATTATGAATCGGTATCCTTTGCCACTTATGAACGAACTTAGGGACAGAGTTACTGGCTCAAAGCTTTTTACAAAGATTGACCTAAAGGCTGGTTACAATCTCATTTGAATAAAGCCTGGTGACGAATGGAAAACAGCATTTTGTACGAGATATGGATACTATGAATATCTGGTTATAGCATTTGGATTGGCAAACACGCCAGCCTCGTTCCAAGATATGATGAATGAGATCCTGAGAGATCTAATCGATCATGGAGTTGTGGTTTATATAGATGATATCCTCATCTATACCAAAGATGAAGAAGAGCATGTACAATTGACAAGAGAAGTCCTTCGTAGATTACAGGAAAACAACTTGGCAATAGCACCAGATAAGTGCAAATGGCATCAGAAACAAGTTGAATTCCTTGGTTATATTATATCGGGAGAAGGTGTCAGCATGGCAGAAGACAAGGTTGATACTATCCTGAAATGGGAAACGCCAGACTCAGTCAAGGACGTTCAGTAATTCTTAGGATTTGCCAATTTCTACCGATGCTTCATCAAGGACTTTTCGAGGATTTACAGACCATTGACAGACCTAACCAAACAAACTGGTGAACGGTTCGATTGGAAGGCAAACCCACACTGTCAACAGGTTTTCGATTTGTTAAAGAAGTGTTTTACTGAGGCACCAATCCTTCGCCACTTTAAACCTAAACATCCTGTGGTTATTGAGACTGATATCAGTGACTTCGCTATCGATGCTGTCCTTTTCCAAGTGATTGATGGACGATTACACACTGTGGCCTACCACTCTCGCAAGATGGAAAAGGCAGAGATTAACTATGAAATCCATGATAAGGAGATGCTAGCAATAGTATCTGCCTTTAAGGAATGGAGATGTTATCTCGAAGGTACAGCCCATCAAATCAGTGTGTTTACCGATCACAAGAATCTTGAGTACTTCACCACTACTAAGATATTGAATCGAAGACAAGCCCGATGGGTACAGGAACTAGCTGGTTATGATTTCAAGATATTCTACAGACCAGGCAGCGCAAATGGAAAACCAGATACATTATCTAGGCATTCGGAGTATCACCCTAAAAAGGGGGGAGGTAGTATTGAAGAAAACGAAAATCAATCAATACACCGCGTTTTAAGACCTGATCAGTTGGTAACATCTGAAGGGGAATCAGTGCAGGTGACAGCAGCGAAACTACAAGGCGAACAGATCATGATTTCTTCTGCTAAGTTGAGGTCAATCCCAGTAGTCAAGTTCAATTCTTGGTTATTAGAAGCAGTGGTAGGCGCTGCAAATAACGATACTGCATGGCAGGAAGAATACGTTAGAGCAATGGAAGGAAGCCCAAGCCCTGATATCTCTTTCGAAAACGAAGCCCTTTATTATAAAGGCAGGCTGTAGGTCTCAGACGATCTACTATTGCGAAAGCAAATACTCGAAGCAGAGTATGATTCGAAGGTAGCAGGACATATGGATCAAGACAAAAAAATTGAATTGGTTCGAAGGAACTTCTTTTGGCCAGAGATGGAGAGATTTATCGAAGACTACATCCGCTCATGCCCTGAATGCCAGAACAACAAAGCAGCACGTCACGCTCGCTATGGAGTTTTACAACCCCTCGAATTAGCGTACTGTCCATGGGATTCAATCTCTATGGATTTTATCATCGATTTACCTATATCTGATGGTTGTTCATAGGTCTGAGTTATCATTGACAGGTTCACAAAGATGGCACACTTTATACCATTGAAGGACGGCGAGAAGAAAGTCACAGACCTGGTCAAGATCTTCCTGAAAGAAGTATGGAGATTCCATGGTCTGCCATCGAACATTGTATCAGACAGAGATTTCAGATTTACATCCGCATTCTGGTCTTCCATGGTAGAAGCTCTCGATATTCAGTTAAAGATGTCTTCACCATTCCATCCACAGACTGATGGTCAAACGGAAAGAGTAAACCAGACGTTAGAATGCTACCTGAGAAACTACTGCAACTACAAACAGGATATCTGGTCTGAGATGTTGCCAATGGCAGAGTATGCCTACAACAACTCACTCACAA
Organism: Wilcoxina mikolae CBS 423.85; assembly: GCA_014904905.1. Taxonomy (NCBI): domain Eukaryota; kingdom Fungi; phylum Ascomycota; class Pezizomycetes; order Pezizales; family Pyronemataceae; genus Wilcoxina; species Wilcoxina mikolae. The sequence continues at coordinate 1,206,683 of MU122093.1, forward strand.
CCGTGACTGGCATGTCACCCTTCTTTGCGAATTATGGGTTCGATCCCAGAACGAATTGGCCTGTTGAAGCAGAGACAGAGAATCCGGCATCAAGGAACTATGTTCATTGGATGTCAAGTGTACTTGACTTGTGTCGAAAAGGTTTAGAGAAGGCACAAGAGGCAATGGAGAGGTACCATGATAAGCGTACTAAGGAATCTCCGAAGTATGCGGTTGGTCATCTAGTAATGCTAAATGGAAAGAACCAAAAAACCAGATGCCCATCTAGAAAGCTAGATGCGAAGCTACATGGTCCTTTCAAGGTGCTAAAAGTACTCTCACCCACTGCACTAAAACTTGAATTACCTAAGCGCTGGGGAATCCATAATGCTTTCCATGTCTCCCTCATTGAACCCTATCGAACAGCCATTGTTCCCATCAGAACTGCACCAGAACTCGCCACCAGCGAAGGAAACGAATTGGGCTATGATGTATAAGGCTACAAATACGAGACAGGCTATGAGGTTGAAGTGATCATGGGCAGCCAGTATAGCAAGGAACGAAAGAAAGTGTTATACTTGGTCAAGTGGAAAGGGTTTCCAGGCGAAGCAGATTGGACTGAGGAACCTTATGAGCACTTCGATGACAAGGGGTTGTTGAAGGATTATCATAAGCGGAATCCTCAGGCAGCTAAGGACAAAAGGTTGCGCTAGTACGTTTTTCCCACGAAGGGTTTTTAATGGCTAGCAAGACACCTAGGAAAAGGAATTGGTTTTTGGAGCACAAGAGGTCATTTTTACCAAAGGTAACGAAGAGCAGATTAGTATGATCGTTCAGAGACGAACTCTATAAGCAGGGGGGTAGTGTTACACCTTACATATTGTACATCACCAAAGGCCATCAGAGCGGGGTCACCTACGATCACTCGACGACAGCCCCATCGGGATAGTACAAGCGCCATCCCTGGACATCATCGAAACTACACAGAATATCACTCGCATCCAACGAAATCAGATGAGCTGTCATGCAGTCAACCACACCACTGATAAGAAGTTAGAAGTGGTTATTGGGACGATGTCTTGCCAGATTATGCCGTCGATAGTGCAGAGACAGCTGAGAGGCTGTAGATACGAAAGCACTTGCGTTTGCAGCATAGCAAACGAAGTCTCTATGTTCCTCACGATTGAAAGGATACCATTCGTCTGGAAGCAAAGAGATCGAAAGGATTCAATAGGTCTATACCATGATGTCAGAAGGGGTTCTATTTGTCTGAGTTAGAAATCTGAGGGGAAAGAAGCGGAAGGTCCGAAAAGAACGCTGGAGGACAGGAAGCGCATTGGAGCGAAGGGAAGATTAGGTAGAGAAGCTCATGAGAGGAGCGTAGATAGAAGTAATTGTTAGAGCGAGAGGATAGGGATATAAAGACCTCTAGAATCTTCGAGGGTAGAAGGGCAAGCTTCTTGACGAGGAGAACAAGCCTTAACAATATACGCATTGAAAGCCAAACGTCTTTGTCTTGAATCTTCATCTATTAGTGACTTTCACATCATGAGCGAATCTTCATAAACTCCATCGCAAGCTTGTCCTGAAAGCAGTAAGGATACTACTTGTACTGGTAAACCTGGAGTGACGCTCCCAGTGTTACACATGTTGCCAACAATAGTTGTACATGGAAAATTGAAAATGGTATCCAGAGAAGGCAGTATGGCTAGAAAAACTTTAAAATAACTTCAATGACCAGCAATTATTGAAGAATTATTACAAGAAGAATTTTCAAACCAGAAAGAACAGGAGGATTAAGTGAAAGGTCAAGCAAGAATCTTTTTTTAATTGAAGGTTTTTATCTGTCAGTGAGATATATCAGATTTAGGATTTAAACTTTTGGTATAAGTATTTATTGATATTATAGTATTCAACATGGGACTATTCTTTAGTATATTCAGGGTAGAATGTTCCATAGAGAGATAAATGATACATTCTGAAACATTAATAGTAAATAATCAAATCTTAAAGAAGGATGGTAGAATTATACCTCCAGATGAAATTGTTAATTTGATGAATAGAATCTCTTTGAGATATGATCACTGATATTTATTTCGAAATGTACTATTCCTGATCTCATGAGATGGAAAACTTTGAATTGATCTATACCTGTAATATACAACTTAATAATACTATTGGTATCAGTTCAATAAAGCTACAAATACACATAGACTGAAGATCGCTGCAGGGTAATAGTCAGAATTACACTTTATTATTATAATGAATTGTTAAAACATAAGACAAAAATACATCTATAGAATACATATAGTAATACTTCTAATGATTGAAAGCCTACTTCTCATCAGGAAGTAAAGAAATTAAAAGAATACCATGTATTGGAAGGACAATAGCCTGAAGTTCTAATATTTTGAAGGATACTATTTTTTTAAGTAGAGAGTTTATCACATAGTTACAAAAGATCTGGTAGATGAAGGAGACAGAGTTATTAGAATAAGAATATTAATGGGAAGATAGTTTGATAGATGAGCTTATGAGAAAAGTATATATAAATGAATTTGTGAGAGCAAGAAGATAGAAGTATAAAGATCTCTGCTTTCTCCAAGGATAGATTGGTAACCTTCTCAATATTAAGAATAAGACAATAATATAGAATTGGATAGGCTATCTTCTTGTTTTTAATCTTCAAGTGACTATTATATCCCAAGTAAACTTTCATAATGTCCACTGCAAAAAGGTTCTCAAGGTAGTATAGATACTACTTGTCTTGGTAAAACAGGAGTTATTCTCTCAGTATTACATTTAACTACCTACATATCAATTTGCTTTCGTTGATTATCCTGATTCTAGATCAATCATTTCTATACAAGTATATACTGTTTTCAGACAAATTAATTCCTTAATAATATCTGTTTCTATAACGTATCTCTTTCAAACAAACCATACTATTGAAATTCTATTACTTTTAGACAATTATATCCTTTGAACTGACAAGCCAATTGAAAGTTCAGAAGTTATATATTTGTTCTTGGTTTATACTTCAATTGCATATATTATTATTAAGATATCTACAATAGCCAATATAATTCATATACCTTAATTGTATTAATATTGTAATAATGTGGAAATCAATATTAATGACTATTATTTTCTAATCTAATCAGTAGTTAGTTACCTAAATTCCCTTCTAAATGATTGGTAAGTATCAGAAAATGATATCTAAAAATAATTTAATAGTATAAACTAGTGATATAGGTAAATAATTGTGATACTACAATTGGTAGATATCACTGTTGAGTGATTGTTAATAATTGTATCTCAAGAAAATAGTATTATTTTAAATAATAAGTTAATCCTGAAGTTTAATACAGAGTTACTGGCATTGTATCTGTTATTCTAATATCCAAGAATATCATAAAGACATATGTTTTTATTCAATACGGTATTTACTTTATGATTTCCAGCTTCTGCTTTGGCTTCTCTTGCTCTCATTGTGAACCTATTAATATTAGTTCAACTGATTTATCATAGAATTCAAAATACTTTAACAGTTTCTCTCAATGGCAACCTTCTATCTTACTTTTAGCTGTACTATCAGTAGTCTATCAGAGCTGTACACTTAAGAAGTAATATATTTCTATACTTAATTGAAAGGTAAGTATGACCTTTTGACTTGATTCATATAGCTATTATTATTATTGATAAATTTCTTAATGTATCTTACTATATTTACCTATCAGTAATAATTTTACCCCTATCTCTGAAATCTCTTTTATTAGATACTTTTTGATAACATGAATATACTTGTACAGCTCTGTTCATATACTTACCTATACATACAATTTGATTTTTATTATAAAACACTATATACATTTCCATAAAGTAACATTAATCTGTATACATCTGTATAATATTGTGTATATATATACCGGAATGTACAAGCAGTCCAAGCCACTCTAAGTACTACGTTATGCTGGTCTTAGTATGGTGAAAGTAGCTCAGAAAGACAAAATAAACACCCATTTTACATGTATATGCCTATACTGACCTGTACCGGGCTGTACATTGTTATTTTGTACACGAACTTAGATAAATTGTGTGGTGGGTGATGGCCCTAACCGCGGCCACCAACAAAAAATTGGGGCAGGTGGCGTGCACCCTTCTCTAAGTCGATAGTGAAGTTGCCGCCCTGAGTTGAGATCTTTAACAGCATTAGTTGCCATGCACCTTCTCTTCTTCGCACTCAAGTTTACCTGTTTTGCGGTCGATTGATTTCTTCCCATCTCTTCCCTGCCTTCTCGCGTAACGTACCGTATAATTCCAAGAATAAGCCACAGCCATTTTGCAGTGAGTTAGGGTTATTTCACTGCGGCTTATTCTTGGAATTATATGTTAATTACTTTTATCCTCTGGTCGCGAGTGGTTTCGCGGTGCTGCCGGCTACAGGTTGCTCTCGCTTACCCTTCTGCTTCATTGTCATAGTCGCTTGTCACGTTCGCTCGTCTACTCATGCTGGTACGTTTAGCCACCGTATCAAAAAGGAGGATGGCTGTAGAATTACCTCTCGTCAATTAATTATCGAGCCAGGGTTAGGGGTTTCCCATACAAAAGCACAGTGAAATCCTTAGTGCTCACACTATACTTAGAAAATTGATGAGTAAGTTGTTTTTGCCGTGTTGCGAAATTTCCAAATATCCCTGTCATAACTTAGCACACATTCCTCTATAAAGTATAATTAGCGTCTTGGCATATGTTCCAGAACAATCTTTGCTCTTCCTATTTCGCATCAATTTGTTTCAGCCCCAGCATCAACTCGACTCTTCTCAATACTCTCTTAAAGCAAAACAACAAAATGGTATGGAAATCCAATGACTTCTCTGCTTTCCACACCACCAAGCAGGTGACAAGCAAGTAGGTCCCGGTCACTTTAGCTAACAAACCGTGGTCTTACAGGCTACCTCCCTCCGAAACATCAAGGCTCTGGCTCCCCTCCTCGATCGCATCCTCGTCCAACGTGTCAAAGCAGAGTCGAAAACCTCGTCGGGCATCTTCTTGCCTGAGTCGACGGTTGAGAAGCTCTCCGAAGCTAAGGTTCTGGCTGTTGGCCCTGGCAGTTTAGATAGGGATGGAAAGCACATCGAGGTGTCGGTTAAGCCTGGTGATCGTGTTTTAATCCCCCCAGTATGTTCGTCGAGAAATTGTTGAAGAGGTATGCTAATAGTACGGTTAGTATGGCGGTAACCCTGTCAAGGTTGGAGAAGAGGAGTATACCCTCTTTCGGGATCATGAGTAAGTTTACCCCTCTCCGGGTATTTTGGAACAAGGAAGGTATAAAGGCAGACAAAGACAGATTATTGAGACACACAGAGAGAGAAGAGCGGTTGTGTGTTTGTGCAAGTGTGGGCAAGTTGCAGTACTGATGTGTGAATTGCAGGATTTTGGCAAAGATCAACGAAGGCGTCTAGGTCGACTATTGATGCCATTCTCAAAAAGATGCGCAATGGTGTAAATATATGTATGATGAAAATTGATGATGTGCACGAGTAAAATTTGTTCTGTATAAGCAGAGGAAGATTTTTTTGCCTTTGATGGTTTGCAGAAGAACGAAGTCCGAACGTTTTCGACAATCCCCATACTGAACATTCGCTGGTCTGTCAGACCGCTTCGTAAAAAAGCTGGATAACAGACTACACATTCGTACTAGGTGCTCCTTATCCCGTGCCCTCCCCCTAACCGCACCCGCATGCTCGCTCGGTGAGGGGAGCAACTCCAAATTTCAACTCCACGCAGAGCAAGCGAGAGTTTGTGAAAACGTCTATTTTTCATCTAGCGAAGCCAAAACACTAACCCTGACTTACAATGACTTGTAATGGCTAGCGTTGGGGCTTATAATAACTCTTGGCATGATTTGTTGAGGGTTAGGATTTTAGCTTTGCTAGATACTTGAAAAATTGATGAGTATATATATCAATATATAGAAATAATTTCCTGTTGTTTTTAAGTTAGTCAGAGTTGTAATTATTGAGTTATAAGTGACTTTATGTTTTTGTGTGATTATAGCTTTTATATTATCAGCAGATAATAACTCTTGTTAAGTTGTAGAACCAAGTCTTTCTGATATAGATATACAAAAATTCAATGCAATAGATATCAATATTATACACCTAATCAAAGGTCTAACAATCATTCATATTCTTGATAACATGAAAGATAATTATTTATACTGTATGTATTTGATTGTATTGGTAATATTTGAGAGAAATGATTAGTAGAAAAATATTCATATTATTGATACACTCACTGTCATTTTATTAGAGTCTTCAAGGCAATACTAATATTCTTATACTGTAAACTATAATAGTGAAACATATATATGGGTATAATCTAAAATTGAAATTATATGTTTTACATTTTCAAAACTATAATGATAAATTGATACTTTGTATACTGTTAGATAGCAATGTAAATTGTAACTCATCAGCAAAATATCATATTGATATTTTGTATGTAGATAGATATGAAATTTTTCTACTAGTCTATATATAAGTTCAACGATATATAGGTATTTAGTACTGATAACTTGAACTCTGATTACAGTAGTTATCCTAAGTGTTGTTCTCCAAATCAAAATATACCTTACTGTCACTAAAATAATAATTGGTATTAAGTAAAACAATTACACATACCAATTGATTTCAAGTAGACAATTATACATTTTATTTTGCTACCTCACCACTCTATATTATACCATTCAATCATTTCAGCTAAGTATACAATTGTATATATTGAACTATATAAAGTTTAATAGTATTGACAATTAATATATTTGTCTTATAATCAATATGAATATTGAAAATGACTTGATAACTCTGCTCATTGTCTTATACACTTTGCACCATGAGCAGTATTTGTCATCTTCATATTTGTTATACCTCACGAGTTGTACATCATTATTGACCATCGGAGGAGGATCACCTAGAATCACTTGACGATAACTATATCGGGATAGTACAAGTGCCATCTCTGAATGTCATCGAAACTATATAGAGTATCACTCGCATCCAACAAAATCAGATGCGCTGTCAAGGGGTCATCTACACTATAGATAAGGAATTAACGGTGGTTATTGAGATGTTGCTGTGCCAGCAAATACCATCGATAATACAAAGACAGTTGAAAGGCTGTAGGTATGAAAGCACCTGTGTTTGCAGTGTAGCTGATGAAGTCCTTGATGTCCCTCACGATCTAAAGGATACCATTCATCTGGAAGCAAAGATATTGAAAGGATACGATAGGTTCAGACTACAGAAGTCTGAAGGACTCATTTTAGTAGGAATTTTATTCGTCTGAGTTAGAGATATAAGCGGAAAGATGTGGAAGGTCCGGTAGAGCAGCGAAGGGTAGGAAAAACATTGGTGCATAGGGAATATTAGATAGAGAAGCTCATGAGAAAAGTATAGATAGAAGTAATTGTTAGAGTGAGAGGATAGAGGTGTAAAGACCTCTGGAATCTCTGAGGGTAGAAGGGCAAGCTTCTTAATGAAGAGAACAAGCCTTAATAATATACGTATTGAAAGCCAAATATCTTTGTCTTGAATCTTCTTAGTGACTTTTACATTCTGAACGAATCTTCATAACTTTCATCACAATCAAGTCCTAAAAGTAGTAAGGATAAAACTTGTACTGGTAAAACTGGAGTGACGCTTCTGGTGTTACATTATATTGTTAGCAAAGAAACACTTTTGTTAAAACAATGTTTCTACCCCCCAAAATGGTCAAAGGTTCTTGACGTTATACCCTCTTGAATGCACTTTATATTCCTGATATTGGCTACTACATCTCACAGGAAGAGTACTGGTACGACGAACCAGATTTCGACCTCTATACCAACTGGGAAAGAGATTCTCTGCCTAAGGGAAGCTATCACTGTGAGCTTGTGCAAGAAGAGCACAACATCCAGTTAGCATTGGCTGTCACTATCCATCAATTAAAAAAAGAACTCCTGCGCCACGTGTACCTCTGAAAGCAGCAATCCCTTGCATACCTCAGGATAGTCATCTTGCTAGCCCTAATCGGAACCATTGTCCTCCTGCATTTGTGAATGCTCTACACATCGGACTATGAGCCATCTGTACAGTTACAGAAAGAGGTAGATACTCGACTCCTTATTGATTGGGACCTCAATTTAGTCCCCTTCTTCAGAACCTGGAGCTTCTACAACAAAATCTTTTAAGGGCAGATTTGAGTCATTCTTTGAACAATGATGGATGCTAGATCGGACAAGGTGATGGGTGAGGAAGTGATGGTGTTATGAAGAGAAAGTACATAGGTAATAGCAGGAGATAAAGGGAAAGAAGTAGCCCATTATGAACTCATTGTACAGAATGATATTTCTGATTGGATAGTCTCTTTGATAAACAGCATCGAGGCAGAATTGAACCGAATGGACGCATTGATTACGTAGACTCAAACAAGCAACATCAAAATCAGAGATGCATTTCCTGAGTTGGTCAAAGCATACAAAGTTCTAGTGTATAGGCAAAATGAGATTTATGATGCTGTGGCTTCAGGAGTCAATAGCCTGCAGAGGGTGCAGCTAGAATATTACTGAGACATCGTTGCCCATTCCCAGATACTTGCAGCCAATGTTAGTGCTGCAATTGCCATTGCAAAGGCATACTCTTCTGAAGCATATAAAGAGTTATGCCTGGTTCTTGGGAAGCAAATACAGTCCTCATCAGTAGCGTGGATCTTTCTCGCTGGCATGTTGGAAAAGAGGGCTAAAGCCCAAGACAGGCTTGCTCTCCAAGTACACAATCAGTCAGAAGAGCTTATCAGTAGCAAATGGAAAGCCAGCAAAGAGGTTAAGAGAGTAACGGAACTCAGGAAAAAGGCTGACAATAGGAAGAAGCAGAGAGAAAGCGATATAAGGAAGACTCGAAGAGACATGGAGAAACAGTTTTGGGAATTCACAAGGACCCTTATGACTAGACTATCAGACGAAACTACCAAGACATCTATCAAGTCCCTAGTACTGTCTTTCCTTGAATATCAAGAAGGAGATATTAAACTGAGTGATGAAGGGTTCCACCTTCATTATAGTATAGGTACCAAAGGAGAAGGGTATTGGATTAAAGAACCCCTTACACCGGACCCTGATGGAGCTCCACTCTCACCAGGAGATTCCGGTTCAGAGTCCGATCTCTCTGGCTCTGAGAATGAGGCAGGATGGAGAGGTAGTGGTGGAGGCAGCGGTGTAAGTGGAGAAGGTGGAGGAGGCGGAGGAGGTGGAAGAGGTGGAGGAGGTGGAAGAGGTGAAGGCGGAAGAAGTGGTAGAGGAAGCTAACATCCAAGGCAGATCCCTTTACCTCCGTCCGGAAAAACATATTATGACATGCCACCTCCTAATCCTCAAACAACAGCAAGACCTGCCAAAAAAGGCAAAATAAATATGCTTCCACAGTTCAAGGGAGATAAGAAAGACCCCAAGGAGATATTTTGAAGATGGATTCGATTGGTAGAATGTTATCTGCAGTATCACCGCGACGAATTCCACGATGATATCGACAAGATCCTTTTTGTTGGTGGCCTCTTAGGAAACAAGGCCTTAGTCTGGTATGTTAATCGTGAAGAGGACATAAAGAAATTCTTCCAAGTCGTTAACGAGAAATCTTTTACCAGCACTATGGAAGAACGATTCATCGATAAGCAAGAGGAAGAAAAGTCTCTGCAGAAAATGATCAATCTGAAGTACTCTGAGTATATCGAGGACTACCTGACGAAGATGGAAACCCTCAACTTCCGAGTGTGCCTCAGCAGAAACTTCTCCATCCATTTCGTTAAACAAGGAATGCACGAAGATATATTAGATTGTATGTCAACTGCTGTAGTTCCACCCAAAGATGATACAGCTTTCATCGAATTAATGAGGTGAGTGGAAGTATATTACAAAGATCGGTTGGCAGAAAATAATAGATCTAATCAGAGTGGTAATAAGATCCAAGGCAAGAAGGGTAACAAACGAAAGAGGGTTGAGCACCAGGGGAAACATAAGAACCAGGAAAATAATTCAGAGAAAGACAAAGGTTCTGACCCATAGAAACCTTGAACTGAGAAGTAGAGTCCAAAGCCTATTGACAGTGTTAAGGCTGAAACCCTTAAGAGTATTCCTGATAGTCTGCTAGAAGCAAGAGCCAAATACAACAAATGCAAACATTGTGGATTTTCTGAGCATGATTGATGGTTCTTCTGTAAGAATTCCATCAAGGTTTTGTCTAGCAAGAAGAACAAGAAATCCAAGGATAAGGAGGAAGCTCCAAAGCAGGAGACTACAGCATCCAGTTCAAAAGTCAGACTGAGGAGTTTGTCTGATAGAATTACAGCGTCTGCAACTCACACACTCTCGAACAGGTTGTATGAGGTAGACTCTGATAGTATGGAAATTGATGATTGAGAGAAACTGGGTTTCTTATGTCTTTTCTTAGTTCTAGGATTGCGATCTTTCCTTTCGGGTATAGCTACCTACAGTTGTCATATCTTGAGTTTAGTTTAATGAGAAGCGACTTCTTTTCTGTTATTACAAGGGTATCTGAGGATGAGTTCAGTATTCAAAATATGCTGGCCATATAGAACCCAAAAGCAAAACATATGACTATCACATCATCTTCTATATACACTCATACCCCATACACTTACTAGAACCACACTCCGTTGTGGTTGGAGCTGTGTCAAAAGGCAGTTTATTATGGTTTCTACACGAAAAGAACGAAAACGCAAGGTCTCAGCCATAGCACCTCAATCTGACCTCCAAAAAGAAAAGCAATGACTCCCAGAACCAAAGTCTGTGTAAAGGTGTACATCCGTGTACGGCCTTATATAAGAACATAAGGGTAGATACAGTTGCAAATGAGGATAAGTGAATCTAACAGAGTAGTATGTAGGTACGATTATCTCTAGCATGCCAAAAGCACCTCGCAAGGTGATTATATATGAAGGGCGGTTACCCAGCCCCAGTGGCCAAGTGCACTTGCGAGGGCCAGGTGCACTTGGGAGCCCAAGTGTATCTGGTATCGCTATTACATCATCCCTCTCTTTATCAGCAGACCTCCTGAGCTGCTACATATATATATATAAAGAAAGACAAGGTTAGGTACGTATACCTTTGTACGTCTGCAAAAGTCCCATGACCGATCGGTACCATCCTGGCGATCTCACGGCGGATTCGGTGCAGGGGAAAATCCACTTTCAGTGGTAGGTGATAAAATCCGTACCGGTACTATTTGTACCGGGCCAAAATCCATAAGAAGCGAAGTGAAGAAAAGAAGTACCAAGCATGAAGGAAATGTCCAATTGACCCTGAATCCTCCAATTCCATCTCTGAATCCAAATAATTGATCACCATAATGTTAGCTCGATGGTGCTCGAATAAGAACTTGCTATTGGCTGACTTACAGGCATCATTTGGCATCGATATATCGTAGTTGACACCTCGACTTCTGACTAATCGATTGATCATATACGATCTCTTTCGCTGAACGCGTTCGTGAAGGTCATCTGAGGAGTATGGCCATCGCGGCCAGTATCGCATCGCTGCAGCAGTCAACTAGCATAATTGCATGATGTACTTATCTTGATCACAGCTGCTGCTCTTGAGAGCTTCTCGAATTCGTATGATTTCTATGCCTCTGTGCTTACATATATCCAAGCACATGGTAGACCTCATTGATCATAGTCTGATCATAGGTCTCACCGATTGGCTCCAAGTCGAGTCGTTAATCAGTAATTGGGATTTGGCTTTCCATTGCCATTCTGCTGCAGATCCAGTGGTGGTTGACTTGTATTGGCCTCGTTCGACCCTCGATTGCAGTCATCATATATTGACATGCATTCGTACATGCTCATTCGAGTTGCAGTATCTAACTCGTAAGTGTGCCATAAGGTCGCACTCACGAACTAACCAAGTATACTCCTGCTCCCGGTGCATCAAGGCAGTTATTCTCCATTCCTTTGACTTCCGAATACACGAAAGTAGTGAGTTTGCACACGTCATACCCTTTCGAGCCTAGCTGTAGGGGATCACACCCTAAGATCTAGCCTGATACAGTTAGTCACCACTATCAGTGGTGATGTCAATCGATTATTATCATGACTTCATTCAGTTCTCTCGCAAATAAAGATCAATTGCAGAGGATATTGTCTATTGATATATCTAATTTGTAAGCAACCCTCGTACAAGGTCATAGTTACCATGTAATTCGGTGCATTCACACTCTCAGCTCCGAAAGTCCATCGTGGTAGCCTTCTCATACAGCCATTAAAAGTTGCAGTCAGTTCGCATTCCGTGCAACTTGACATCTCGACTGCTGATTTGGCTGGCTTTCTGCCGCAAGTACTGGGTGCGATTGATACCATTGATCGTTGGTTGCAGTTGATTGTGTATTCGATATATTCGGTGATGAAGATTCACAGTCACTGACGTACTTCGCAGCCGCTGATGTACTTCCTTATGTATGTATCTATTGTAGGCCTATAGATTTTTCTAGAGACTAACTCAGCAGTTTTAAGAGCTCCAAAGTGACCGGACTCACGGTTGTAATAAAGAAGACTTATCACTTGACTGTAGAGAGCATCGTCCACAGGGACATACATTCTACCCTCATAGGGCAGAGCTCCAGCAATGATGCTGTGGTGGAAAAATCGTTCCCACCACTAAACCCACGAAATGAGTGGATTCGCTGGTGGGTTAGGGTTGATGAGGCTCTGGATCACGCCATCGCCAGGGGTTCAGACTTTATATGGATGCAGGTGACACGTATCCAATCATCATCTTATATCTCATCTTTTTCCTTCTTCTCTCTTTTTGTTTCTCAGTTTAGAGCCAATCAAGCATCTTCATCTCGCTGGGACAACTCCCACCCAATGCTCCTCGAAACGAAGCCGCACTTTTGCAGCCTTCTACTGGTTGCTGTCGTGTGAGAATCCTTTTCACTAGTTTTCTCCCACAACGCTCTATTGGTTCTCGTCTTTGGTTTCGGCTTTGGCTGTAGCCATTTGGTTATCGACATACTTACCCAAGATGTTGACTGCCAATAGATCCGTAGCCTGAGCCTTCTTAATTGCCGGCAGGAGGTCATCGTAGTCTTCAACTGTCAGCATTGCAAAGAGCTGTCTGGCAGGCTTCTCGTAGCCGATCTCATAATCGGACCGTCGGTAGAGTTTGTTGTGCATTCCAGATACTCGATAGTGAAGCTGTACGCGAGGTCAAGTACGCCAGCGAGCCAAGTGCACTTACGAGGCCAAGCCCACATATGAGGCCAGGTGCACTTGACATCTGCAGGATGATAGGTTATCGTTCCAGCACTTCTGGTGCAGATTTCGTCGTAGTTGCAGTTTCTCGGATTCCGCAATGGTCATTCCCCTCCTTTTGAGGTTGGTGCTCTGTTGACGACTAAATACGGTGTCGATTTTCTTGTATCGCCATATCGGCAAGAAGACTTGTTATCCTTCTCAAGAGCATACATGATTGCACCCTGCACTCGAGAATCTGCATTCCATGGCTGTCCTATAGCGATTCTTGATTGTGCTCGCATTGGGAGCTCGGTAGTCAACTTCAGAGTTTCAAGCAGCCATCCTTCTTCTTTACAACAATGTCGGCACCGGTGATGATGGCTACTGGATCAAACCATTGGGCAGGTTTGTCTCGATATAGGCCTTTAGAGTTCTTGACTCAACCTCCAACTGGTAATAGGTACACCCATATGGCACCTTGTACCCAGGATCAATCTCATTGTCAATTGACCAGTGTGGTGGCAGCATCTGCCTTGACTAAAGATCTCTACGAATTTCTGATACGTGGTGATGATATGGCCGCCGTTGTCTATAGGTACCATTTCAGGTGCCTAAGCTCCGTCTATACTCGTTAGCTGTGTGTTTTCAACTTCGTCTGATGGAGGGAAGGAATTCCCGGAAGTAGCAGTACCAGCCAGCCCATCACAATAGAGCATGAATGTGGCACGCCTCCTCCTTTCGTAACTCAGCGAGGCAGTAGCAGTCATTCATGTCCCGCATTGTTGGTAACTCTTCTGTCGCAACTACTGCTGCTGCTCCCTGCTCGCCAATTCAGCGCCTGGTACCTATCTCACCGTCAGTGATGCTTTCCATTATCGCTTCCAACAGCTCTGTACGAACTCCTGCTCTTAGGAAGAACATCCATCAATGAGCGCCCTCTGGCTAATAGATCGTCTAAAGCAGTAGCACCAAGTTTTTGTATATATATATGGAGTACAGCTTCCTTTGGAATGCGCCCCCTCCCTAGCCATGATCCAGGTAAATTCCCGAGGCATTCCTGATGGTCTGCCCGGTCCACTGCCACCTCTTGCGCTCACCCTGGGATTCGAAGAGCCAAAAGTCGAATGCTTTGCAAGTCGATTCCAGGATTTCTGAACTCGTATCAAGGTAACCCAAACTCAATCTCCAGCTCACACAGTGCGTCCACTGCGGCTGCCACCATCTGTACGAAATAAGTTCACTCAGTGAATCACATACTTGTCACACCCAATTGGGACTGTCTGACAACCAAATAATGTCCATTCCCACCTGGGGATATGACAAGTATCAATTGAACCTCAAACTGTATATACATACGGGATCTGCTGGTCTCTGAATAGTACCCAGACGGATCATCCTCTGGTAGCCCTGCATGGAACCTCAGATTTCCGGCTAGAAATTAAATCCAAATCATCATTGTATTCCTAGGACTTCGCTTCATTTGCTATCGTATGGGCACATATGCACTCATTTGGTGATAAGGTGTCGTTGACTTGTTCGATGAAATTGAATAGAGTTGGCACTGTTTGCCACTTTAGAATATTCGGGATTTGGTATACTTTCCATTCGGGAATGCAGCACAATCTCGATCACTGCTGCATTATCTTGTACAGATCTGTCGGTAGACGAATGATGTCCATAATTATAATTGCCTTGTTGACTTATTCAGAGCTGTAGCCATAAAACTGTGGCTTCCATCTGTGTCCGTGGCTTGTTCGAATCGTATGTAATTGTGTAATCTTGTAAGGCTATTTACGGCCTCGCATGACTTCCGTACCCGTAACTGAAACCTCCTAATAGCACCCGCAATGTAGTCATTGACTTCGACATGGCTCCTGCCATCGCAGCTCATCGTAACATAGATAACTCAATTGAGTCTTGTAAAAGGTAATTGCAATCGTAATTGCCATCGGTGACATCGATCGATTGCTCGGCAATCTTGTGCTTCGATCTTCCATAAAAGAGGTGATTCTCATACCATTCGACGTTCTCGGCTCTGTATGTCTCGACCGTGTGTACATTTGCTGGCGAAATACTGATCTTCCATAGGCGCACATCACTCGATGAATTGATGTGTTTAGAGGTATCGTTGATTATGATCTCGCCAGCACTTTATGCTCGATTGACTGCCCTCGATAGAATTTGACTCATGTCGATTTTTCGCATGCGATTATGCTCGTCAGGTGAGGTTCGAAGAAATCTCTGGAGTATAGCCTACATCGGGATTGCCAGTGAAGCATCTCTCAGGGCCACTTAGACTCCGGAATCATTCCTGTGATGGTCAATTGACTCAAGTGGATGGTAACATATCCGATCTCATCGTTCTTGCAATTGGTAGCATTCAATTCTGCTATTATGAAATCGTCTTGATCGACTTGATTGATGATACATCTCCTGGACGATTGACCTCAGGAATCAACTCGGAATCATCTCTGCTACCATCAATCTCAATTGGGTATACATATCAAGACACTCTGCTTCTGCAATTGGTAGCTCTCAAGTCCGTATGATTTCTCGTTCGGATGTATCACGACGCGTTGATCGAGAAGGATAATTTATGAAATCCTGTATGTGAAACGTATTCAATTACTAAAGAGCGATAATAGTGTAAGGGCGTACGTCCATGTACGGCCGTGTATAAGAATATAAGGGTACCTACGGTTGCAAACGAGGATAAGTAAATATAATAGAGTAGAATATAGGTAAGATTATCACTAGTGTACCAAAAGCACTTCACAAGGTGATTATATATGATGGGCAGTTACCAGACCCCAGCAGCCATGTGTACTTGTGAGGGCCAAGTGCGCTTGGGAATCCAAGTGCACCTGGCACGGCCATTACAGTCTGATTCAAGACCCACAGTACGCCGCATGTTTGCATCATTCAAGGACAAGAAGAATGTCCAGGTGAGTGTTCTTGTGGACACAGGGTGTGACATACCTATAACGTCATAACTGTGGGCCGAGTCTAATGGTGTTCCCATTGTAACTTGAACAGAACCAAAGTCAGTTGAGAACTTCAATGATTAGATTGTAGAAGGAGCTGGTTGGCAGTGTACGATACCAGTTACACTTCGGTATGAAAGCTATTAAACCAAAGAAACCTTCCAAATTGGTCCTATGGAATAAGCAACTGATATCATATTACCTTGCTGATAGATCGTCAGGCATGGAGCACTCAGAGTATAATGGCGGTACCAGGTACACTTGGCTGCCGAGACTGGGTTACCGCCCTTCATATATAATCACCTCGCCAAGTGCTTTTGGCATGCTAGCGATTATTTTACCTACATACTGTACATTTGATATATATTGCTTATTCCCATTTGCAACAGTATCTATCTTTATACTCTTATACAAGGCCGTACAGGAGCGTACATCCTTACACTATAATTGCTCTTCAGTCACCGCATACGTTTCGCTCATGGAGTTTCGTGATTTGTTTACTTTTTCAACATGTTGTGACACGTGCACAAACAGACGATTTGTCGATTTCATACAATTGCAGCTCCAATGCCCCCAAAGAAGTCATCTACAACTTAATTACGCATCACTGATAATCGCGACAGCAAGGATTTCTTGCAGGCTGCAACCTCCGCATCTGAGAACCAAACACGTCGAATTACCAGGTCCAGGGCCGCTCCGGTGGCCTTATCAGAGGTCGAGATCAATGACTCGTTAGACAATGACGAAGTTGACGGCAATGCGGAAGACGATGATGAAGCCAACGACGGAGACGAAGGTCATGGTAACGATCGGGACGACGGATTCAGATCCATGATCACCGACGAGGATCTTAGTGAAATGTCAGCCCAAAACAAGATGCTAAAGATGATGTTCGAACAGCAGGCCGTATGGTTGAGGGTCGAGCGAGAACGATCGGCTTTTGAACGAGAGAAATGGGCTGCCGAACGCGCCGAACGCGAAGCTATAATGCGTGCAAAACCCGTAATCTTCGCCATGGTCGATCCCGTACGATCCTGTGGCAGAGCCAAGGAGTTAGACAAGTTTATTGACGTGTTACGCTCCAAATTCGACTCACACAAACACTTGTTTCCACGTGGTGGACGCGATCAAGTCTAATACACGGTTTCTCTCCTTGACTGCTAGAGCAATCACTCAGATCCGACACAGCACCAGATGGCGATGATGGACCCTTCCAAATGGGCCAGCAATCTACACGCAGACTCCGACCCCTGTTTGGAAGATTTCGATCTCTTCGCGCAAGAAATCAACAGAATATATGGAGACAAGGATCGCTACAGGAGAGCGGTGATAAAGGCGATGGACGGATACATTCAATTGCCCAATGACCCAGTTAGAGTCTATGCGAACCGTGTGAAAGCTAATTGAAGACAGGCGGGATGAACCATACAGAGGAATGAGCAGATACTTTACGACATGGTCTGGGCAGGACCCGGCACGCACTCAAATGCAAGGTCGGGCCGATAACCCCCGCTTGTGAAAGGTTCGAAACAATCGAGGATCTTTTCAACAAAGTCGTAGCCTCAGAGATCATACCCACCGACAAGAGACCTGGTGGCCAGCAGCACCAGCAGCAACAGTAAAGGCAGCCGGAACCGTTCCAAAAGGGTGGGAAGCGAAGCTACTGGCCATCTATCTCCGAACCGACGACCGAGAAGTCGATACACGATAAGTCTAAGGGGCCCAGTGCCAGTGGTACTTGCGGCAAATTGATCCCAGCACCATGGGTCTCGAAGGAGGTCTTTGATAGCAGAAGGGCTAATAAGCAGTGCACGCGGTGTGGAAGCAAAGGCCATAAGCATTTCCAGTACCCAATTTACAGCGTCGCTCATGCACCCGAATCGAGCTCCAACTATGGTGGAAGCCATAGCGGCAGCCGCAGATAACACCACCAAGTGAAACACCAGAAGTCATTCGATACTCAGCAGTCAAAAAACTCGCATACCTCTCCTGGCACCTAGCCCGACGGGAGAGGCTGAACAAAGAGGAGTTAGGGCTAGAGAGGTTGAGAATGAGATTATTGTTGGTGACGATAGATGAGATCTAGCCCCACCGAATCGTTCTCAAATCGAGGGTCATTCTTGAGCCCCCCAGGACTCTGTTTTCAAGTCTATTCTTATGTGGTACAGAGAAGCCGGATTTGTCTCACATTGTTCATGAAGTACTTGTACGAGATCGGCACGGCGAGATGCAGCATATTCAGGCCCTAATCGACTGCAGTGCGACGAGCATCTTTATGTCTCCGAGGCTGCTCAGGCGACTTGGACTACAACATGAACCGGCATTCACAGCTATGCAGGGTCTCAATGGCCAAGTGATGATGTCTGCAAAGGACAGCTGAAAGACGAGAGTTTCAGTCCAATATTTTGAGCACTGTCCATGGCATATGATGTGGTTCTAGGCTTGCCTTGGTTCAAGACTAGGAACCGTGAGATCGACTGGACTTCCGATCGACTTCTATCTCTGCGGACCCCAAGAGGCGATGCAAGTACAGTGGCAGCCACCGCTCTGGTGACATCGAAACCTCCACCGGCATCTGACAGGTTTTGGCCGCAGGAGGGCGGTGAAGTAATTAAGTCTCCTGAGATATACCTGCTCGGAGCCACCGCGTTCGAGAGTCTCTTAGCTAGCGATGAGGTTCTCGAGGCGTTCGCCATATGCATTGGCGATTGTAAAGGGTTGCTGGGAGCTTCCATGGAAGGCCTCACGAAAGGTGAGAGGAGCGCCTGGAGCTGGATGAGCCAGCAGGAGCAGAGGCAGTAGTTGCGGCAGACTAGTTACCAACAATGCGGGACTTGAATTACTGCTACCGGCTCGCCGAGTCAAGAAGGAAGTTCACCGGCTGCGGTGCCTTGGTTCTACCGTGGACGGCCGTTAGATCCATGGCTCCTGGTTTCTACGATACTTCCACTTCCATCTCAAGATTATGAGCACAAAGCTAACGAGTACAGATGGAGCTTTGGCGCCTGAAATGGTGCCTACAGACGATGGCGGCCATATCTCCACCAAGTATCAACAATTCATGGAGGTCCTTAGTAAGGCCAAGGCTGAGACGCTATCACCGCACCGGTCAATTGACCATGCGATCAATCTGGAGCCCGGTTTTCAGTTACTATACGGACGTATCTATAACCTGTCAGAGGTTGAGTTAAGTACTCTAAAGTCCTACATCGAGGCAAATCTGGCCAATAGCTTCATCCAGCGGTCATCATCACCAGCGGCGGCACCAATACTTTTTGCAAAGAAGAAGGACGGGGGCTTAAGACTTTGTGTGGACTACCATGCGCTCAATAAAGCCACGGTTAAGAACCGATACCCTCTTCCTTTGATTTCACTGATTCTTGACCACGTGGGAGGCGCCTGGATCTTTACAAAACTCCAACTCTGCAGAGCCTACCACCTTATTCGCATTAAAGTGGGCGATGAGTACAAGACGGCATTCCGAATCCAATACGGCCAATTCGAGGACAAAGTCATACCATTTGACTTGACAAACGTACCAGCTACATTTCAGGCTTATATCGACGATTGCCTGTCGTCTTACATTGACGACTTCGTTGTGTGCTACCTCGACGACAAGTTGAGCTACTCCACCGATGAGAAGGAGCATGACGAGCACGTGCGGAAAGTACTGCAATGGCTGCAGGAGTTCGGACTCTCCTGCAAAGCTGAGAAGTGTCAATTCAGAGTCATAGAGGTCGGCTACCTCGGCTTCGTGATCAGTCCCAAAGGTGTCGGCATGGAAATGGACCGAATATCAACAATCGATGATTGGCTGACCCCTAAGTCAGTCCATGATGTGCAAGTGCTGCTCGGATTCACAAACTTTTACCGGAGGTTTATCAGGAAATACGTGAAGGTGATGCTTTCTCTTACTGAACCACTAAAGTCAAGTGATCCCAGGAAATCAGGGAAACAAAGCACCGGAGGTCGCTCGAAGTCAACCAAGAAGTCAATGACCAAGTGGGAGTGGACGAGAGAAGTCAAACTGGCCTTCCGGAAACTCAAAAAGGCTTTCAGCGAAGCACCGATTTTGCAGCATTTCGACCCTGCCAAACTGATCATCTTCCAGACAGACACGAGGGGCTTCACGATTGCAGGCATCCTGAACCAGTATGATGGCATCGGAACCCTTCAGCCAGATAATTTCAACTCTCAGAAATGCTCTCCGGCTGAGCAGAACTACGACACGTACGATCGGAAACTCCTCACCATCGTCCAGACCTTCAAGCAATGGCGACACTATCTGGAGGGCACCCGTCACAAAGTGCTGGTGCGGTATGACTACAAGAATCTTGAGTATTTCCAAATGTCCAAAGTGCTCACATGGCGACAAGCTAGGTGGTCGGAGATTCTCTCGGCATACGACTTCAGTGTCGAATACTTGGAAGGCGCCAAAACCTCCGCCGAAAGCCTGTCGAGACGGCCTGATCATGAAATCGGCTACGAGAAGCCTGTCGGACGGTTCTTAGCGACCCTGACGGTTGAACCCTACGACAAACTTCTCCCAGCGATGAAGAAGGTCCAGGCTACAGACCCATTGGCGGTCTACATCTCGGGTAAGCTAGTCGGTAACCCAATGGCACCAGTCACAGCCGAAGCCGAAGCCGATGAGAATCAATGGAGCGTCATCGATGGAGGTCTGACCTATGAGGGGAGGATATATGTCCCTGCGGACGATGCTCTCCGCGGTAAAGTGATAAGTCTCTTCCATGACAAACCCGAGCCCGGTCACTTCGGAGCTCTTAAAACTGCTGAGCTAGTCTCTAGGGATTTCTTTTGGCCCTCAATAGATGCGTACATAAGGAAGTTCGTCAGCGGCTGCGAAGTATGTCTCCGAATCAAAGCCCTGCGGCATGCTCGCCACGGAATCAAAATGCCACTGCCACCACCGTCACAACCCTGGGAAGGTGTCACCATGGACTTCGTCACAGACCTGACAGTATAGACCGTGTCTGAATAAACGGAGATCCTAGTCATTGTCGATCGACTGACCAAGATGGCGATCCACCTGCCGTGCAGAAAGGATGTCGACTCACCAGAGCTGGACAGGCTCTTCTTCGAGCACGTGATCTGCAAACGCGGCGTCTCCGACAATATCATCACAGATCGGGGCACTCAATTCACGAGTCGGTTCTGGACGAGAGTCTGCAGTCACATGACTATGGATTACTGCCTATCGAGGGCTTTTCAATCGCAGACAGACAGCCAGACAGAACGGCAAAATCAGACGATGGAGCAGTATCTCCGAGCCTTCTGCAACTATGAGCAGGATAACTGGGTGGAGTTCCTACCATTGGCCGAATTCGCGTACAACCACACTGTGCATGCTTCGACCAGGATGACTTCCTTTTGGGCCAACTATAACTACCACCCGACGATACGGTTCAAGGTACCCAGGAACTAATTTCAACCCTGCTTGAAGTCGGAAGCCCGCTTGAAGTCGGAAGCCCAAGCAGACTCCATGGCAACCGCCCTCGAGGAGATACACTGTACCCTCCGAGAGAACATATTGGAAGCCCAAGCCCACCAGACAAAGAACACTGGTGGCAAAGAGATGACATTCGAGGTCGGGGATAAGATCTGGCTCTCGACTCGGAACATCAAGACGGTGAGAGTGTCAAAGAAGTAAGATTACAAGCGCATGGGACCATACACGGTGAGTAAAGTCATCAACAAGAATGCTTACAAATTAGACTTGCCAAAGACGATGCGTATTCACAACGTATTTCACATCTCCCTGCTTGATAAGTACTCGCTGCCAGCCATCGGCCAGCTGCCATCGGAACTGCAGCCGACAATTGTCGATAATACGGACGAGTGGGCGGTCGATCAGATCCTCGACTCCAAACAATGCTACCGGAAGATCTACTACCTCATTCAGTGGGCCGGTTATGACTACCTACACACGAGCTGGGAGCCGGCTAAGAACCGCGAGAATGCTCAAGAACTAGTCGACAAGTTCCATCGGGAGCATGCAACGAAGACACGGCCATAATCGATGTCACCATCGCGGTACAGTTCGGAGGCAAACTACAGTTCAGAGGTGGACTTAGAGGATCTAGGGTCAATTGGACGTTTCCTTCTCTTCTCTTTCTCTTCATTTCTTATGGATCTCGGTCCACTATAAATGGCATCAGCACGGGTTTATCCATCACCACTGGAGGTCAAGTTTCTCCATATACCGGATCGGTGGTTGAAGCTGCCTTGATGGCACCGATCGGTCATGGAACTCATGCAGACGTACAAAGGCGTACGCATCGTATCTTGTCTTTTTTAATCTATATATGCTGCAGCCCAGGAGGTCTGCTGATAAAGAGGGGGATGATATAATGGCGGTGCCAGGTGCACTTGGCTGCCAAGGCCGGGTAACCACCCTTCATATATAATCACCTCGCGAATTGCTTTTGGCATACTAGCGATTATCTTACCTACATACTGTACAATTGATATATATTGCTTATTCCTGTTTGCAACTGTATCTATCTTTATACTCTTATACAAGGCCGTACATGAGTGTATGTCCTTACACAGAGGAGTCAATGAAGAAGATGATAAACTCCAATCCACATCGACGCATTGTCATCAGTATTGTACAAAGACAGTTGTTAGTACATTCTCAAATGAATATGATGATAGTATCCTCAGATTTGGTACTGATCCACCATAGATCGGAGTAATTGCATTGATGCATAATAATGCAGCAAACGAAATTAATATCGACTGGGTTGAGCAAATTCGATGGCAGTATCAAGACTTTCAGTCAGTTTATACTGGAGAAACTGCTAACGCTCTACCACCACATCCTGCGTTTGATCATTCAATAGACTTAAAAGATGGGAAATACCCTCCGTGGGATCCCATCTATACTGTCTCTGAGAAAGAACTTTCTATCCTTAAAGATTATCTAAAGGAAATGCTCGATTCTGCCAAGATTCATCCAAGCAAGTCACCTGCTGGAGTACCAATACTCTTTGTCCCAAAGCCTCATGGAAGGGATTCAAGATTGTGTGTGAATTACAGAGGACTTGACCGCGTCACAATTATGAACCGGTACTATTTGCCACTCATGAACGAACTTAGAGACAGAGTTTACAGCTTCAAACTCTTTCCGCAAATTGACCTTAAGGCTGATTATAATTGTATTTGAATAATGTCTGGTGAGGAATGGAAAACAGCATTTCGTACGAGATATGGAGATTATGGATATTTGGTTATGCCCTTTGGATTGGCAAATGTGTCAGCCTCATTCCACAATATGATGAACGAAATCCTGAGAGATCTAATCGATCATAGGGTTGTGCTTTATATAGATGATATCATTATTTATATTAAAGAGGAAGAAGAGCATGTACGATTGACAAGAGAAGTCCTTTGTAAATCACAGGAAAACAACTTGGCTATAGTACCACATAACTGTGAATGGCATCAGAAACAAGTTGAATTTCTTGGATATATCATATTGAGAGAAGGTATCAGCATGGCGGAAGACAAGGTTGATACAATCCTGAAATGGAAAATACCAGGCTCTGTCAAGGACGTTCAGTCATTCTTGAAACTTGCCAATTTGTATCAAAGCTTCATAAAAGACTTTTCGAGAATCTGCAAACTATTGACAGATCTAACCAAACAATCTGGTGAGCGGTACAATTGCAAGACAAATCTACGCTGTGAACACGCTTTCGATATGTTGAAGAAGTATTTTACTGAAGTACCTGTCCTATGCCACTTTGATCTAGTATATCCTGTGGTGATTGAAACTGATACCAGTGACTTTGCCATCGGTACTGTCCTTTTCCACATGATTGATAGATTTTTGTATCCTGTGACATACCACTGTCGAATGATGGATATGGCAGAGATTAACGATGAGACCCATGACAAGAAAATACTAGCAAAAGTATCTGCCTGCAAAGAATAGAGTGGTTATCTCGAAGGTGCAGCCCATCCAATCAGTGAATTCACCGATCACAAGAGTCTTGAGTACTTCACCACTACCAAGATATAGAATTGAAGACGAGCCTGTTGAGCACAGGAACTAGCTGCTTATGATTTCAAGATATTCTATCGACCAGACAGTGCAAATGGGAAACCTGATACATTATCTAGGCGATCGGAGTACCACCCTAAAAAGGGGAGAGGTAGTATCGAAGAAAATCGAAATTAACCAGTACACCACCTGTTAAGATCCGATCAGTTGGTAACATCTGAAGGGAAACAGTCCAGGTGACAGCACCGAAGTTACAAGGTGAACAGATGATAATTTCTTTTGCTAAGTTGAGGTCAATCTCAGTAGTCAAGATCAATTCTTGGTTATTAGAGGCAGTGGTAGGCCCTGCAAATAACGATGCTACATGGTAGAAAGAGTATGTTAGAGCAATGGAAGGTAGTCCATGCCCTGACACCTTGTTCGAAATTGAAGCCCTTTATTATAAATGTGGACGGTGCAGTTACGAAAACAGACACTCGAAGCAGAGCATGATTCGAAGGCAGCTGGATATATGGGACAATGTAAAACAATTGAGCTGGTTCGAAGTAACTTCGTTTGGCCAGAAATGAAGAACTTCATCGAAGATTATGTTCGCTCATGCCCTGAATGTCAGAAGAACAAAGTAGTTCGACACGCTCACAATGGACATCTGCAACCTCCCAAATGTGCATACCGTCCATGGGATTCAATCTCAATGGATTTTTTCATCATCGACTTACCTGTATCAGATGGTTGTTCATCAGTCTGGATTATCGTTGACAGATTCACAGAGATAGCACACTTCATACCACTGAAAGCTGACGAGAAAAAAGCTGCTGACCTGATAACGATCTTCCTGAAAGAAGTGTGGACATTCCATGGGCTACTCTCGAACATAGTATCAGACAGAGATTCCAGGTTCACATCCGCATTTTGGTTTTCTTTAGTTGAAGCTCTTGATATTCAGTTGAAAATATCATGTAAGGACGTACGTCTTCGTATGGGTGAATACGTGCAGATACAGTTGCAAACGGGAATAAGTGATATGTATCAATCATGTGACGTGTAGGTCAGATAATCGCTAGCGTGCAAAAAACACATCGCGAGATGATTATATATCAAGGGCGGTTACCCAGCCTCGGCAGCCAAGTGTACTTGAGAAGGTCAAGTGTGCTTGGGAGGGCCAAGTGCACATGGGAGTCAAGTGCACCTGGCACCGCCATTACATCATCCCCCTCTTTATCAGCAGACCTACTGAGCTGCAACATATATATACATTAAGAAATACAAGATAAGGTGCGTACGTCTTCGTACATCTCTATAAGTCTCGCGACCGATTGGTGCCCTCACGGTGGCCTCATGGCGGATTCGATGTACGGGGAAATCCACCTTCATTAGTATGTGGTAAAACTCGTGCCGACGCCATTTATACCGGGCTGAAATCTATAAGAAGAGAAGAATAGAAGTAGAAAGGAAGAAGAAAATATCCAATAGACCCTGAATCCTCCAAGTCTACCTCCGAATCGAAGCTGCTCCATCAGCAGACTCCAAGCGTACTCATTCAGCAGGCTTGCAAGTCCATGGTTCCGAATATCCAAATCGACTTCCAGTTTTCTCTCAATCCAAGCAATTGATCCCCATATTACTGCCTGGGTGATGTTCGAATCGGTGGTGCCATTAGATTCCATCTAACCAATCACTCGTGTACGATTTCTTTCGTTGAACGCATTCGTGATGTCACCTGAGGGGCAAGGCTATCGTGGCCAGCAATGCATCTCTGTAGCAGTCAACTAGCATAATCGAATGTACTTATCTTGATCATAGCTGCTGGTTTTGAGAGCTTCTCGAACTCGTATGGTTTCTCCAATTCCATGTCTCTGTGCTTTCGTATATCCATATATACGGTAAACATTATCAGTGATAGCCTCCACTCTCGGTATTGATCATATGCGTCTCACAGATTGGTTCCAAGCTGACTCGTATATCAGTTATCTGGATTGGACTTTCCATTGCCATTTTGCTTCACATCCCGTGGTGATTGACTTGTGTGCGCCTCACTAGGTGCTCGATTGCAGTCATCATATGTCGGCATGCGTTCGTACATGCTCATTCGAGTTGCAGTATCTAACTTGTAAGTGTGCCATAAGGTTGTACTCACGAAGTAACCAAGTATGCTTCGGCTTCTGTGCATCAAGGTATCAATTCTCTATGCAATCGACTTCTGAATCCAATAAAAGTAGTGAGTTTGTACATACCATGCCCTTCCGAGCCTAGCTGTAGGGTACATACGCTGAAATCTGGCCTGATACGGTTAATCGCCACTTATCTGCAGCAACATCAATCGATTATCATCATGGCTTCGTTCAGGGCCAATTGCAAAGCATATTCGTTCGTTGATATATCTAATTCGTAAACAAACCTCGTACAAGGTCATAGTTACCATGTAATTCGGTGCGTTCACCCTCTCAGCTCTGAAGGCCCATTGCGGTAGCCTTCACATACATCCATTAAGGATTGCAGTCGGTTCGAATTCTGCGCAGCCTGATATCTCGACTGCTGATTTGCATTCGATGTATTAGGTGGTGAAGATGAGTTGCATAGCCATTGACTTCTCGTTTGCTTGTAGACTTCTTGGTGCACTTGCACTTGATCTCGTTGACTTACTTCGCAGTCGCTGATGTACTTCCTTATGTATGCATCTATTGCAGGTCAATAGAAATTCCTAGAGACTGACCCAGGAGTTTTAAGAGCTCCAAAGTGACCGAACTCAGGGTTATGAAAGAGACATATCACTTTACCGCAGCGAACATTGTCCGCAGGGACATATATCCTCCCCTTGTAGGTCAGAGCTCCAGCGATGACACCATTAGTTCTCATCTTTGGCTTTGGTTTTGGCTTTGGCTGTGTCAATTGGATTATCGACCAGCATACCCAAGACTTCGACCGCCAATGGGTCAGTAGCCAGGGTCTTCTTAATCGCCAGTAGGAGGTCATCATAGGGTTCAACTGTCAGAGTGGCCAAGAGCCATCCGACAGGCTTCTCGTAGCCGATCTCATAATTGGGTCGTCTCGGCGGGTTATCGGCGGGGTCTTTGGCATATCTGCAGTATGATGGGTTAATGTTCCAGTACTTCTGGTGTGGATTGCGTCGTAGTAGCAGTTTCTCAGATTCCGGAACGGTCATTCCCCTCCTTTTGAGGTCGGTGCTCCATCGACGACTAAATACGGTGTCGATTTTCTCATTGATAAGACGCTTTCGATTGACATTGGGGCTTTCGTGCTTCTGTATCTGCATTCGATAGCAAGTCTTGCAGAATCCCTTATAAAGTAAGTATTTCTTAAAGAAAGGATAGACTCAAAACGTAACCTTGTATCACCATATCGGCAAGAAGTCTTGTTATCCTTCTCATATGATTGCACTCTGCACTCGAGGATCTGCATTCCGTGGCTTCCCTGTGGCTCGTTAAGTGCCATCCGCCCAGCAGCCGTTTGTCATCGCTGCCAAAATGGTCAAGCATCTCTGAAATCAATGGAATGGGTTACCGATTCTTGATTGTGTCCGTGTTGAGAGCTCGGTGGTCAACTTCAGAATTTCAAGCTGCCATCCTTCTTTGCAAAATTATCGGCGCTGCTACCTGTGATGATGACCGGTAGATGACACCAGAAGGCAGGTTTGTCTCGATTTAGGTCTTTAGAGTTCTTGACTCAACCTCCAACAGGTAATAGATACCCCCATATGGCAGCTTGTACCCGGGTTCCAAGTCGATGGAATGGTCAATTGACCGGTGAGGTGGCAGCGTCTCTACCTTGGTCTTGCTAAAGACCTCAATGAACTCCTTATATTTGGCTGGTATATGACCGCCATCGTTGGTCGCTGCTAACGGTACTCCGGTCTCATCCGCTCCAGTCTAGTCCACTCCAGTCTCATTTACTCCAGTCTCATTTGCCTCAGTCTCATTTGCTCCATCTGCACACGTTAGTATTATGTTTCTATATGAGAATGGAAGCAAAGGTTGGAATCCAGGAGTAGCAGTACTACCAGTCCATCACAATGGGGCATGACCGTGGCGCGCATCCTCCCTTCATGACTCGGCGAGCCGGTATCAGTCATTCAAGCCCCTCATGGTTGGTAACTCTTCTTCCTCAACTACCACCGCTGCTCCCTGCTCACCCATCCAGCATCGGAGTTCCTTATCTGAGGTCCACTTCCACGATGATACTCCCAGCAGCCCGGTGCACTCCCCAACCATAGGGTGAATGCATCGTTGACTTCATTGCTCTCAAGAAGGTCATTGAATGCTGTTGCTCCAATGAAGCAAATGTCCGGAGGCTTACCACCGCCCCCCTGCAAAGTTCCATTGGTATCCGCGTACAGAGTTCCATCGCAATTCCCATTCGTGGCCTGCGGCTCACTAGGGATTCGCAAGGCCACGAGTCGACCGTCCTTCCAGCCGATATCTGAGTTTCAGATCTTGATTCAAGGTAATCTCAAAACCAAGTCGTATGTCTTTATGGGCACAATTAAGACATCCGATTCGTTAACCGGTTCCAAACTTTCAAAATACTGAACCGAGAGAGTAACCTTTCTACATTCTCTTGCAGATATCATCTCGCTGCCGTCGAGACTCGGGGTTGCAATGAATGCTGGTTCGTTCCGGATACCGAGCAGCCCTTGCAGCTCGGACATCATGAGCTGCCGCTGGTGGTCTTTCCACTGGAAGTTGTCTCGGCGGCCAAGTAGACGTTCATCCCGCTGAATAAGATGAAGGAGAGGTCTATCCCACCTAGGAATGCAACCAAGTAGACATCTATCCCACTGGATAGAACGGAAAGAGAGGTCTATCCTAACTAGGAATAAGATGACTCTGTCAATGTGCGAAGGATCGCTCGTTGTCGATTGAGAATCGATCTACTCCCGACTTGGATCACTCCCATGACAATAACAATCGGCATCATGCAGTCGGTAATCATTGCTGTCTCATATTGCATCGCTGGTTTCTCGAACGATCATCAGTAACTCAATTGAGTCTCACCGAGGGGTAATCGTGATTGTAGTTGCGATCAGGTATCGATCGATATGTTCGTCAACGATGTGAGGCGAATCCGGCTTCTTGCTCATCCGTCTTGTAGAATCCCACAATGGAGTATCAGTTTTGATTCTGCTTGATACTTTAGAACATTCGGGGTTAACTTCCCACTCTGAGCTGCTTCATTATCTGCTATTGCAGCTCCACTATCAAGGTTTTGAACTCTGCCCATCGGTAGTCTTTCTCTGTAAGTGCACTTCCATGCTCATGTAATCATTCTCCATAAATGCACTTCGTCTGTGCAATGCTGACGGGCTGTAAGTGAGCTTCCAGCTTCGTTTGTAGATGCTAATGTGTCGTAGGTACGCTTCAGAGCTTCTGCTAGACTCGTAGGAAGGTAATCATCAAGTGTACTTGATCGAACACGTTTATTGTTGGTGACTTCCCACCAGACTCGATCGTCAATAGACCGACGCGTTCAGGGATAGCTGTTATACAATGATGAATTGATATGTGTCGAAGTTGATCAAGACTTCGCTAGCAGATGAGTTCACAATAGATTCTCTTAGATGGTACTGCCAGTGATTTCAATCGATCGTTTGTATGCGAGTGCTTTCGCCAAATGTATTTTAAGGACTTCTCGGTGGTGGCTAACAGGCCAGTCATGAGTATATCAGGGTCGATTGACCTCCGAATCGTATCGGAATTGACTCTGTTCATGTCAATCAACTCCAATGGATAGAATACCTATCTCCAATCATCACCCTAGTGATCATGATCTGAATGGGTTCTGAGTAGTGATGTATTTCTTCGGGGTCAATTGATTGCCGAATAATCTCTGATTCGTCACTCCCATCATCAATTAACTTAATTTAGGTGTACTTATCAAGCTTCGATACTTATAGGTCGTGAGAGTAAGTGTGTGAACGTATAACGATCTGGGTCGGTGATGCGGCTTTTTCGAATCGATTGACCTCCGAATCGCCTCAGAATGGGCTCTGCAGTAGTCAATTGACTCAATATAGGAATTCTTATCCTGATCCATTGATCTAGTGATGATACTCGGTGTAGATCGTGAATAGAGACATTTCGAGTTCTCAGAGTATCTATCATGGCAGGTGATACGTCTCTTCGAGACCAATTGACATCTAAATCATCTCGGAATCGTCCGTACTACCGTCAATTAACTCAATGGGATGATTACTTATCTTGTATGGACTATCTAATGATAATTCTCGGTATAGGTCTGACATAGCGAAAAAGTAAAGAAATCACGAAATTCCGTGAGTGAAACGTATCTGGTGACTGAAAAGCGATTATTGTGTAAGGATGTACGTCTTCGTATGGATGAATACGTGCAGATACGATTGCAAACGGGAATAAGTAATATGTATTCATTATGTGACATGTAGGTAAGATAATCGCTAGCATACAAATAGCACTTCATGAGGTGATTATATATGAAGGGTGGTTACCTGGCCTTGGCAGCCAAGTATACCTGGTACCGCCATTACATGTCTTCACCATTTCATCTACAGACTGATGGTCAAATAGAAAGAGTAAATCAGACATTGGAGTGCAACCTGAGAAACTACTGCAACTAAGAACAAGATAATTGGTCAGAGATATTGCCAATGGCAGAGTATGCCTACAACAACTCACTTACCACTGCGACTGGCATGTCATCTTTTTTTGCGAATTACAGATTTGATACTCTAACGAATTGTCCTGATGAAGCTGAAGCAAAGAATCTGATATTAAGGAATTATGTTCATTGGATGTCCAGTGTACATGACCTATGTCAAAAGGGCTTTGAAAAAGTACAAGAGACAAGAGGGAATTACCATAATAAACATACTAAGCAACCTCTGAAGCATTCAGTTGGTGATCTAGTCATGCTAAATAGAAAAAACCTCAAGATCAGACGTCCATCTAGAAAGTTAGATGCGAAGCTACATGGTCCTTTCAAGGTACCAAAGGTACTTTCACCCAAAGCATTTCAGCTTGAATTGCCTAAGTGTTGACGAATCTATAATGCTATCCATGTTTCTCGTATTGAACCTTATTGAACAGCCATGGTTCCGATCAGATCTGCACCAGAACTCGCTACCAGCAAAGGAAATGAACTAGATTACGATGTACAAGGGTATAAATATGAAACAGGCTATGAGGTTGAAGAGATGATGGGCAGCCAGTATAGCAAGGAACGAAAGAAAGTATTATATCTGGTTAAATGGAAAGGGTATCCAGACGAAGCAGATTGGACTGAGGAACATTTTGAGAACTTCGATGACAAGAGGTTATGGAAGGATTATCATAGGCTGAACCCTCAGGTGGCTAAGAATAAGCGGTTCCGCTAGTATATTTTTCCCACAAAGGATTGTTAACTGCTAGCAAGACAGCTAGGAAATGGAATTGGTGTTTGGGTACAAGGGGTTATATTTTATCAAGAAAGAAAGGAAGGACTTTGGGTTTTGGGTACAAGAGGTCATTTTTTACCAAAGCAACAAAGCGCAGATTAGTATGATTGTTCAGAGACGAACTCTGTGAGGGGAGAGATAGTGTTACACATCACAAGTTGTACATCTCCAATGACCTTCGGAGCAGGATCACCAACAATCACTCGATGATAGCTGTATCAGGATAGTATAATTGCTATCCTTGGACATCATTGAAACTACAAAGAGTATCACTTGCATCCAACAAAATCAGATGAGCTGTCATGCAGTCAACCACACCACAGATAAGAAATTACAGGTGGTTATTGGGGCATTGCTCTGCCAACTCATACTATCGATAATATGAAGACAGCTGAGATGTTGTAGGTACGGAAGCACCTGTATTTGCAGTATAGCTGACGAAGTCTCTGATATACCTTACGGTCGGAAGGATACCATTCATCTGGAAGCAAAGATATCGAAAGGATATGATAGGTCTAGACCAGAGCAGTCTGAAGGATTGATGTCAGTAGGCATTCTATTCGTCTGAGTTAGAGATCTAAGTGGAAAGATGTGGATGATCTTGTAGAGCGGTGAAGGGCAGAAAGAACATTGGTGTGTAGGGAAGATTAGGCAGAGAAGCTCATGAGAAAAGTGTAGATAGAAGTAATTGTTAGAGCGAGAGGATACAGGTATCATGACATCTAGAATCTCCAAGGGTAGAAGGGCAAGCTTCTTGACAAGGAGAACAAGCGTTAATAATATATACATTGAAAGCCAAACATCTTTGTCTTGAATCTTCTTAGTGACTTTCACAACGTAAGTGAATCTTCATAACTTCCATCACAAGCAGGTCCTGAAAGCAGTAAGTATACTACTTGTACTGGTAAAACTGCAGTGATGCCCCCAGTATTAAAATATTATCTATTAATAAAGACTAATTGATATTCTGAAATAGTAGAATGTAGTTGATACTGTTTTCAATATTATTCTCATCTCATTAAAATGATACTGTATATCAATCATCATGATGTATTATCTGAACTATAAACATCTCAAATTGTTGGTATCAAGTTGATTTGAACTCATATACCCTAATATATTATTCAATTTTAAATGCTCATATTTAAAATCTAGTTACTTCTTATAATCATATAATAGTTTAAACTTTTAAATATTATCACAATCACTTATTAAATATATTATACATATGTTGACAATTAGTTAATAATGCTGCAAATTGTATGAATTTTATGATATTCAAAATTTACTGATAAACATATTTATACCACAATATCAAAGCAATTGATATATACAATTTACATAATATTGATTTCTAGTATCTTACCTATTCATATACTTAATTGAACACTTCCAAATTCTTAGCAATATTCATAAAGTAGTGACTATTATCATATTCAGAAGAACATTAAAGTATATTGATAGTATACTGAATCAAATATTAAGAGATAATATATAACATTTCAATTATGAAAAGTAACTTCAATGATAACTACCATCTCCTGATTATTACATAATGTATCTGATTGATCTGCTGAACAATCTTAGTCTTTGGAAGCTCATGTATTGAATCTATAGCCATTGTAGTGATAAGAGACAAATGTAGTTGTTAATTAGATTCCATCAACTTGGTAATAACAAGATATTGTTATCTCTATAATTGTGTAGATCCTCATATGAATGGATATATGTAGATAGGATTGCAAAAGGAATAGGTGATATAGAGGATATTCATTGTAGAGTAATATAAGTAAGATAATCGCTAGCATACAAAAAGTACTTTGTGAGGTGATTATATATGAAGAGCAGTTATTCGGCCTCGTCGGCCAAGATCACATGTGAGCCAAGTATACTTAGAAGACCAAGTGTACCTACAAAGCAAAGGGTACTTACGAGTCCAATCGTACCTGCTATGTCAAGTGTACTTATAAGACCAAGTATACATGTAAGGCCAAGTACACTTACAAGGCCAAGCATACATAGCATCGCTATTACATCATCCCCCACCTTTTCTGCAAACCTCCTAATCTGCAATAAATATTTACATAAAGAAAGACAAGATAAAGTGCATACCCCTTTGTACGTATACATAAGTCATACAACCGATAGGTCGCATCATGGTATCCTTACAGTACATTCGATACACATGGAAATCCACCTCCAGTAGTAGATAGTAACATGCATAATGACAACATTTATACCGGGCCGAATCAATAAGAAGATAAGAAAGAAATAAAGGAAGAAGAAAGACAACCAAGGAACTATATCATTACGTAAATCCTCCTGATCCTCCATAACTCCTGATTCTTCAGAGCACAGAATCCTCCATAGCTCCTACCTCTCCATTGTAATGATGGAGATTATGGACGTAGCTTGGTTGAATGCTACTGATGAACCTAGTAGACTAGCTCTTGGATATTTTCGAGGTTCTCTGCTGGCTTCCAGCTTAATCATAGATAGTTGTAACTGGCCCATTGAACAAGATAGTAGAGATTTCAGTAGTGTAACTTGGAATAGAGAATACAATTGACCTCTCATTCATCTGCATTATCAACAATCATCAGTTGTAGTTCTGATAGTAGCTGGCTAATGGGAGGTGGCGAGTACTTATTAAGCTGGAAGATGTGAAATACATTGTGTATACCCATTGTCTGTGGCAAGTCAAATCTGCAAGCATTCTTATTGATGACTTTACTCACCATATATGGCTCAACATGCTTGAAATCCAACTTGTTGAATGTTCTTGTCGTCTTGATATTTCGAGTTGAAAGCCAGATCTTATCTCTCATCTGGAATGTTATTTCATTGCTGCCAGCATACTTTGTCTGGCAGGCTTGAGCTTTCAACAATTCTTCTCTCAGGATACAGTACGTCTCGTCGAGGAAAGTTACCATGGTATTTACTTGGGCTTCTGACTTCAACCGGACTAACTTATTGGGTACCTTGAACTGTATCATCAGGTGCTAGTTATAGTTGGTCCAGAAGGGAGTTATTCACGTCGAATGATAGACAAAGTTATTGTAGGGCAATGTTGCCAATGGTACGAACTCTACCCAGTTATCCTGCTCAAAGTTACAGAATATCCGGAAGTACTGCTCTATTGTCTGATTGTTTCGCTACATCTGGCCATCCTTTTACAGATGAAATGCAGTTCAAAGTCGATGATCCATACTCAATTAGCTGCAAATCCTCGTCAACAATTGGATGGTAAATTGGATACCCCAATCGGTGATGATGCTGTCAGGGATTCCGTATTTGCAGATCACATGTTCGAAGAAGACCCTGGCTAGTACTGGTGAGTCGATATCCTTTCTGCAGGGCAGGTAGGTTGACATCATTCTCAGTCGATCAAGGATGAGTAGGATCCTCATATATCCAGATGAGATTGATTCTGCTACATCTGTTATGATGTCCATGGTGATACCTTTCGAGGGTCGTGACAGTGGTGGCAGAGGCATGTTGATTCTGTGACAGAAATATCATGTAGCCTTGATTCGGTGACATGCTTTGCAGCTGCTGATGTACTTCCTTAGGTGCACATCTATCACAGGCCAATATAAATCTCTGGAAACTAACTCAGTAGTGTTAGGAGCTCCAAAGTGATCGGACTCAGAGTTGTCATAAAAGAGACTTATCACTTTGCTGCAAAGAGCATCATCAGCAGTGATATTTATCCTCTCCTTGTAAGTCAGAGCTACAGAGACGACACTCTATTGATTCATATATTTGGCTCTGGTATCAGCGTTGGGTTTGGCGATGGCTTTACCTTTGTCCATTCAGTTATCAACTAGCTTACTCGAAAGGTTAACTCCCACTGAGTCTGTAGCCTGAGCCTTCAATATCGCTGGTAACTGAACATTATAAGATTCAACTGCCAGGGTCGCCAAAGGTAGTCTAACAGATTTTACGTATCAGATCTCACAATTGGGCTACTGGTGGAGTTTAATGTGCCTGGCAAGTACTCAATTGTGAAGTCATATGCCGATTAGATCTCAGCCTAACAGACTCATCTCTGGGAAAGAACTTTCAACATCAAGAAATACTGGAGATTCCTTTGGTCACACTGCATTAAGACCTCGTGCAGGACGCCTTCCACATAGTAGCACTATTGCTTGAACATTTCAACAATAGCAGGTAGTTCCCGATCACAGATGTCATAATTCTGCTCACTTGAAAAGTACTTTCGGGTGTAACAAAAGACTGGCCCAAGGGTTCCAAAGCAATCAAACTGGTTCATGGTGCGTCCAATCGCATGACCACTTGCATGTATCTGCAGAATGATCAGCCTGGCACAGTCGAAGCGCTGCAAAATCAGTGCCAAAGAACAGGCTCTCTTCAGTTATTGGAAGGTGAGCTCTGCATCCCTCAGCCACTCCCATTTTGGCTTTCCTTTAGCCTTCTTTAGTAAGTTCGATATGGGTGCTATTAGCTTGGCATATTACTGGATGAATCTCCTATAGAAGTTCATGAGCCCAAGCAGAGTCTGTACATCCTGCACTGATTTAGAGGTCGGCCAATTTTCGATCGTCGTGATCAGATCTATTTCCATGCTGACTTCTTCGGCACTGATAACAAAGCTGAGGAAGCCGATCTCCGAGATTTCACATTTATACATCTCTACCTAGCAATAGAGGCTGAACTCCTACAGCCATTGCAGTACATTCCGTAAGTACTTGTCATGATTATTCTTGTCGATCAAGTAGATTAGAATGTCATCGAGATAATACACCTTAAGTTTATCAATGCAGGGCCACAGGGAATCGTTGATGTAAGCCTGAGAAGTAGCTGACACATTCATCAGACTCAATGGTATGATCTTGCATTCGAACTGACCATATTGGATTGTGAATGCTATCTTCTACTCATTACCTTGCTCAATGCAAATAAGGTGATAGGCTCCACAAAGATCAAGTTTTGTAAATATCCTGCTACTGCCAACATAGACAATCATCTCTGAGATCAATGAAAGGGGATATCAATTCTTAATTATGTCCTCATTGAGAGCTCACTAGTCTACACATCGTTTCATGCCACTGTACTTCTTCTTTGAAAAATGTATCAGCGCTACCACCGGTGATGATAACTACTGGATGAAACAATTGGCCAGGTTTATCTCAATGTAGGTCTTTAGGGTTCTGAACCCAACCTCTGACAGGTTATAGATACGTCCATACATCAGCTTGTACCCAGAATCTGGATCGATCGCATTGTCAATTGAATAGTACGGTAGCAGTATCTCTGCCTTGGCCTCAGTAAAGACCTCAATGAATTACCAATACTTGGCGGGGAAATGGCCACCGTCATCTGTGGGCACAGTGTCAGGCACCGAAGGACCATCTGTACTTGGCAGTTTTGTGCTCAGAATCTTGTTATGCATGAGAAGGTTGGAATCAAGGATACCTTGTCGTAATGAGTTATCATTGATGGGAACCACTGCTATCCAGTTCTATCTTCGTGACTCGGTGAGCCAGTAGCAGTTATTAAGTACAGTCAATATGTAATTCTTCTGTTGCAATAACCATCACTGTTCCCAGCTCACCCATTCGGCATCGGAGATTCTGACCAGAGATCCCGCTCTATAATGATACTCCGTCCAGTCCGGAACATTCCCCAAATTATGAGGTGACTACCTCGTTGACCTTGTTACTCTTCAGCATATAATCGAATATGGTCACTCCAACAAAATAAATAGCTGGAGGGTTACTCCCACCCCCGTATGCAGTTCCATTGTTATTCACGTATGTACTTCCATCGCGATTGCAATTAAGGGTGGCAACCTGCAGCCCACTTGGAGTTCTCAAGGTAATAGGTTAATCGTCTTTCCAGTCAATATCCAGGTTTCGAGCCTTGAACCAATTGAGTCTCAAAACGATATTGTATGCCCTTATAGGTACAATTAAGACATCCGATTTGTCAATCAGTGATAAGCTTTTGAAATACTGAAACGAAAGCCTAGTCTTCAGACTCTATCTTGCATACAATATCTCGCAACCATCAAGATCGGAGGTTGCAATGAATGCTGATTTATCCTGTATGACAAGCTACCTTTACAGCTTAGACATCATGAAGATGCTCTTTGCTCCACAGTAAATAAGAGCTCATACCTTTTGCATTTCATGGTAAGGATCTCGAACAAGCACTTCGTGTATGATATGCACAGTATCAGACTACTCAGTGTCGCACCGATACTGACTCAATATTCGAGCCCTCAGACTTCCCAACATAATCCTTGATTTGAATAATATTCAGTGCACCTGCACTCCGTCCAGTGTTGCTATGAGTGTATGTACACCCAACCTCTCCAACCCCAACTCCGTCTCTTCCACCCCCTATCACCGAGTCAGGTATCGGAAGAGAGAAACTTATATTTCAACTGCTGGGTATCAAACGACTGTCATTGTTTGAGCTGATAGCCGATACTGCTGGAACTGCCAGGACTGCGGCCAGCAAGGCTCAATTATTCTGGATAGTTGGCCCAACTCTATCGCAGATACATGTGCATCAAATGGATA
Source organism: Wilcoxina mikolae CBS 423.85 (assembly GCA_014904905.1). Classification (NCBI taxonomy): domain Eukaryota; kingdom Fungi; phylum Ascomycota; class Pezizomycetes; order Pezizales; family Pyronemataceae; genus Wilcoxina; species Wilcoxina mikolae. Next base: position 1,244,939 of record MU122093.1, read on the forward strand.
CCATTGCAGCGGATGTCCCTCTTATTGGCTAGACAGTTGTCGAGAACCTTCTTGACAACCATGATACCAGAGATAATTTGACATCTGTGGTGCTGCCAGTTATCGTTTTACTGGAAGTTGGCTTGGTGGGCTGGTAAGTTGACAGTCAGAAATTACGTTCCCTGTCAGTCTGTGTGCACCAGTCGTGGTACCATTTTGTTGTGCCACCGGAATTGCCGGCAGGCTATATCTGTTGATGTTGTTGTCTCCTGCTCATCCTTCCCAGTTTCAATTGGAACTCTGTGGCCAATACTCCGTCGAAACTTTTATTGTTGCATCTGAACCTCCAATTCATCGTCAAGGATTTAACCCGTACTCTTAGTCCAGACTTCATGCCCTGCCAAGCCATCTCATATAATCTCTTTGGGTCCTGTACTTAATCACATTCGACTTCCCACCACAAGGTATAGAATTGGTTGGGCCATATCTGTACTGTTTTGTCGAGGTCATGGAAATCCTGATCGAACTATCGATAGGCTTAAGGCGCTACGTTCAGCATACAGTCATTGTCACCGTACATCATTTGGAGTTATTCAATGAAGTGATAGAAATCATTGATGCTTGATTGGTTTGAATTCTGTAACGTTTGGCCTCAAGTGACTGGTTTCTTTGTGGCCTCTCCAGCTGCCAGGTTGTAACACTGGGAGCGTTACTCCGGAATCACCAGTACAAGTAGTATCCTTACTGCATTCAGGATTTGCTTGCGATGAAAGTTATGAAGGTTCGCTCAGAATGTGAAAGTCCCTAAGAAGATTCCAGACAACAGATATTTTGGCTTTCCAATACGTATTTTGTTAAGGCTTGTTCTCCTCCTGAAGAAGCTTGCCCTTCTACCCTCAGAGATTCCAGAGGTCTTTATACCTGTTTTCTTTCGCTCTAACAATTACTTCTATCTACGCTTTTCTCATGAGCTCCTCTACCTAACCTTCCTTTCACCCCAATAGCTTTCCTGCCCTTCACTGCTCTTTCGGACCTTCGGTATCTTTCCACTCAGATCTCTAGATCAGATGAATAGAACCCCTACAGATATCAGTCCTTCAGACTTCTGTGGTTTGTACCTATCGTATACTTTCAATCTCTTTGCTTACAGGCGAATGGTATTCTTTCGATCGTGAGGGACATTAGAGACATCGTCAGCTACACTGCAAATGCAGGTGCTATAGTTTCTACAGCCTCTCAGCTGTCTTCGCATTATCGATGGCATGAGCTGGCAAGGAACCATTCCAATAACCACCTTTAATTGCTTATCTGTGGTGTGGTTGACTGCATGACAACTCCTCTGATTTTGTTGGGTGCAAGTGATAATCTATATAGTTTCGATGACATCCAGCGATGGGTCTTGTACTATCCCTGTTACTTTGATAGATAAATAGATGCTTGATTCTGATGATATCTATGTCGGAATATATGGTCTATATACAGCCTGACATACAGTCTAGAACTCTCGTGATTATGCACTAATGCATATCCTCGTACACATCTCATACAAGCCATAATCTCATACAAGATCTCATACACACGATGCTGATGCATATATGTAACACTTCCCCCTCTTCCTACAGTTCGTAGGGAGACCAAATGATATCCTCCAGTGCCTCATTAAAACTCTCCTCCTTATAGTGACTGCGGTAGATAGAGAAAGAGTACAACCATAGTCTTTAGGGTGGCCATCCCGAACAGTGATAAGAAATAGTAGTGAAACATGAAAAGAAGCAAACTTATAACCTTAAATCGATTCGAACCGAGTCATAATTGATAATAGACTTGCCTGCATCCAGGCTTGGTGGGACTTAAGCAAATCTGATTGGTCATTTGGCATCACGTGATCGTAGTCTATCCCTTTTGGTACAAGCTCATGGTCTTGGTGAACCTTTTATGTTTTTGCCTTGATAAAGCCTTTGTGAAAATGTCGGCAGTATTTTCATCGGTTGAGATCCAGGAGTAGTCGATGATACCGCATTCGTACAGGTGGTGGCTGTTGTGATAACAGACATCGATATGCTTGGTCCTCGCCTTGGTTGTTCCTTCGATGATATGTATGACTACTCCCTGTAACTCACATCGAATTGGGAGTGGTTCAAGATTCTCACTGGGATCGTTGTAGAGTTGTGACAGCCATCAACATTCTGTAGAGGCTTCTGAGTACGCGATGTATTCGGCCTCGAGTGTGGAGGTAGCCATAAGGTTCGGTTTCCAGGATTGCCACAAAATACGGCCGTTGGAGATGAAGATAAGTCCGCCCTGTGACTTTCAATTGGCACTATCAGAGGTCTATTCGGGGTCGGTGTATCAGGAAAGTAAATTGTGGCCAGTATAGTGAAGTCGATAGTTCTTGGTGGCTTTGAGGTATCTTAGGACACGTTTGGCAGCTGTGAGGTGCGAAGTCAATGGCCTGAAGTTGTATCAGCTGAGAGCGGCAACTGCAAATAATATATCAGGTCTGGTGGCTAGAGTGATGTACATTAGGGAGCCGACGATTGCTTGATATTCCCTGGAATCAACTTCCCCCTTGTCTGGCTCTGCAAGATCTAGTTTGACCTTATCGTCGAGTGGAGTTGAAGCGTTGTAGGCATTTTCCATGCGGAATCGTTTGAAGATCGAGTCAATGAAGACCTTTTGGCAGAGACCAATCGAGCATTGTTCTTTATAGATTTCAATGCTGAGGAATTGGCGAGCCGGACTGAGATTTGTGATCTTGTATATTTCTGCGAGTTTCACTTTGATTGCTTCAGCGTATTTTTTCGCAGCTGCTGCGTAGGCTAATAGAATATCGTTGACATAGAGAAGTAGGAGAATATCTTCCTGTATATAAAGGTTCAGATCGGCTTCTGATTGGATAAAGTCTAAAGAGAGTAGAAAAGCGTTTATATGTCAATACCAAAGCCGTGGTACCTGTTTCAAGCTGTAGAGAGCCTTGTGTAGGCGTACGATCCTGCCCGCAAAAGGCCATCCATCTGGAAGTTCCCTGTAGAGTGTGTCATCATCGACTTTGGGATCCAGGAACACAGTGACAACCTCTAGGTGGTCGATGTTCCAGCTCTCTCATACAGCAAGGCTTATGAGGAGTCTGAAAGTCATTAATTTGCCGATTGGGACATACGTCTCACCGTAATCTGTTTGTTCGTAGCCTTTAATCACTAGTCTAGCTCTATAGCGTGTCCACCTATCGGGGTTACTTTTGGTCATAAAAACCCATTTCGAGCTTATTGGCTTGATTGTAGTTGGATTGTTGTGATCGATTATTGTGAAAGTCTCGTTTTGTTGGATTGATTTGGATTCTTCACGGATCGCAGCTTTCCATTCGTGTTTTATTGGCTCTGACATAGCCTCATCATATGATCGGGGATCATTATTGGCAGTTGATGCTAAAGCACTGTATATCAGTTCAGAGACATTGACTTTTACTCTTGTCGAGCTTCTGGTAACTCTATCGGTTGATGTAATCGCTGGAGCTTTTGACTTTGTTGTAGCTACGACTGTTCATCGCACAGAGTAGATCTGCCTTCGTATACTTCTATCTGTAGTTATCTCGTCTCTAGATGGGGCTTGGTTATGAGAATCGAGAGTCTGATGACTACCAGTTAGCAAATCAGTGTATGTATAGACGTTCTCATCATGAGCCATATGTGTGAGGCCTACTTTTCCAGTACCTGCAGCAGGTGGGCTTCGGTCTCCCTGCCCATCATGTGTTTGCTCAGTTGTGTGTGATGGCAGACCAGTATCAGCTCCAGCCATATTGGGGGTGACTTTTTCACTTCTGATACGGGCGTGAGAGATGCAATCACCCGCTCTACTTTCTCAAGTGAGGCCGTGAATCATCTCATCATGCGTTCCACCAGAATCTTTGCCAATGTTCTCCATATGTACTTCTTCTTGAGGTAGATCAAATATATCGATTTTAGTAGTCTCTGCATGTATCCTGTGTTTACTTTTTAGTGAATATGGGCATGATACATATGCATTTCTCTCTTCGTCGAAGATGACATCTGATTGAGTCCTTATCGTCTTCAATTCTGGATCTCAGATCCTCCAAGTCATGGTACTATCCTGTACATAACTGACCATCATGTAGCCGGGTTTAGATAATGGGCCGAGCTTCTTGTCAATACGCTGGCGATCTGGTATTAATCGACTGACATGGCATCCAACTGGACGAAGATGATCAAGTGGAGCTTTATAATTTATTGGCTTTCGTGTGGGATCATCGGCTGGTTTATCATATTCCGGCTTTCCATGGCTGTTAAGCATTTTGTACGGTATTTCATATGGAGCCCTATAGCTGTCTCAATTGTCTCTCTTAGTTAGACCTTCGTTTGGCATTCGCTGGTGTAAATGTACAGCCATATTCACTGCTTCCCCCCAGAATTCGAGTGGTACTTGAGAGTCGAGTATCATTGCTCTGGCCTTTTCTGTGATCATTCAAACCATTCTTTCTGCAACACCATTTTTATGGTGAGCGTATGGAGGGCAGAACTCTCGTGCGGTACCATGTAAGGCTAGTAGCATTCGGAAGAGTTTATTGTCGAATTCTCCTTGGCCATTGTCACATCGGAATTGTTTGATTTTGTAACCTTTGTTATATACGTCGACTGTGGCTTGGAAATGCTGACATGCGGCGATGCAAGTTTCTTGTTTCTTATCTGAACGTTGGTGGACAGTCATCCAGCATTTGTAGTCATCGATAAAGAGGATATAGTGGACGTGACCTGCTTTTGTTGGAGTGCCGAATGCGCTGCAAGTATCTGAGTGTACTTGTTCGAAAGGATTGATTGTTCGAGGGACTTTGGTTCGAATGAATGTTTGTTTGTATTTCGCCTGAGTGCAAATATCTCATGTCTGGGAGTTTAAGATCTTGGAGCCATCAATGAGGCTTTTTATAGCAGTGGAGTGTAAATAGGTCAATCGATAATGCTACAGGCAGGAGGTAATCCAGGATTTGTTTGGTGTTGGGAAAGTTGAGGTAGGTGTGGACTGGCTTCTTCCAGTTTCAGAGGTTAAAGTAGATGTGGGCTGGCTTCTGCCAGTTTCGGAGGTTGAGGTAAGAGCTTGGGCGCTGATTTGAGATTGGAGCAAATAGAGGTCTCCGATTCGATTGGCAGTAAGTGTGATTGAATTCGATGATATGGAGCAGACACCTTGTTGAAAGGTAGTGGTGTAGTTGGAACGGTCGAGCTGGTTGATTGAGAGTAAAGATAGATGAAAAGCAGGTGTACAGAGAGCTTTTAAGTGTAGAGTAGTCGTCGATCTCTGTGATATGTCAATGAGGTCATGGTGGATAGCGATTACCGTTGTTTCATCTCCGAGTTTAATGGAGATTGGTGATGCTAGTCTTTTATATGAAATGAATGAGTTGTGATTGTTACACATGTGATGAGAAGCGCCTGAATCTATGACCCAGGTCATAGAAGTGGATGTAGATAGAACTTGTGCGGTGGAAAGAGCGGCATATGCGGTATTACCGATGGTGGCTTGTTCGGAGTAGTTGGATAGTCAGAAAAGGTCTTCTCCGGTAGAAATTCCGTGTTATGTTAGTGCTGCATTTGCTTCTGCCATTTTATCACCGTTGTTATTTCGTTTCGTGACCCTATTTTGGGCGTCACGCCCTCTTTGGCGTACATGGCATTCGGTTTTAATATGGCCTTGTTTTCTGCAGTAGAAGCATGACCTATTGTCTTCCTTCTTGAAGCCGCTGCTGCCGCTGTATGGGGCACATCGCTTGAGGATTCCACAATTCTCGGTGCTATAGTTATTTATTTTACAGTGTGTGCAGGAGTATTCATTACCGTCTTTATCCTTGGTTTCTCCTGCTTGATCTCCATAGCTTCGCCAATTGCCATGACTATGGCTACGGCCTCGGTAGCCACCGCGTTGAGAGTAAAGTGCCGTTCCGGTAGTGGCATCTCCGATTTCTTCGGTGATGGCCGTAGTTTCTTCGTTCTCTTTTAGAGCATCCATGACTTCATCGATTGTTGGAATAGAAGTTTGACGCTGTAAGAGTTTTACCATTATGGCATACTGTGATGGCATAGTGGTATATACGTGTGTGCAAAGTTCATCATCGGAAATGGCTTCAGTCGATCCGGCTAGCTGATGGCGGAAATCTCGAAGCTTATTGAAATAAACTTGGAGTTGTTGATCCTTTTGAGGTCGAGTTGTGTGGAATTTGTGGAGAAGTATAGTTCGACCAATGATTGTTGTGGTATTATCAGGACGCTCTTGGAGAGTGTGCCACATCGTTTGTGGGCTTCGTACGCCCTTGAGGTAGGTTCTAACGTCCAGTGAGCAGGAGAGTAGTATGGAGGTGGTGGCCTGGACCTCTTGGGCCTTCCAATTGGTGTAATCGATATCGAGTATCTGGGGTTCGGGTTCTTCTTCCGTGATGATGTTGTATACTCCCATGGCTTCGTGAACGAGTATCATGATCTCCACCTACAAATCATAGTCAAGGTGAGTAAGCAGAGCGATATTACCCCATTGGGTCTTATTGTAGTTCGGAAGGTTGGAGGTTGAAGTAGACATCATGAGATCTCTTCGTGGTGGTCTTGAGTTTGAATTAGGTTGTTTGTTTGATGTTTTAGTGTTGTTGCTGGGATAACGAGGTTTGAGTGGTTCAGATAGAGTTGGATGATGTAATTATAGTGTGGAGAGTAATCAGGAGGAGTATAGAGTGTTTTAGACAGGGATAAGAATAGAATTTTTCTTTAGATGGTTGCGACTGCCAGGCTCATAATCTGTAACTTTAATAGATGAATAGATGCTTGATTCTGATGATATCTATGTCGGAATCTATGGTCTATATACGGCCTAACATACAATCTAGAACTCTCGTGATTATGCACTAATGCATATCCTCGTACACATCTCATACAAGCCATAATCTCATACACGATCTCATACACACGATCCTGATGCATATATGTAACAATCCCGATACACCTATCATTGAGTGATCGTAGGTGACCCCACTCCAGTAGCCATTGGTGATGTATAACCTGTGAGGTGTAATACAAGTAGATTCAAGGTAAACTTGACTAGATCCGGTGTGCTGTTCAGAAAATAATGGTGGTGTGAATTGACGTTCCCAAGGAGGACACTAATGAAGTTATCCAATTTGAGGGTTCCCCTGCTGTATTGTTCAGGATTGACCATCTTAATGATCCCGGATTTTCTGTGCCACAATTATGTCAAACTCTGAATCAAATGTACTTGAAATCCTGGATCGGTTCAATCTGCCACGAACCGATCCGCTTCATTGCTAACACTACTTCTTCTTTATTGATCACCTAATTACAATCCTGCCATCATTATCGAATGGTTAAGTTGACTCAATCCTAAATTATTCAGAATAGATCTGAATTCAGCCATTGGCTATCTTTGTAACTTTGGTACTTTTGGAAGTCCCATCCAGTACTGTTGAGTCGGATAACTTAGAGTCATAGAGATAGTTTCAACATTTACTTGGCAGGTGGAGAATGATAAGAATTTGTAGGGTATAGATTTCGACAAGCCAGATTTATCTCACCTACACTTCAACCTGTTCAATATTGATCACCTGAATAAAGTAAATGGATTGGAGTACACATTCGTAGTTGACAGTAGGACTAAGATGTATCAGTTTCTTTAACAACTGCCAATACATAACTCTGACCAGTATTAGCAATGAAGCGGATCTGTTTATGCTGGATCAAACCTTGCCGGAGTTCGAAGCGGATTTCATCTGTGATTTGACAAAACTTCAAGGTTCAATTCAAACTTCAAACTGAATTTCCCAACTGCGAATGAAAATAGATAGGTGAGTTCTTGTCCAATCAACTTGAATTGTAATCCATCCTATAGCGGATAAAGGTACCTATCTGATGACTTACAAATTGAGCCGATCGGACAACAACTCACTTGCTTTTTGTGATTCGCAATTGTGGGCCGAAATGGGTGATATGAGTAGAATAGCTTCACAAGAATTATATTCGCATGAACCAAATAAATTCGTCAATTATATCCATGTTCGACAGTTCATTGCCAACACTACATCTGATATATTTTCTGTTTCCACCCATCGCAGATCTCACAACTTCACCAACAATGGACTCTCCCATATGTTCGTAATCTAAGCCAGAATCTGGACTATTCAAAATTCAACGATGTTGATTCAAGTGTTCACAATATTGTTGTACTCCCAGAATGGATTGCACATGGTCAGGACTACCTGTCTGCTTGAGAATGCTGAGGCCAAGTAACACACATATCTTTACATACCAATGGTAATACTAAGTCTGATAAATATGCATATGAGAATTTGAGGTTGATGGCTATAGGTAGCTACCAGCTGGTTTTCTAATTCATGGAAGATTCTGGAGTTTAACAAACATTTCTGCACTAGCTCTGGTAGTTTAAACCTGATAGTTCAGCATATATAGTCTGTGTAAATACCATGTGTAGAATTCATTGTGGAAACATTGTGCTTGTAGTTTTACTGTTAGGTAAATAGACTAGCTGCTTCCACTTGAGGATCTTATCTGTCTTCTTCTTTCGATTATCCTCATAATTCTTGCGGTTTTCAACTCCAGACTGCCCATATATCAATTCCATCTTCGACATATATATACTTCAGGTACTGTTTTTAAGCTTAATATTCACATCAAGATGTTGGTATTGATTGTATCAGATCTGAATATATATATCTCCTTAAGTTGAGTTTGATAAAGAAACATGACCTCTTTGCAATTTAAGGTGTGCAGCTAGTTTTCCTGATTAAATGTATTATCCAAGATGTAATTCAAAAAAGGATAGATATTACCGGTATTAGCATCAGACTTGGATTTGTACTGGTTTAGTATCAGGCATCTTAACTTTGTTTCTTCGATTAAGTATTTCTCATCAAAACTTTGTTTAGATTCTTCTTGATCTGCAAAATTTTTGGCTCATCTAGATTCAACTTTTCTATCTCCAGCATATCTAGCCACTCAATATCATACAGCTTTTCAAATAACATTTCTAGTACTTCAGATTTTCTGTCTAATACTGTGGATCTAGAACCTACCCCACATGGACTCCTTTTCAGCACTCATATTTCTTTGTTCATTTTATTTCATCTGGAGTATGTCAGTCATCATCAACTTTATCATTCTAAACTACCATCATCTTCTTTGTTCTGATGGAACTCCTATTCTGGATTTAAACTGGAGTTCTCCTTTATCCTCAGAGGAATCAAGGTAGCAGGGCTGGAAATTCTCTTCTTACCGGTAGTTATAGCCAATGAAGTCATTGTAGGTAGTTTTAGAAGGTATTTCTGGTGTTGGCAGATTGGCTTGTATAGATGGTATATTGACTATAACTGATGGGTAAATGTATAAGTGTAATCAGATAGGATAACAGAGATGGGTGTTCTATATGAGGGGATCAAAGTTCAAGTCTGTTCAAGTGTAGAGTAACAGTAGCAGTAGGATGACTATGGAGTTGTGAATTATCTGAATATATAGTTGGTAACCTCTATCAGCCATGCAAAAAAAGGAGAAACCTGTTATTCTGTCAGTTGAAGTGTAGTCCTTGTGAAGTGTATAGTCTCAATTGATATTTGTAAAGTGAAGGAACCTCAACTTATACTTTAACTCTGCCACTGAGTTTGATGCTTGCATTCCTTTCTTTTGACTGTGTTTCAGATATCCTATAATCTCTTTATTTAGAGTACTAGCTTGAAGCCCACATCACTATTAGTTTGCCTCTATTCATATGCTTCATATGAAAATAATCAAATCCAAAGAAATAATTATCTTTTGAAAAGGAGAACAATATTGTGATATATATATATTATTCCACACTAGCATCAAGTATGTTATATTTCATGACCTTGTCTCTAGATACAGTACTCCTGGCCCCTTCATGTTGTCTGTTCCTTGGCCTATTCCTCTCCGTGAGCTCTATATTCTTGTCTCACTTCCACCATTGTCAGTTTTTCACAACAGATAACTTTTCCTCAACTTGAACATACACTCCCAATCTCATATGAAATACGAGTTGTACAATATCAGGTATGATAAGATTTAGTTTCTCCCTTGTGCTCTCAATCTGAGTACATACAAGTATCTTGGCAAATATATCCCGATAACCCTTTATTCTTTCCCTATCTGTAACTATTATACAATGATTACCTGATATTGTTCTCTTATTCAGAGCTGTATCAGTCTGCAAATAATCTACTGAATGGAGAGATATAATGGTCTTGAACTAATACAATGTGTGCCTTGATAGATTATGTGCTTATACTGAATTACTTTCATTCTCCAGACACATAGTAATGGCAAACGTTATGTTCAACTGCACCTATATACTCACTATCAACTTCAGAGTACAACTTGGTTATCTCTTCGATACTTACAAATTTCTACTTGTCTACCTTCCACTTTATCATGCCGCTAAATCACACTGCTCAGAATCTATTTTGTAACTGAATCTAGATTCAAGATAGCTATATTGTAAGTGTATCAATATGAGTCGTAAAACGTTATTTACGTACATTGTAACTGAATACTCTGGCTGACCCGATATTATCACCAAGACTATCTAACAATGTATCTATTGTTATTTGATAGGAGATATAGCCACACAACATCCTGATGTACATTCCTCTTATACAGATAAGAAAATCATATATGAGATTAAAGAGGTAGATTGGGAGGAAAAAGATAAGGAGGATAATGTCGATGACAACAGTAGTGATGTTCAACTAACAATCATTCTTTTGGATAATAACCAGTCTGGACATGGATTAGATATAGATTTGAATACTGTCACTGCAGGCAACAATATATCCGAGAGTAACCAGCTAAATGATATTGAGATCAAAGTGAAGTTATATTCTGATACTGGAAATCCTATTACTATCATTTCAGACTATAATAATCACTCTTACCTGTATAATGCATTACACACAGTGTGCAAAAGATGGGTATTCTCAACTGCAAATGAGATGCATCGGAAAAAGAACCATGTCATACCCAGGCCATACGTGAGCCAAGGGTGAATCGGACGCTTCAATCGAAACCTCTTGATACTCATCGTAGAGTGACACTATACAGGTATATTTACAATCTCTGTCATTATGTTTGGTTCTCCTGATGCAGCATTGGTTACTGTTGCAGCTATACAGTGTACATAATTCTTACAGATGCAGCCATGCAGTGTACACACCTTTTCATCTACAACACTACTCATGTGACCCATGAGTGCAATATACACGTTGACATAACACAATGTTCATAACATGTGATGTTTATTCAATGTCCTCAATTGCACTCACATCTTGGGTGAAGGATACAGTGCAGTGACGTTACTGTGGATGATGTTTGATATTAAGCTCAATAATATACAGTTTTCCGTTCTAAATACCATACTACACGTCGCAGCTAGTATGAAGCACATCATCTAATCTACTCTCTCCTTGTTCCAAACATCATACTATACATCGCAGCCAGCTTGAAGTACATGTTCTAAACTATTCTCTCCTTCGCAGTCATCTACTAACTCCTCATTCTCATTCTCATTCTCATTCTCATTCTCATCCTCCTCATTCTCGACCTTATCATCATCTAGCTGGAGACTACAATGTTGCTGAGCATGACTCCTGGCGCAGTGAATGTCATCATGCTCATTGTCTCTATCATTGTCGCCATCATCAATCCCATCCTCAGCATCGAAAGACAAATCTTAAGCAATGGAGATGCAGATCGCAGCAATAATTGGAGTCTCAATATCCGGCTCTATCATCAGGGCTTCCATCGCATTCATGTTTAATTACACTCCACAATGCTTGCCCACGAGTGGCATGTTATTAGCTCCTTTTTCATGTAGGATGAGGCTGTTGAGAGCTACCCTTATGGACTTGATTACATTCTGTCTCAATGGAGATGGGAGATCGTTCCAAATATTCATGAGATCAGTGTAAGTCTCTGCAAAATAAATGTTAGAGCAATTGCATGCATTGTGAAGACCATACTTACCGCCATCATTATCTCGATTAAAGTAGTACTCCCACTGGGGCATGTTCTGCCGGATTTCGAAGTCATCGCTTGGAACCTTTGTTGGAGCTAAACCTTCATTTCATTGCAACTCTGTCAGTACGTGATTCAATACCATACATGTTGATACAATGAGTGCTGGGGGTGTCTGTTCCTGAATTCAGACATGACTACTCTCCGAAAGCCTGCTGCGTATGCGAACTCGCAGGAAGAAATCTATATATAGAAATCGTTAAATATCATGGGCAAGAAAGTAGCTAGCCAGTTCCTGGTGGTGTTAGCGATGCTACAAGTTGCAGACAGAACTCACATCAGGTTCGTTCATGCGATCACATTGGCATACAATGAATGTAAAATCTGAAAGAATTAGGTCAATGTGTATGTCACACTCATCATCTTCGAAACAGTGCAAGTTGTATAGTCTCCCTACACATTGACAGGCCTTCTTGATGATGTGTGATCTGACTGCATTGCAACTGTTTTTGATCTGATATATGGCCGGTTAGTCAGTAAGAATGCAATTCTTGGAGATACCTAACTATCTTGAGACACTCCTTCTGATGTTCCTGAAAGATAATATTGACTCATTCCTGCCTGCATGCCTTCGGCCAGGAATGCTCAACTGACTTTATGTTGGAAACGATATGTTAGTCGGTATCTACCACTCTCAGAATGATTTAAGCTACCAGCAGGAACTCAGCTTCAGTTGGAAATAGTGTCTCACTCATCAGTTGCCTCTACATCATGCGACCAATTGTGTCCAGTACAGCAGTAACTCGAAGGAAACCTGGTGCAGGAATACTTTGACTGCCATATCATTTACTGCTGACTGATTGACTTGACGGTGTCCTCGGCGGAGACGATGAGATGAGTTGTGAAGCCAATTATGATGGGTGTAGATTCCAGAGGTGACTATGGATCGTTGCTGAATGAATACCGATGTTGGAAATGATACTGGGTGCTGGCAACATCGAATTGGACGCTTGATTCGGCAGGTGCAGAGACATTGTCAGGGCAGGATTTGGTGCAGATACAATGGTTGAAGATGCTGAGGAGACGTGAGTAGTCGAAATCGAATCGTGTATATATAAGGCTGTAGCCTTCATCCGCTTTCGCTTCTGCTTGTCATACTGCAAAGTGAGTTTACTCTTATGACCGTTTGCTGTACATAGCATTGGGGAGACAACTGCAGGGGTGGCCGGTACTGCTTTTGGAATTGAGGATATGGCCTTGTGCAGTGGCTTTATAGTTCAGGACAATTTCAGAAGGCAGAAATGGCAGAAAGCAAGACAGATGTTTCGAGTTCACAATGTAGACGAAGGGTAATACCCTGTGGAAAAGGACTGATACGTCACTTGGTATTGTACCTAAAAGATTTTCTCATAAAGGGGCAGGTTCATATGATTTAGTATTAGCTTGTCACGAAAGTATCGCATACTATCTAAAATATGATCGAAGCAACTTCTGAAGATGCAAATACAACCCTGACTTGCCCACATTCGATTAAATAATGGCATCCCCCGGCCCAAGCATACACGTGAAATCAAACAAGATAATGCCAAGACAATCTAAATGAAACTAAAAACAACTCTGTAAAATTCACAAATCACTCCACTCGATCTAAAGAGGAATTGCAAAGACCCAATCTAATCCAACCCCCAAATGCGAACCTAACAAGTTTGTCAGTATGCTAGTCATTTGCAGCACTGTTGGACATACCGATAACCATCACTCAAATTGCTGATCCATCCATGGTGGAGTCAAACGTGATACCACGAGCTGTTTGAAGCTCATACTGGCATTGACATCCTGGTGTGTGCCAATTGCCACCGACTCCGACGACTCATTAATACCCACCAATATCGATGAAACGTCACACATTGTCTCCTGTTCCACCAAAACCTCTGCCATTTGCGACTTTGCCTCCCAATGTTGCTGTAACTCCACCACTGCTTGCGACATCACCTCAACAATTGTTTACTGTCTCCACCATTCGTGTAACTATGGCACTCATTGACTCCTCCAGCACAGACGATGATACATCTTGGAGAGAGGCACACTCGACATGGTGAGTAGCAGTGACATCCGGTTGTGTCATTGCCAAGTGGTTTTTGGCAATGAACCTGGGAGCAGGTATCGGACTCTCAGCCAGTTCGGAGGCACCAGGTATTACCGGAGGAGAGGATTGTAGTTGTGGTGGTGGTGGTGGTAGTGGGGGTGGAGTAGCTCTTCCATTCCTTGGAGGGGGAATTAAAATTGCCTTCAGAACAGCCACAACGATGAGAGGGTTGTAAGCTGTAACAGAACAGAAGGTCACCACAGAGTCGTTGCCATTGAGTCGAATCACATTCAATTGCTGCAGAGAGGTTTTGCCCAGCATGACTAGATACCCACGAATACAACTGATATCTCTGGCAGGACATACATGACTCTGAGCATGGTGTACAGCCTTTGCGGTAAGCTTCTCGACTCGTGAGAAATGCCATCTATTAGAGCTGTGGTGAACAAAGATGTCTTCCCAACAGTCATAGCTTTCTGGACGGTAGCTTTCAGAGTTGACAATGCAAACCCTGAAGGGGAATATAAGTATTGGACTGATAGGGACGGTATTGGTGGAGATGTCATCAAGTTTCCACTTCTTCTGCAGGGCAGAAGCAATGATTGTCAGTGGCATTGCACATTTGTTGGAGGGTTACTGCAGCTTCGGTGTCCTGGGATTCCAGGTGTCTTTCTTGGTATCGTCTTTGCAATGTTTGGAGTTGTTGCAGTCGTCGGTGTCGGAGTCGTCAGAGTTATCAGAGTCTTCGGAGTCATCAGAGTCATCAGAGTCGTCAGAGTCATCAGAGTCGTCAGAGTCATCGGAGTCGGTATCAGTTGGTAAAGGTGGGTTTTCTTTGTGATATTGGTTCATCTGCACCAAAGTTTTATCGAAACAGTCTTGGAGAAACGTCTGGAATCCACTCCACCATTCCATGTATCATGGTTGAGTCGATATCCGATGCTTCCACACTCCCTGAAACTGTGCAATGTATCTTGTAGTGACTGGGTCCAAAAAAAGGATCTCATACAACAAGTCAATCGCTCCATCATCCTTGATACCGTGAATGACCTATATCCGACTAAGGCCCCCAATGTGCTCGGCTATGAACTGCTGTACGAAATCTTCAATGTGGAGAGTGTCTTTAATTGTTTCGGTTTTGGAGGGGATGGATGGGATCTTTTTGGATGGCATTGCAACTTTCTGAGGTGTATATAAGATTTTTTGAGGGGTCGGCCAGGGTTAGAAATAATGTATCTAAAAATGACCATGAGAGTGGTAAATAGGTAAAGATGGAGTAGATAGAGATAATGGAGAAGAATTGAAATGGAGGGAGTATACAGCAGTATATATACAGTGTAGAATGGGCCATCATGATGCTGGAATCATGTGGAGCAGCTCGCAGAAGTGTTGAGACTGTTGGGGATATCAAACATCATGCTTGAAAATGATCTTTCCTGGTTGTGAGCCGCCATCGGCACTTCTCTTTCAGCCTGAAAGATGCACTGCATGTTTCATACGACTCCGAGAGTTGTTTGAACCACTTCTTGAATGTGGGACACACTTCTCCTGTGAATGTTGGATCAAAGTATCAAAGTCTGTCAGTTTGGTTTCCTACCCTATGGCAGTGACAGCAAATTCCAACATAATGATGTAGTATGGTATCACAAACAGCCAGTACCTCCCATCTGAAGTGAGAGAAGTGTCATCGGCATCTCTGGCAGTGCATAGACCTCTACAGGTACCACCAATTGATACTATGCGGTGGTGTCATGAACTCTGAGCTCGTGTATTGATACACAAAATGATTGATATCACATGTTTTCGTCTGTGTTTCGTATCATCCACCTGGTCAAACATCAAACAAGCAAGCAAACAAGCATGTCTATGGATTCTGTCTTATATTTGCCTAGCTATTAGGATCAGATTAGGCTCTGGGCTTTGCTATATCGTGACATACTCTATCTGCAGGATATTTCAGGGTCTTGTCATTATATATACGGCTCTGTGAGTTTCATATGCCATACACCTCAATTACACCACCCCTGCTTGACAACCCTCATAACATTGTACCAATAGCATATACAGCCCTCAGTATAGTCTACACCACGTATACCAAAGATCCCATACGAACTTCAAATCGTTTCTGTCCTGTTGGCTTCAAACCTTACAGATCTGACCTGTGGCTCTACAAACGCATCGACAGCGACCATGCTCGATATTGTGCCCAACTTCTTGGGGCGAAGACAGACTTGAAGGCCCCTGAACGTGTTCGAAAAAGTTTATTGCAATGCATCGACGATTATCACAGTGGTTTTCATGCCAACAATGGTTTTCATGCCAACCATGACCACGTTGACGATCCTAACACATTTCCTCAGTTGCAAATGTTTCCTTCTCCAGAACCATCCGAATTTGACTCAAATACAAAAAGCTGCTCATATTGCGATGCGTGAGCCGCTGTCGTATACGTTCTGACTGATGATGAGTACAATGCTGAGTACAATTCAGAGCAGTGCTTACACAACCCCTTCTATCTGTTCGACAGTGAGGAGGAGTACAATTTCGCAGAGCTGGTCACATTGAAAGATCTTCCTGCCAATATCATTGATGACTTCCTGAAGGGCAACTGTGACCTTAAAGAGTGTGTGCATGATTATCTGAAATCGAATTAGAATCTCTGACACAATCTCGATGCGATTGAAGATAAACCTAGCCATGTCTCCTGGAAGACAACAACATTGTAGATGGCATGGAATGTGCAGTATCTGGATGCAATTGAGTTTTGGTAACGTGACCTTATAGAGTGTGCAAAATGGCTACTCCAATACCCAGCATAGGATGAACATCTTACATACAAATGGTTATGTTGCTTCAATGATGCTGGGCACCGTGTTTACAATAAGATGCATACTGGAGACAGGAGATGGGATAAGCAGGTAAGCTTCCTTCTTAGTATACCCTTTATAATGCTCTATACCATTTATAATACTCTATACCCTTTACAATGCTCACAATTGTGTTGACAATACTACCTGTCAGTGATACGCTGGTGCCGATGATATTCATGTCGGACGGCATCCACCTTACAACCATCTTGGGTGACAAGAAGGTATGGCTGATATATATGATAATTGGCAACCTATCTTCAGCATCACGGATGAAGCACCCAATACACATTGTATTGTTGGTCGCCCCTTTGCCCATTCCCATCAAGATGTGTGATGTCATTCTCAAAAGAAGAAATGCTCAGAGGGAGCATAACCAAATAGTCACTCAGAACATCCTGCAGCATGTATTGCAGCCCTTACTCAAGTCCGAGACCCGTACCTTCTATGCCTGCTGTGCCGATAGCAACTTCAGGCATTGTTATTCCATACTGGCTATATGGATGGCAGATTACCGCGAGCACTGTGACCTTCACAACATAAAGAATGGTGTATGCTACTGGTGCGAAAGCCCATTGCAGGAAATGGGTGATCTACCCCGCCAACATGAGCGATACAACCTCTGGGATCATAATATCTATCTTAAAGTGTCAGATTCAAATACACCCCTGAGCATCGGTGATCTCAAATGCCGCGATGTCAATCCAGGTTTCAACATCTTATGGTATCTCGATTGCATTACAGGCGATCTTTCCAAGCCTGATCTACCCCATACGATGCAAATTGAGATGATGAAGCACCTCCTGACATGGCTTAATGAATTTTTCAAGAAGCATAAGCGGCTCGACAAGTGCAATGATATTTAGCTCTCGGTGTTTGCAAACCTTGATATGATGAAGCCAAGACGTACATATGAGGAGGTCTCCTGTTGGAATGGAGGAGAAATCAAGATGATGATACAATGCCTTGTGGGTGTCGTATGCAATGCTCTGCGGGACCCTGGCCCCTTTCAGTGCAATATTTATGACCATACAGTTGAGTGCTCTTGCTCTCTTATTGAGTTCGATTTCTATTGCCAGTATGACTCTCACAGTGTCAAAACGCTAGACCTCATTGACAATACTCTACGTCGATTTCACGATTCGAAGGATCTTTTTCAACAATTCAGGGCTGGGAAATGACTTGCAGCAGAGGCCAAAGAGAGACATACAGAATTGTGTACTTAGTAGGATGCCGAGTTGGAGGAAAATAAGAAGAAAAGGGTATCCTTTTGACAGCGTATTCAAGATGTCTGGAAAGGTATTATCGATGCAGTAATGGTGCAATACTTTGAAAAGGGTAGCGATTTCATCTTTCCCAAGATACATCTTATGCAGCACTCCCGAGAGGAGATTCAACGGCACGGTTCGCTGAATCAGTGGTCAATAGAGATCAGAGAAAGTACTCACTGCAAGCAGATTAAGGGCAGATTTAATACCTCTAATATGATGGGTGATCACTATACTCAGATAATCAACTACTACCTTCGGACTGATACATTCGCTGTCAGAAAGGCCAACTGCGACACATGGAACCATTAACGAGCTACTCTACGGATGACGACAGAAGTGACCATGGAAGTGACAATGGAAGTTACAGCAGAAGTTATAGAGGAAGCAATCACTGCTAGTAGACATCATTTATTGAGGTTTATATTTCGGCAGCAGCACAAAGGAAAAGAGTAAGTCAAAGACTTTCAAAGTCTCTTGAAAACAATCAGTGACGATGTCCTCCGAAATGGTCTATATGATGCTACCAGTCGTTTCTTATACTCCAAGCGGGTTAATATCGATTCGAATGATCTCTTGAGCTGTGCTGCAGCAATTTACCATAGATTGAAGGTAGAATCACGCAATATACATAACAAGCCCATCATTCAGATCCTCAGATATACAGGAAATTAAACAATGGTATTCTGGGGCAGTCCGCCATGACTGGATATGGGTTCAAACTTCGCCAAAACAGTAGGGACAGGAGCTGTGTCACAGGGTACTGCAGAGATACGTACCGTACTGTATGCTTCATCTATTCAAGCTGCAAGTTGTCCATTCACGCATGAATACCATTTGGCTAGCATATGTTGAAGTGACGAAGCCTGCCAATAGTGGAATGCTGGAGAATACATCACAGCTAGTCAGGATAGTGAAACCATCTTCTGGAGGTGCATATGCAGTTATTGGTGCAGGAAATATTGTGGGTGTGGCTTACTTAATTCCCGAGGAGTCCATTTCATAGAAGCCAAAGAATAAAAGATGGATAGTCAATAGTCATATTGACCTAGCGACTTGGAACGATGTTTAA
Source organism: Wilcoxina mikolae CBS 423.85 (assembly GCA_014904905.1). NCBI lineage: Eukaryota > Fungi > Ascomycota > Pezizomycetes > Pezizales > Pyronemataceae > Wilcoxina > Wilcoxina mikolae. Next base: position 1,264,255 of record MU122093.1, read on the forward strand.
TATATGCTGGAGGACGAGTTGAATACAGCGCTGAATAGGATATAAACAGTGTTTAGAACTGTAAGGTGTTTAGCACTGTAAATAGACTTAATAAACATTACTTTGTGATAGGTAGACCTTCAAGTTGCTTGCATCTAGCCAAGACATGGATTCAAGCAAAGTGGTTCCCCATGGAAAACGACCTTATGATATAATATGCCATGCATAGCATCGTCATTACAATTCCCAGGGCAGTGTTACCACCAAGCACCAAGAACCCTTAGGCAGACCTTCAAGTCGCTTGCATCCAGCCAAGACATGGATGCAAGCAAAGTCGTTCTCCATGGAAAATGTCCTTATGGTGTAATATGCCGTGTATAGCATCCTCATTACAATGTCCAGAGCAGTGTTGCCACTGAGAACCATGCACCATACAATTGCACCGGCCAGATGAAGAACGTGGTATATTCAGCGTTTCAAAGTACTGAACAGAGTGATATATGACTGTGTGAATACATAGCGTCAGGAGTTATTTTTGCAGTGCGTCATATCATATCGTTGCGGACTTACATATTTCTCAGCCTACCGATATTCCAGACACTTATGGCACACCTCCAACATCCGGATGTGACTAATACACCTGGATACAGGGATTTATTTCCGATGATGGTCCAGAACAATTCTAAAAACCAGCCAATTGATCAGTGATTCAACTGTATCAACCAGTCTAACTCACTTATTCGTATATTCCAATCAACATATAATCTACAAACAAAGTTGTACATGATGGATATTTCTTAATCTATATATAAGAAGTGACCATATAATATTCAGAGGTTGGAAACTAGAGTTTTACTTCTGAATCCCAGTTACACATACCACATACCTCAATCTCCAGTATTGCAATAAGACATATCATCATAGATACTGAGATTAAAATTAGAAGACAATGAGCAAGTGTATTCAAAAATGAATAATCAAGACTGATAGTAGTTGAAAACTCAGAAGAAACAACCCAGTAGGATCACTATTATACGGGATTATTTACACTGCAGATCAGATCTAACTTTTCAACTTTTCAATTGATCATAATTCAGACCCCTGTATATGGCTATTATCAATCTTGACTTGATTGTACATATCAAACTACCATTTTTGTCCAATATTATAGATGCTCTACTATCCATACCACTCAGACATGAGGGTTTCACAATTGCAGATAATAATTAGCTCTGATGATAGGTGCAAGCAGTTCTAAATAATATCCCCTGATATTTTTATGTACTTCTCCAAAAGCTGAACTCAGTTGGAATAGGCCTCCGATCATCATTTTCAGATTGCTATATGAAAGAGTATCATGCTAAATGAGCAATCTATATTACCTAATTCACTGAGCAGATGAAGAATCGTTATGCAGTCATACCATACTGTTCTCTCAAGTACATCAGCAAAAGGAGAGAAAGACATTCTGAGCATTCTGAGCATTTTGGAGGTTTTTGAAAGTTCAGTTCTCGTTTAGTCGATTTTGTCGGGTCTAGTAATGGGAATGATACTGAGTAATATAGTATTCAAAACTTGACGGGATTTCTAAACTTGATATAGTATTCCAAAATAGGTGTAGCTTAGTTGGATATCTTTCTTAATTGCTTAAAGTCAGCTACTTTTATTTTTGAAAAATGTAATGAATGTAGAATACTTTGCTGAGTAATAATATGAAACTTGACATTGGTATTTAGAAATGACAAATCAAAAAAAACTAATCAAAATAGGAAATATTATTAAAGATATACAATTATTTGTTGATTATAGCTGGAGGTATTCCAAATATGGTTAGTTTCATTATGATTTGTTTTGAAGATATATAAAACAAAAGTTTCATAATATTACTAAGCAAGCAATAGTATGTCTATTACATATTTCATTTTCAAAAGTAGACTGACTTTTGACTATAATACAATGTAACAGACTAAGCTATACCCTTTTGGAAATACTATACAAAGTTTGAAAATCCTACAAGGATATGAAAACAATTTTACTGAGTATAATTCTGGCCAGAATACACTTCGTAATCGAGAAAACAAGAACTTGAATTTTAAAATACTCAGAATGCTCAGAATGCTTTTTTATTTTTTGCTGATGTATGAGATTCTATTATCTGGATATGGAACATAACAAGATCAACATAACCTTCAACACTTACAATATCATCAAGAACTGTTTATACCTGAATATCAAGTCCTATATATTGTAACCGAGAAACCAATTAACAATTGGATAGAAGTTTGATTTGAGGTGAAGTATGCTCATCCTCGACAACATATGTTTTGGGACTTGCTATTCATAGATGGGTACAGCTTACATACACCAGATCTTCTTCAGAACTGTGATCTTGATATGTTTACCTTCCATAAATTAGTCGTCTGAGACTAGATTGTTGCATTCTTTAGGTATAACCATTCTTATTATGAGGTAAATTCAGATATTTCTCAGGTTCCACAAAAGACTTAGACAGTTGAAGATACTTGGATGGTATCATCTTCATCAGTATTATTAATCCCCTTTTAGCCTTGCTGGTAGCATATTGAATAACCATGAAAGGATATGTAAAAGCTGATGAAATTCCTTGTTTCAGTCCTTGTAGCTTTATTCAGACATCCAGCTCCCGATCAATGAGTTTACTTTAATCAAGTCCTATATTGTATCTGAGCATATATTGAATTCTTCAAGAAATCATATTATCAATCCTATCAGGATAGTACTATCAACTATATACATAACTACTTTCAGGTGATTGATCACAACCGAAATATGTATTCTGGGGGCAGGAATGAGCAACAGATTGATGCCAATATAGATTATCTAGGTAAGAAGATATATCAGAGATATTAGCATGATCAAGAAATAATCATTTCTGTCCAGAGAAATATAATCTATTGTGAGCAACAGTCTTGAAAGCAGACTGCCAGACTCAAAGAAGCTATTTTAAAAATATACGATTTGGACTAACATTTTAATTTGTCTATACTATACCTTATACTATACATTGCTGAGGGCTGATTCTGATTGGTAAATCTTCCACAATACATCTTAGAGGCTTCAGAACAAGCTGACTGTAAACAGATCAAGAATCGTTCTACTAGACCAACAGAGAAAACCTGATTCTAAGCAAATTCAATGAGATATTGACCACTATCATGTGCTAAGAAAAGCTATTCTTACTCTGACTGGAATAGCTAAAGACACAATACCTTCCTCTAAGGTGATTGCAGTACTGAATGACTTTGATAGCATTATTTGTCTAGCTGAACAGTAGTGCAATCACAAAGGAAAAACTGCACCATGGATGCTGGAAACATACTACTCTGAATAAGACATATTACAACAAGTATCACTTGTAATCATGGGAAGTATCATATGAATATTTAGGTCACTTCCAGTATCGTGACAGCTGCAACAGGTCTATGACTAAGTAAATCAGACTACAGTACCATTATGGATATGCAGTTCAGTACTACTCTGTTGATGATATTATGTACTGATCATCTTGATAATACAAGCAGCTTGGTATACCACTTCAAAACCTATATATGACATGTGAGATCAGAAGTGATGACAGTAAGATGAGTTGATTTATAAAGCAGCCAAATAGATATATTCCACCAGAAAAGTACCAGCAAATAGTACAGAATGAATATATCTGACTAATTATCAAAACCACTTCTGGAGCTTTAGATTGTTTTCGAGTAGAAGATTTGATTCATATCTAGAAGAATATATCAGCTGACATAAAGTATGGATAGGTTCTAGCTCTCATATGATCTCTGAATACGGTATATTGCATTCAACCTGATACATATCATAGACTTATATGAATGTTTGATCTATCTGAATAAGTACAGGATTACTGCATAGTCTACATTAAAAGCTTGTAAGTATTTGTCCATTACCTCCCATATGGAGAAACAGAAAGCTAAATTATTAAATATATAGCCAACTTGAAAATATTTAATATAGTATATTTAATGTTTCCTAAGCAGGAATAAATTGAGATGTCAGGGATATGAGATGATATATACAGTATAGATGATTAATACTGATTTTAACAGTGGTAATAAATATTTGTACCCTTTAAATAAGTCTTAAACAATCATGTAGGATGTATATATTCAGTATACATCATAGATATTGGTAATAGTAATCTGTACACAATCAATGTGTCCTGCAAATTCACATGCTAAATGATAATACTAGATTTTACATTCTCCAAAGTATTTACAAACTAGAATCTCTGACAGCAGACCAGTTATACTTGATTTATTTCAGTTCTGTGACTGAAACAACATAGTTCAAACGTATTGCTGTGAGGATTCAGGCTCCAACTAGTTGTCAATGATGTGCAATAGTCTAGCCTGAATGGAAAGTACTCTTTTCAGATTATAGACAGTTGTTCTGAGCTTTAGTACAGATGATATCAGTATTATCAACAGGAGCAGAACAGCCATAGCAACAACAATAATAAAATCAATTTTAAAGATCCTGAAATGAATTAAATGGAGGAAAACAGTAATATTTTTAATCACAATAACCTTTGAGGTAGTAGAGCAAGTTGGAAAATAGAAAACAGATAGAGAAGTATATTTCATAGTTTGATTACTTTAATTTCTGACTTTATCCTGTAGTTATTGAATTTCTTTTCAGTCTTTGATTTTCTTTTGAATATATATACCTGTGACAATGTCTATTCATGAACTTTGAAATTAGTATAGTTTTGTACTGTTGTAATTGTCACAATCAGTAGGTAAATAAAATGGAATTGTTGTGTTACTGAAAAAATCTTTATATCTGAATAATGTAATATTTCAACTATTGTAAATATTAACAGAACATGATATATGTGTACTAAAGAATCTCTATTATTACAATAGATATTGTCTAAAATTGATAGAATCACTTAATAAATTTCCGTAAGAGTTTTAATTTGAGAAAAGATAACATTTTGAAATTGCAAAATAACATAAACAAAGATAGTGTAGATAATGATCAGACAGGTTGAATGTATGTGGAATATGGAAAATAAAAGCAGATTTTCAATATCACAAATATTAAGTCAAAGAAAGAGAATTTCAATTAAGATGGAATGTCACTCAATTTGAAGACATGGTATTTGACACAATCAAATTGTTAAAATAGCTTTATAAAGTATTTGGACCTCAGTAAGCACAACTACAAGTCATTCATGAAAATATAGTTAAAGATTCAACAGGTCCTTATGATGGTAGAGTATGCCATTATACTCTCAACTTATTTCTAAATTGCATATTGACTTCCATTGATACACAGTTTTTAATAGATGTAATCAATTAATATCAGGTTCTCATGATAAACTAAATTGAAATCAGAGGAAGCATATAGATTTAGAGATTATAATATAGAAAAATCTTTAAAATATACTTGTATAGAATAATTTGTTTAAGAGAGAGAAATAGTATAAAACCTTGTAGATTCTGTGAAAATCCAGATATAATCTTCTTGACAAAAAGAATAAGTCTTATGAAAGTATAAATTTGAAAGTGACATATGATTATCTTAACAATTGTAGTTACATTTCCATGCAATGGAAAGCTTAAGAAATTCTTCTACAAGCAAGTCTTACATTAACTACATATATATTTTATATCGGAAATCCTAAAATATTACTCACAGTATTAATTCCCTAGGTATACAGTTTTTAGAATCCTATTCTGTTGGCTCATACTATTATATGTCTTTTACAAATCTCTTCTGCTTCAGATATGTTCATTTTGAAATTATTAAAAACATACTTAGATATCTTTATTGTACCATCAAATCAGTTTTATATAATATATAGGATCCAATTACCAATCTTCCATACTCTCTCTGCTACCGAATATTATTATACAGCAATAACCTTAATAATAGGTATTGATACTCTCCATACTCAATCCAGCAGAATAATGTAACAGTGATATGCTATTTCAGGAAGCAGAAATTAGTAGTCAAGTCAATATTGAAGGTAAGTACATAATACTACAATTGATATGTCACTAACTTACATCAGTACAATTAAGGTTGCAATAGATTCAAGAAATTATTGATTACACAATCACAATTTGAATTAATAGAGAAATATACTATCTACTTAGGTGTAATCAGGAAATATGAAAGTTGAATCATAAATTTCTATCTCAATCATTGATGATCGTCAATTGAAATTCATTCCTATTCACTGCTACTATATTTCTGAAGAGTTCAATTCAGATGACTTTATATTTCTGTACATTTATATTCTATACAATTGTGTCAACTTTCTGAATGATAATCTTTTCAAATGTCAATACAACAAACTTGATCAAAAGTACAATATAATAAAGTGTTATAATTAGTATAATCAAATCTCAATTGCTATATTACAGATTGAATACAAGTGGCAATGAGTCATATCTATTATGGAGAGAGATTAGAAGGGATTGTCACTAAAAAATATATATAACTGCTGCTGCTTTAGTGATAGAAGAAAGCTGAAATTGGTCAAAATAAAAGCAATAGCAATATTGATATGTGAGACTGTGAAGTTAAAGCATGCATGTAGAATTTAGTACCACTGAATTCACCCACTTATAAGCTTCGATGTTGTCTCATACCTAGGCCAAACAGCATTGATTTTGTGGAGTTGTAAACGTTTATTAAAGCAGGCTCACTTTATTACCATGGCCCAGCCCCTCCTTCGCTGATAATCAGATAAGATGAGTAAACCCGCAGGAAAACTGAATAATCACTTTCCATAAGGTAATCTTGGAGCGAATTAGGGTTGAGGGTTTTGTGCTCCAGTGCCAACAAGGGTCTATTGATGCGAGCTCAAATTTCACTCAAAATCAACATCCCAATCCATTAACTCTACATCAATGTCACGTCACCATCCCGACCTTGTAATGTGTCGCAAACAGTCTGGCATTGCGATCGGTCGTCTCTGCGATAAATGCGATGGGAAGTGTCCTGTGTGCGACTCGTATGTGCGGCCTACCACCCTCGTCCGGATATGCGACGAATGTTCGTTCGGCAATTACCAGAATAAATGTGTAGTATGTGGCGGTGAGGGGATCTCGGATGCTTTCTATTGCTTCGAGTGCACCCGCCTTGAAAAAGATCGAGATGGGTGTCCAAAAATTATCAATCTGGGCAGCTCCAGGACTGATTTGTTTTGTACGTACTCATATGGCTCTGAAAGAGAGTATTTACTAATTGTTTACATGAATAGATCAAAAAAAGAATTTTCGAAATCATTAACTGCGTGTTGGTGCTTCATCATGTATGCTAAAAGTGCTGCAATGAATATTTGGGTCGAAGGAACAATCTGCGTACACTCATGTTCGTCCTGTGCAGTTGCCAGTATGCTCGGCACCAGGAGAGTAGTGATGAGAAGGGTCAAATGATGGGCTGGGTAATAGTTGATGCATCGCCTACAACGTTTATTTACGTAAGAATTCGTATTGTATTTTTGAAAGTTTTCAAAGCATTTTAATTTCAGTCTCAGATAGTATCATCATACATGAGTCGGGACGCACTGATATCCTCCTTTCAGGCTCATATTCAGACTGGCAATCATTCTTGCTGCCACATTCAACACAAGTAATTTGCGGTTAGATTCCCAAGCGGAAGCTTTTGCATGTGTTTTCAGCTGGCAGTTCAGTGTTTGGTGTGTCCCTGTCCCCAGTAGAATTTTTATTCCCACTATTCATAGAGCAATACAGAATACCAACCAGGCTACTTTCATTGTCTTCAGAATCATAGCTGAATAATGGCTCAATACCCACACTATGTGAATACTAGAAAAGCAGATTGTGGAGGTTTTCCATAGGTTGGCCATCATCCAATTGTATAATAATTACAAGTTGAGATCTTTGCTTGCTATATAAAGCTCCACAGTTGATCAGGTGATACATTCAAATATAAGTTCATTGATGAATAATACATTTAGACAATGAATTAAGAATTAATCTTTCAAGGATATAACATGGCTGTCAGTATTATGAATCCAAATATTGCTCAGTTCTTAAAGTTTTCTAATAAATATATTGAACTTATTTAATGGTAGTATCAGGTATACTTGACCTTATAAGTACACTTGACCTCATAAGTACACTTGGCTCAAAGGTATACTTGGCCTCATAAGTATACTTGGCTTATAGCTGCGCTTGACATACAAGTACATTGGCAGTTAAAGCTAGGTAAGTGCCATTTATATATAGTTATCTCACAAAGTACTTTTGCATGGTAGGGATTATCTTACTTACCTTATCTTACAATTAATATTATTTCTATCACCTCCTCTATTTGCAACTGTATCTTTATATATCTATTTGTACGAGGATATATACCCTTATACTATAATGACTTTTCAGTTACCAGATATGTTTTGCTTAAGGGGTTTCGTGAGTTCTTTAATTTTCGACAAGTATACAAAAAAAGACGATTAGGTGAATTACATACAATTGCAACCCCAATACTTCCAAAGAAGTGATCTGGAACTGAATTACCGGTTACTGAAAATGCGAGAGAGAGCCAGAAAATCTTGCAGCCTGTAAACTCCACATCTGAGAACCAAAGACATCAAACTATCAGATTCTATTTCACGCTGATGGTTGTACAGCAGACCAAGATCGCCAATGATGTAGGGAATCAAGACAAACTTGATGACGAAGGCAATCGCGATGATGATGGCTTCAAATCTATGATCGAATTTATGTTGTTAGATCTATACTGGGAACTATCGCTAGATTGTCGATACAAGATAGGTTATCACCTTATTGAGTTGATTGACAGTATCAGAGAGGATTCTGAGTAGTTTAGCATACCAATCAATCTCAAGCGACATGTCACATCCCATGATAGGCATTCCCAAGAACTTGAAAACTCTATTCTTAATCTACAACCAGTATCATCACTAGAACAATGAATCAGAATAAGTATACCTATGAATCAAGCTATTTGACAACTGCCGAGTCAATGCCGAAACAATTCAGAGGTCAATCGATTGAAAGAGTTGCATCTCTGATCACGATCATTATACATTTCCACACCTAGTATCATAATCTATAAGTGTCGAAGTTCCATAAGTACACCTAATTTAAGCTAATTAACAATGGCAATGACAAATTAGAGACATATAGGATGTCAATTGAACCTGAAGAGAGGCCTTATCGGTATCCAATCAAACGTAATCTATGATTCCTTATACTCATCGATATATTTGTCTTATAATAGCTCCTTTTGAATGTGTAACTACTTGGAACCCATACAGATTATCGTCACTAGGATGATGATTCGAGATATATTTTCCATTGATTGGAGTTGATTGATGTAAGTAGAATCAATTCCAAGACAATTTGGAGATCAATCGATCCTGATATACTCGTGATCAGTATTACATTTTATATGATTATACATTATTAGGTACTCTCACAGCTGGGTCATCTATGATCACTCGATGATAGCTGGATCTGGATGGTATAAATGCCATCCCTGCATGTCATCAAATATCCACAAGATATCACTGGTTAGGATTATCACAATCAACGAAATCAGATGAACTGTTATACAGTCAACTGCACAACTGAAAAGGAATGAAGGGTAATTACTGGATCAATACTATGTCAGCTCATGCTACTGAACATATGAGGAAAGCTGATAGGCTGCAGGTACAAAAGTATCTGAGTTAATATCATAGCTGACGAGACCTTGATGCTCTTCACGATTGAAACGATACCATCCACTAAGGAGCTAAGCGATCGAAACGATATGATAGGTTCGGACCACAGAAGTCCGAAGGACTGATATCAGTAGGTGTTCTATTTGTCTGAGCAGGCGATCTTAGCAAAAAGATACGGAAGATCATACAGGAGAGTAAAGGGTAGGCAATTTAAAGAGGATATTGGTATGAAGGGTAGTTAGGTAGAAAAGCTCATGAGAAAACCGTAGAAAGAAGAAATTGTTAAAGTGAGACGAAAGAGATATAAAGACCTCTGGAATCTCTGTTGGCAGAAGGTCAAGCTTCTTGACAAAGAGAACAAACCTTAACAATATAGGATAGGAAAGCCAAACATGTTTGTCGTGAATATTTATCTTTAGTGACTTTCACATCCTGAGTGAATCTTCATAACTTCCATCACAAGCAGATCCTGAAAGCAGTCAGGATACTACTTGTGCTGGTAAACATAGAGTGATACTCATGGTGTTACAATCATCTTAATGGCCACACAACCGAGAAGTCGTTAACATATATTCGACGAAACCATTCATGTACGAATGATTAATGGCAACCTATTGAGTAGTTCACAGTGCTAGCCAAACCTTTATTGACGTCTACTATCTGTGTCAATTGATTGGTTCTATGATAGTTACAGCTGACCACGTCGGTTCATTGACAATCAAATCTTCCAAGAAGTCACCAATGACAAACGAGTTGAAAGAGCAGAGAAGTAGCTCTCAAGAATACGTATGACGTTTTAGAACCCACAAATGACACTACTAGGTCACTTACAGGGCCTCAGCATTGCACGGAAAGTGTACTTGTAGAGAAAGATAATCGATTGGCAGAATCAAAGTCGATACTCTATTGTGTGATTCCATACAATGGAAGAGAAAAGAAACCATATTCGTCTCACATAGTTTACGACTCGATTATACGAGATCTACTTGGCAGGATGCAGTGCGCTTTGGCTGTAATTGACTCCAGCATGATGCGCATTATTATGACCCCAAGGCTGCTCAGGTGACGTGTACGATCACTATCACAGAAACCGGAATTCATATCCACCCAGGCCCCTCATGGACAGGTGATGATGTGCATGAAGGTGAGTTGAAAGAGGAGGATCTAGGTTCATTATTCTGAGTACTTAACACTACTTGACGAACCGCAGGTGCTGGTCATGCCTATCGTGTACGATCTTGTTCTAAGCTTTCCTTTACACAAGGCTAGGAACCCTGAGGTCGACTGGACATCCAGTTAACTTCTAGCCCTGTGCACCCCTATTGGAGAAGACAGATTAACGGCTGTAGACTCAAATGAGCCAGTGATATCCCCAGCAGCCACTGAGGTGACATCCGAGTCTCCATATATGGAGGGCAAGGGCCGTCTGCTGGAGGGCAATGTTCCAGACATATATCTGCTTGGAGACACTGTATTTGAGAATCTCTCGGCTAGTGGCAACAATTTCAGGGTATTCGCCATACAATTTCGCAATTAAACAGGATTTCTGGCAGCTCACATCGTCGGGACCACCGATAGTGGGAGAAGACTCTGGAGCTGGATGTCCAAGTAGTATCAGGGGCGGTAGTTGCAGCAGATGAGTTACACATTGACAGTGATTGAATGACTGCTATCCACTCGCTGAGTCATAAAGGGAGTACTGGAAATTGGCAGTTCCCATGGAGGATAACCCATTATAACAGGGGCTCCTGGATTCCAACTATCTCTTCCATCTCAAGATTATGAGCCCAAAGCTAATTAGTACAAAAGGAGCTTTGGCACCTGAAATGATGACTACAGATGACATCAGCATTATATCTGCCAGGTATCAGGAATTCTTAGAGGTCTTTAGCAACGCCAAGGCAGGGTCACTGCTACTGCCACAGTCAATAGATCATGCAATCGACTCCCAGGTACAAGCAGTTATATAGGTAAATATATTACCTGACGGAGGTTAAGTTAAGAACTCAAAAGGTCTACATCGAGACAAACCTGGACAATGGTTTCATTCAGCCATCATCATGACCATCTTGGCGCTGCCGATGCTTTTTGAAAAGAAGAATGACTGCGCCATGAGACTCAGTGTACTATCAAGCTGTAGGTAGATGGCTATGGTCATGTAAAGGTGCGGCTCTGCGGGACGCTCACGTAATTAGTTCTAGTGGGACTTCAGCTCGAATACGAAATAACATTCACTTGTATATGTACGAAAGGACCTATCTGCCTATATTGGTAGCAATACTTGACTTCTGACAATCTCACAAGCTTCATAAGAGATCGTAATACAACTCAGAATGGCTGATTCACTTGGTTCACTATCCAACAAGTGGAAGACTGGCGGCTCGGAAATATCACATAGGTCATCCGACTTCGCAACCATTCCTGCAATGTATCATGCATCCAATGTGCAGGACACAATCGATAATACTCAATCAATTAGGTTTAGCAGCAGGCTCACAACAATGGCCATGATGGACTTCGAACCTGCAGAACTTTGAAAAGCAGAATTACATTACAAAGCGAAAAAAGGTTCTTGATGATTGCCTGGAGCACTTATCCAATCAAGTCATCAACTGGACAATTGCTATAGAGCACATCCAGCTAGAGATCATCGATGTAGGCTTCTCAGAAAGCCTCGAACAAGCCGAAATACTTGCTGAGATTTGCGATCTCAATAAAAGTTTAGTCACGAAGGTCAAGGATTTGGAGCCTGCTTAGTCCATCCAAGGATCAAAATAGGTATTGGTGGCCGCTCGCCAAGAAATACAGGAGTTGGAGGAAAGGCTATGGCTAGAGAAGCATCGCTTTTCTAAAATTGAAAGGCAGCTGGAGTAGAGAAAGTCGCAACCGAAGTCAAAGAACCAGACCGATATTATACAGCTCCAGCTAGAGAAATATATACTACTGTACCAGGTCAACAGTCTCTCCTCAGAGAAAAGTGAGCTGGAATCGAAGTTGAGAGCGTTTTTGTACGCGGTTGAACAACTTACAACCAACCAAGTACATGCGACTCCGATGCCCAACAGCTTCGCCGAACCGAACCAATAGTCTTCCGGGATTTGTGGCTTCTTTGAACCGACTCCAGACGCATCCGTGAACTGTGGCTCCTTGAGAATGACCTATGGCATGTCAGGAAGCTGTGGAGACTGTGTCAAATCGTTTAACCTTCCTATGTATGATGGTCAACCAACTCTGGATGATGTCACTGCCTTCCTCTTCGATTTGGAGTGACACTGCAAGAATGCAGCCTAGGCTATCGAATGGATTGACACAACGTGTTGGGGTGAGCTAGCAGTACTACAGCAGAAAGGTGATACAGCAATCTGGACCATGCATCATTTTCCAATGAGTACTTCCATTGAATGGTCCACCTTCTGTACCAAGATGAACGCTAGGTATATCCCATCTAATGTCTTGGACCTGATCATACACGAATGGGAGGAGCTGAGCCTGAAGAAGAATAGACAAGTCACAGAGTTTAATGAGCGTTTCCGTCACCTCTGTTCAAAGTTAGACCCATACCAGCCCATGCCAGCCGAAATATTAGTCGACACTTATGGGTACAGGATTGAACAGGGCATCCAGAGAGTTTATTAACGATGTAGTCTGGTATATTCATATGCGTGATTACAATCCAACTATTGAGCATCGGCTGGAGTACCTCACCGTATTGAATACGTATCTCAACAAGTCTCGACTTACAAGTGTCTCCAATGCGAACAAGAATACCAAAGCTTCAGCTAGAAATATGAAAGTCAAGCAAGGTGGTACAACAGGTACAACCGATATGGCCAAAGATAGTAGTGTAATCTGTTACAACTGTGGTCAGGCTGGTCATATCTCTTGCAATTGCCTGAACTGCGACTTGATAAAGAAGCTACTCGATAAGGCTTTGGACAACAAAGATGTCAAGAAAGTTAAGAATGGCTGCCCACGCAAGGATAAGAAAAGAAGAGACGCACCAACTGATTGAAAAGAGGGTGGACAGCTTGCCAAGGAGAAAGAGGTCAAGTAGAAAATGGACAGTGAGCCGGAAAGCGAGTTGGAGAATCTTTCAGACTCTGACTCTCAGGTGGAAATAGTTAAAGGATATCAGCAGCTGCAGCTATACATCCTATAAAAATCTCATCATGTAAGGTATCGTCAATCGATGGTGGCCAGCTTGTGCCAGATAGTCAATTCAAGTTTTTCACCAGTTACCACCACTTGAAAGTCAGTAGACTAGATAACTCAATGGTCGATCTACTGAGATTCAAAAGAAACATACAATATCAGACTGAATGAGGATGGGGGAGCAGCAAAAGGGCAAGAATATTGAATGATGATGGCGAGTCAGATAATTATATGGGTTGGAAGTAGTTTGATCAGCTAAAACTTCAAGGGGCCATCCTGAGTACAAAAGATACAGGATTGATGATCGTGGAGATGACCAATATCAATACAGACAATCGCATAGAGAAATACGAATGAATCAAAATGAAACTACAACTTGGTTTGTCATATGTGTATAAGGAAGAATTTACCTTTTATGATGTCAAGGGTTTTGATATCACACTAGGCAAAAGTTGGATGCATGACATAAATAGTTGTTATCAAATACACCATAATTGTAATGAAATGTGGATCGCCGAAACCATCTGACATAAATGTAAAGACGGCCGAGTAAACTACCTGCCTGGCCTACGTCCCTTGGATGATGTTGAAGGTATAGTGGAACAGGCCAAAACCATAGGTATCTACATCATTCAAAGGGGAGGAACTCAATAATATGTCTGCTCACCTGTTCCAATAGGTCTTTCTCATCAACGTACACTACTGTGACGATGATGATGTCCATCCTTCAGACGAACTGCCAGAAAAGTATCAGGAGATATTGAAATAATTACAGGGCCTCTTGGGTCAGCCAACTTATTCAAATTTGTAAAAAGGATGGCAGGCAGATTTTGAAATCAAAACGGATCCAAATAGGAAGATACTATTCCGCTCCCCGTACCTTATCTCTCCTCCTGAACAAGCAGTACTGCAGAAGCAAATAGACAAGGCAATTCAATGCAGTTGGATTCAGCCCTACTGGTGCAATTTGGCTCACCAGTATTATTCATGTCATAGTCTGATGGTACGATGAATATGTATATCGATTATTGTACCCTAAATAGTATAACCATTAAGGACCATTATCTTCTCCCTCATATTGAGGACTTACACAATGTAAGGATGTACGTCCTCATATGGATAGATATGCATCGATACAGTCGAAATTGGGTATAAGTGATAAAGATGATATCAATTGTAAAGTAAGGTAGTAAGTAGGTAGATAAGGTAATCGCTAGCATGCCAGAAGCACTTCGCGAGGTGATTATATATGAAGGACACTTACCTTGCCTCGGCAGCTCTGTGTACTTATTAGGCCAATTGCACCTTTAAGCCAAGTATATTTACAAGGACAAGTGTACCTGGTACTGCCATTAAATCATCCCTCTCCTTATCTGCAGACCTCCTGGGCTGCAGCGTATATATGCATAAAGAAAGACAAGATTAGGTGTGTACATCTTGGTACATCTGCATAAGTCCCACAACCGATCAGTGGCATTACGGCGGCTTCCCAGTAAATCCAGTGCATGGTGAAACTCCACCCCCAGTGGCGATGGTAACATCCGTACTGACGCCATTTATACTGGGCCGAGATCCATAAGAAATGAAGAGAAGAAAGAGAATTGCAGACAAGATAAGGAAACATCCAATTGACTCTGAACCCTCCAAGTCCATCTCCGAATCCAAATGATTGATCCCCATAGTGCTAGCCCGGTGGAGCTCGAATAGGTAAATACCATTGCCCAACTTGCGGATTTTATTTGGAATCATTATATCATAGTTAACATGTGATATGCCAGATGACATCTCGAAGTCTGACTAATTGATCGATCTTTTACATACAATTTCTTTCATTGAACGCGTTCGCGAACATCATCTGAGGGGTAAGGCCATCGTGGCCTTTATCACATCTCTGCAGCAGTCAACTAGCACAATTGCATGATGTGCTTATTTTGGTCATAGCTGCTGCTACTCTTGAGAGCCCTCGGATTCGTATGATTTCCATGTCTCTGTGCATTCGTATATCCAAGCACACAGCAGATCTCATCAGTGATATCCTCTGCGCTCAGTATTGAATATATACATCTCACCGATTGGCTTCAAGTTGACATGTATAGTGGTTATCGGGATTCGATCTTCCATTGCCATCGCAGTGGTGGTTGACTTGTGACGATCTTGTTCAGTCCTCGATTGCAGTCGTCATATGTCGACATGCATTGGTACATGCTCATTTGAGTTGTGGGATCTAACTCGCAAGTGTACTATAAGGTCGTACTCACAAAGTAACCGAGTATGCTTCCACTCCAGGTGAATCAAGGCAGGTATTCTCTATACCTTCGACTTCTCAATGCACAAAAGTAGTGAGTTTGCACACGCCATACCCTTCCGAGCCTAGCTGTAGGGGGCACACCCTGAAATCTAGCTGTCATGGCTTCGTTTGGTATTCTCGGAGATAAAGACCAATTGCAGAGGGTATCGTTCGTTGATATATCTAATTCGTAAGCAACCCTCATACAAGGTCCTAGTTATCATGTAATTAGGTGCATCTGCGCTCTGTACTCTGAAGCTCCAACCTGGTAGCCTTCTGATACATCCATTAAGCATTGCAGCTGATTCAAATTCGCATAGCTTGATATCTCGATAGATGATTAGGCTTGCCCTTGGATGCTAGCAGGTTGTTAAGACTAGCATCGTAACCAGTGATTCGCAGCCACTGACGTACTTCCTTATGTATATGTCTATCATACTCTGATACAAATCACTTGAGATTAGCTCAGCAGTTTTAAGAACTCCAGAATGACCGGACTCAGGGTTGTCATGAAAGAGACTTATCAGTTTACCACGGAGAGTATCGTCCGCAGGGATATATATCCTAACCTCGTAGTTCAGAGCTCTGTTATGATACTCCATTGGTTTTCTTCTTCAGTATCTGTTGTGGCTTCGGCTGTGACCATTGGGTTATCAAATAGCTTATCCAGGATGTGGACTGTCAATGGGTCAGTAGCCTGGGCCTTCTCAATCGCCGGTAGGATGTCATCATAGGGTTCAACTGTCAGGGTTGCCAAGAGCCTTCCGATGGGCTTCTCATAGCTGATCTCATAATCGAACCTTTTTGACATGGTATCTTGGACCTTCTAGTTGCTCAGTTGTGAAGTCATAGGTGAGGCCAACTGCACATCCCAGTCCAGATGCACTTGATGTCTGCAGCATGATAGGTTGTTGTTCAAGTACTTCTGGTGCGGATTTCGTCATAGTAGCAGTTTTTCGGATTTCAGAACAGTCATCCTTTACTTTTGAGGTCGGTGTTCTGTCGATGACTAAATACTGCATCGATTCTCATTGATTTCCATCGAATTTCTGGTTGATACGATGGTTTCGATTTCCACTGGGGCTTTTGTGCTTCAATATCTGCATTCAATTGTAAATCTCGTAGAATCTCTTATAAAGCAAGTGTTTCTTAAAAGGATAGAATTAAAACGTAAACTTTTATTGTCATATCAGTTAGAAGACCCTTGTTATTCTTCTTAAGGGTGAGTACGATGGCAATCTGCACTTCAGAAATCTGTATTCCGCGGCATTTCCATGGCTCAATGATTGCCATGGGTCCAGCAGCTGTTTCTCATCGCTGCTAACATGATCAAGCATCTCCGTGATCAATGGAATGGAGTACCGATTCTTCATTGTACTCACGGTGAGAGCTCCATAGTCAACTTCAGAGTTTCTAGTCACCGTCCTTCTTTGCAGAAATATTGGCGTTGCCACCGGTGATGATAACCTCTGGATGACACCATTGGCCAGGTCTGTCTCGATTTTGGTCTTTACAGTTCTTGGCTCAACCTCCGCCAGGTTATTGATATGCTCTTATGGTAGCTTGTGCTCGGGTTCTAGGTCGATAGCATGGTCAATTGACTGGTACAGTGGTAGCATCTCGGCCTTAACAAATGATCTCTACAAGTTCCTGATACTTGGTGGGAATATTGCCTTCGTTGTCTGTAGGCACCCTTTCAGGTGCCGAAGCTCCATCTATATTCATTAGCTTGTGTTTTTAATATCGTCTGATGGAGGGTCGGACTTCCCGGGACTAGCAGTACCAGCTGGCCGGTCACAATTGACTATGACCGAGGTGCACCTCTTCCCTTCGTGACTCAGCGACCCAGTAGCAGTCAATGAAGCCCTGCATTGTTGGTAATTCTTCTCCTGCAACTACTGCTGCTACACCTACTCTCTCGTCCAGCTCCAGGCTCTCCTCTTACCATTGTTGATGCCTTCCATGGAAGCTCACAGCAATCCTATGCAATCGTCAATGTGTAAGGTGAATGCCACGAGAACATAGTCGATAGCTAAGAGATTCTTGAATGCGGTGGCTCCGAGCAGATGTATCTCAGGAGACTTAATTACTTCACTGCCCTCCTGCAGCCGAAGCTTGTCAGATACCTGTGAAGGTTTCAACATCATCTGGGTGGTGGCCACGGCTGTACTTGCGTCACCATGGGGGTCCACAGAGCTAGAGGTTGACCAGATATCCAGTCTGCCTCAGAGTTTCTAGCTTTGAACCAAGGCAAGCTGAAAACCAGGTAATATACCATGGATACGACCAGAAACTCCGGTTTGTGAACCGGAGCCAAGTACTCCAATTATTGGATCGAATATCTCCTCTTTCAGCGCCCGAAGGCTATCACATATACATTTCACCCGATTGTGATTGTCAATAGCTTAAATGACGTTTATTTTCCTATATACACAAGGATATTCATTAGTGCAATCCTGATCATAGATTTGGAGGAGAGGATGCGTCCATTCCTACTAGGGGATATAATGACTATGAAGTGCATGCATTCCCGCTAGGGGATCCAATGACTTCAGGTGTGATTTTGTTCACATTTCGTACTTGCTTATCTGTCTCGTAGAATTGTACAATGGATATTGGCTTTGATCTGTTTGACACTTTAAAATATTCAGGGGTTAAACCTTCTACTCTGAGCTGCTTCATGATCTGCGATTGCAGCTCCACTATCAGAGTCATCAACTCTGCCCATCGGTAGTCTTTTTCTGTAAGTGCACTTCCGTACACATATAATTGTTCTGTGTAGGTGCACTTCTGAACTATGCTGATGCTCCATAAGTGAGCTTGCAGATTTCTCGTGGATGCTAACGTATCATAGGTATACTTCTGGGCATCCACTCAGTTCGGAGGAAGGCAATTGTTATGTGAACTTGAGAGCTTCCGGTCAGATCATAGAAAGGTAATTGTTAATGAAGGTTTCCCTAACACTGCGAGTGACTCAATAGGTTACCATCGATTGTTCATACATATATGATTGATTTTGTCGAACATGTTATGATGTCTCTGAATCATGTTGGAATTGACTCCAATTAATCGACATATTAGAAGGCACCTATGAAGACTTTTCTAGCACTTCATGCTTGATTAGGTTCGCTTCATATCGATTGCCCATTTGTATGCGATGGATCTCATTAAATGTATTTTCATATCTTCTCAGCAGTGGCCATCAGGGCTGGTGATATATTTCTTCCGAGTCGATTAAACTCCGAATCATCTCTGATTCGTCACTGCCATCGTCAATCAACTTAATGTAGGTATACTTATCAACCTTGGACACTTATAGATCAGGAGAGTATGTGTGTGAATGTATACTAATCGCGCTTGGTAATGTTACCGTTCAAATTGATTGACCTCCAAATCGTCTCGGAATGGTCTCTGTAGTAGTCAATTGATTCAATATAGATTACGTATGAAGTTTCAATGCTTGAAGGTCTCGAAAAGTGAGGTGTTGCGATGGGTTCGAATTCATCATGTTGAGTAGTAGCCTACTTGGCCAGCAACATGACACTCAGAGCCAATTGACCTCGAATCACCTTGGCGGCAGTCAACTGAGAGGTATACTTATCATGATTCATTGTTCTAGTGATCATACTCGTTGTATGTCGAGAAGAGAGTTCCCCAGTTCTCAGCAGTACCTATAGTGGCAGGTGAGATGTCTCTCGAGACTGATTCACATCTAAATCATCTCGGAATTATCACTACTACCGTAAATCAACTAAATTGAGTAATGACTTATTTTGTATCGACAATGTACTGATAGTTCTCGGTGTAGATCTGAGGCATCATAAGGTATAATCACGAAATCCCATGAGTGAAATGCATCTGGTGACTGAAGTGTAATTATAGTGTAGTGATTTATGTCCTAGTATGGATGGATATACGTAGATACGATTGCAAATAAGAATAAGTGATAAAGATGATATCAATTGTAAAGTAATTTAGCAAGTAAATAAGTAAGATAATCACTAGCGTACCAAAAGCACTTGGCGAGATAATTATATATGAAGGGTACTTACCCGGCCTCGGCAGCTAAGTGCACCTACGAGGCCAAGTGTACCTGCGAGCCAAGTACACTTATGAGTCCAAGTGTACCAGTGAGCCAAGTGCATTTACAAGGTCAAGTGGACCAGTAAGTCAAGTGCACTTACGAGGCCCAGTGCACCTGATACCACCATTACACTCAACTCCATGTATGGTTCTGGCTGGTTAACAAAATTGCACATGGCAGCCAGTTCCCACCACATGCGCATCGCAGCAGCGGACAGGCAAAGGTCGACTTTCACGGCTAGGTTTGATTTGTACAAGTGGCGAATATTCCCATTTAACCTGGCGAACACTCTGGGTCAGTTTATACGCATGATAAATGGCATCTTGAAGCCAATGAAATGCAAATTCATCGTCGTATACCTTGACAATAATATGATTCATAGCAATTCCACAGGGGAATACATAGTACATGTCCAAAATGTGCAGATCTTGCTGATAAAATATGGTCTCAAGGCTAAACGTGCAAAATGTGTTTGGGTCTATCAGAAAGTAGACTTCTGTGGATTTGTTATTGACAAGGACGGTATCCACACCCAGGATCATAACACTCATACAGTCATAGATTGGCCCCATCCTGAAAACAGTAAGGATGTCAGAGGCTTCCTGCACCTCACCAGTTACGAATGTAAATTCATTGCACTCTACGCTCACATCGCCATGCTCTGGTACACCATCTGTACCATTCTGCAATAGAAAGGGGACAATGGGCTGTTATGCGCAGAGCCAAGGAAGGTCATATGCACTCCATTTAACTGGAACAGAAAATACCAGCATGCTTTCAACACCCTCAAGAAGGGACTCTGGAATGCGCCAGTCTTTGCCCTATAGGACACCAAGGCGAAATATCACCTACACATTGATGCCAGCCAATATGTATTGGGTGTGGTACTTTTCCAAGTGCAGGATAAGGAAGAAAAAGTACAGGGTTATTTCAGCCGAAATTATAACGATGTGGAAACGCGATATCCTCAGTATAGCAGACACCTCTTAGGTATTTAAGATGCAGTATTATACTGGAAATTCGACATAATATAATGGCGGCTAGCCTATTGCAGGGTAGCCGTCCATCCGCCCCATATATGGTCAGCTTGTACAAGTGCTCTTTTATGCTATCGATAACATTACAAATTGAACCCACCATCTATCTTATTCTCAATTCTATATGTGCAACCATATCAACACTTATACGAGGCTGTACATGGATATACGCCTTTACACTGTTATCGATCTTTAGTAATTGTATACGTTTCGCTCATGTGATTTCGTGAATTACCCATTTTCGACTCGTTACTACTCGCTACCGATCATTGTTCGTGAAACCAGCGATGCCATATAAGACAACAATGACTAGCGACTGCACAATACCGATTGTTATCGTCATGAGAGTGATCCAAGTCGAGAGTAAATCGATTCTCAATCAACAATAGGCGATTCTTCGCACATTGACAGAGTCATCGTATCTCTAGACAGGATGGACGTCTCTTTCTATCTTATCCCTAAGCAGGATGGATGTGTACTTAGTTGCATGCCTAGGTAGGATGGAGCTCTACTTCGTATTATTCCTGGACGGGATGGATGTCTACTATGCTGCCATGACAATAACTGATGGAAAGACTACTGGTAGCATCGGCAGCTGCGACTCATGATGCTCAAGCTGCAAAGGCGGCTCGGCATCCGGGACAAACCAGCATTCATCGCAACCTTGTGCCTCAATGGCAGCGAGATGATGTCTGCAAGAGAAAGCAGAAAGACTATCGAGGGCTCAAGCTTGCACGAGCTAAGCATACTTGTTTGATATTGTAAGTTCGATCTTCTCTTGGATACTCACGAGTTGAATAATCGATGAACCACATATGATTGATAACGAGAGCGAATGACGTTTACGCATATGAATCTATACTATGGAAGCTACGGACACATGTGCTAGGATATGGAGATGGAGCTTGATGCTGCCGAGCCACTTTGGAGATATGGAGATCTGGAGGTTATAGGGGTCAATTGGATATTTCCTTCTCTTCTCTTCTGATTGGATCTCGGCTCGGTACAAATGGCATCGGTACATGTCTTACCACCTACTACTGGAGGTGGACCTTTCCCGTGTGCCAGATCCACTGAAGATCACCCGCAAGCGGTACCAATTGGCAGCCGGATTTACGAGACCGTATGAGATCGTACGAGCTTGAATTTGTTTCTTTTTGAATTGTTTCGTCTCTTCATGTATGGGGATGCAGTCCTTGAGATCTGCAGATAAAGAGGGGGATGATATAATGGCGGCCGGCCTATGGCAGGGTAACCGTCCATCCGTCCTGTATATAGTCAGCTTGTACGAGTGCTCTTGCACGCCATTGATAACCTTACCAATTGAACCTACAATCTATCTTATTCTCAGTTCCACGTGTGCAAACGTATCTACACTTATACGAAGCGGTACAAAGACATATGCCTTTACACCTAATCGGACCCAAGTAGCTATTCTTGGTACATACGGATCACGCGACCTTACGTTGAATCCTTACACAATTCCACCTCGCCGTACATGAAATGAATATCCTGACAGTCCTCTCAAATTTCGAATAGAAGAACAAGTACATCCTGGGTATCACAAATCAGGATGTGGACGCAATATCTCGCCACCCAGTTTTCTGATGGGACTATTGCAATTTAATGGCATTTGAAGTTACAGTGGCCAGAGAATAGATTGATCATATCCAGGCTGATATAATTGATGACGATTGGTTTGGACCTGTTGCACATTTGCCGGCCAGCCCATGTCACTATCCCCTACCACCCGCTACATCCACCAAGGAGCACAAATTATGGGTGTCAGCCCAACGGTTCTATTTCGATGAGAATAGCCAACTATGGTTATGTGGATATCTGGAAAAGGAAGAGGTAGAGAAAAACGCAAGGATAGCAGTGACGGAGGGTAAAAAAGAAATAGGGGAATAAGACAAGGCCGAAATGTAAGAGGTGGAGAAAGGTGCAGGGGCAAAGAAGAAGAAGGACGGAGAGGAAGAAATAAGGGCAGAGGAAAAGGCCTGAAGGAAAGAGGTGAAGAAAAATGCATGGGCAAAGAAAAAGAACGAGGAAGAAGAGGTGAAGAAAACCTCAAGTACAAAAGAGAAGGAGGAATAAAAAGGCAGAAGAACATACTAAGAGAGGATGGCTATGTATTCCACGGAGAATCAGGTGTTGAATTCTCCACGAAGACTACGACATCTGAGTAGGTAGACACTTCGGTGGAGATTGAACATATGTACCCATAACGAACAGACATGTATGGAACACAATTTGGTACGATACCCAGTGATATGTTGCGCGCTGTGAATTATGCCATCGAACCAACCACTGGAGTGGGAAAGCCATGGGCCTTCTGAAATCACTACCTATAGCTGATGGCCATGGACAAAGAATGGGCATTAACTTCATCACCAACCTGCCGAACTCATGTAATGACCATGACAGCATCGTAATGTATGTCGACCACATGGCACAGAGAGTACATTGGTGAGCCGGCAAGAAAACAATCGACATCCCAGTCTTTGCACGCATGTACATCGACGATATAGTCCACCTAGACGGAGTACCACAAGGGGTTGTATCAGACTGTGATGTACATTTCACAGTGGCCTACTGAAGAGAAGTTATGAGGATTCTGCAGACGATACTTCTCATGTCTATGGCATTCCATCCAGAAACAGATTGTCTATCTGAGAACACGAATAAGATGATCGTACGTTATTTGTGAGACTTTTTAACTCATGACCAGGCCAACTGGGATGACTATCTTCCACTGGCCGAGTATGGTTACAATTCCTCCATATACCATTCGATGAAGCAGACACCTTCTGAACTTGATCTGAGCTATATACTGTCTCTGCCACTAGATTTAATTGCAGACCTTCAATGGCCTCAGGTCAATGAATCAAGGAAAACCTTAAAAGGCCAAAGGTTTATTGAACGGAAACGCCATCGAGCTTGACCTTCCAAACAACATATCAGTTCACGACATAGTAAATATCAGTAGACTCAAGGATAACTGCACCGATGATTCTAGGGTCGCTTGGCAGCCACCACCTCTGCTGGTACGGACAAGTTGCGCGGGTACAGGTTATATCATTGAATCAATTGCAAATCACCAGCCAAACTCTGCCAGAACCGGTTGGGAATACAAAATGAAATAGGAAGGCTAGTATGAGAAGGATAACACATGGCAGCCATAGGAGAATATGTCCAAAGCAAAAGAGATAGTGATGGAATTTTGGAAGGAATAGGAAAGTAGTCAAAGGTGCAGAGCAAAGCAGTATGAAAGTAGACGTGAGGAATAAGTTTCTATTGGAAGTTTGATGTTTTGTTTGTCTTTCAGTCATGATGGTGAGATGGAAAATTTTTTGGTGTGTTTTATTTGGATGATAGAGAGATGTCTATGAGGCGTATTTGTTTTTGATCAGGGTGTTTTGTTTCTTCGAGAGATTTCCTGAAGATAATTGGAGAAGGTTGTGATGTACATGGATGGCCCTGGTCATGATAAGATGCACATCTGCAGGACATTCCTGTAGTTAGTTCTAGCGAAACGTTGGCTCAAACACAAAATAACATTCACTTCAATACGAATAAAAGGACCTATCTGCCTACCTAAGCTCAAAATATGAACATGATTGAGAATCGGCATCACATTCGATTCATTTCTGAAATACTGGACCATGCTGGCAGCAATGAGTAATAGCTGCTGTGCAGACAGAACTTATTGAGCGACAGGAGAGCTGTGAAATCCTGATGTCTCGAGTACTGAGTGTAATGGTATACACTCTTGAGAAGGATAACAAGTCTTCTTGCTGATATGCCGATACAAGATCACGTATTAAGGCTATCCTTTTCTTAAAGAAAGTCTCATTTTATAAGAGATTCTGAGAAACTTGCAATTGAATGCAGATACAGAAGCCCAAAGTCTCAATGGCAATTGAAACCATTATATCAACGAGACAATCGATAAGAGAATTAACATACGATCCGCCTCTGCATGTACTGGATACATGTACTCATCAATGGAGTTCCAATCTTGAAAGTGGAGAATAATCGTTATGGAAAACGAGAATCTGCTACTTCAAATAGAATCAGCACCACAAGTGATGGAATGACTCACCATAACTATTGCAACGAACCCATCATGCTGCAGATATCAGGTACACATAGTCTCATAAGTTTATTTGGCCTTGTAAGTTCACTTTGTTTGCAGGTGCAATTGGCCACAAAAGACCACATGGCTCACAGTCATACTTGGCCGCGCAAGTGTACTTGACTCACAGGTGTACTTGGCCTGATGATAACACTTGGTTTGCAGGTACACCTAGCCTTGTGAGTACGTTTGGCTTACAGGTGGGCTGGAAGTTAATGAGAATGACTGAGCATACGACTTCTCTATCGGTTACAGAGAAGGCACACAACACTATACCTACACCCCGATCAATAGATCAGCTACAAGAAGCCTGTCGGGTGGCTCTTGGTAATCCTGATAGTTGAACCCTACCATGACCTCCTTCCAGTGATTAAGAATTCCAGGCTAGTCACCTATCGGTGGTCGATGTCTCGCGTAAGCTTTTCGAAAACCCAATGGATAGAGTCAAAGCCAAAGCCACTGCCAAAGCCAAAGTCAAAGCCAAAGCCAAAGCCTATGCCAAAGCCGAAGATGAGAACCAATGTAGTATTGTCACTGGAGCTCTAACCTACAAGGGCAGAATATATGTCCCTGCGGATGATGCTCTGCACGGTGAGGTTAAGAGTCACTTTCAAGACAGCTCTGAGTTCGATCAGGTTAGAACTCATATGACTTCTGAGTTAGCCTCTAGGGATTTGTATTGTTCTATGATAGATGTATACATAAGGAAGTATATCAGCGGCTGCGAAGAATGTCACCGAATCAAGGTCCCATGGTATGTCTACCTCAGAGTCAACATGACACTGCCACAACTGTCACAACCCTGAAAAGGTCCTCACCATGGATATAGTCACAAATCTTCCAGTATCGACTGCATCCAGATGAACAGAAATCCTAGTCATCATTTATTGGTTGACAAGGATGGTGACCTACCTGCCCTGCAGAAAGGATTGGACGCTGCAGAGCCAGCCAAATCAGCAGTCGAAAAATCATGCTGTGCAGAATTTGAACTGACTGCAATACATAATGGATGAATGAAAAGGCTAATACATGGGAGCTTCAAAGCCGAAAGTGCAACACACCAAATTATATGGTAACTATGATGTTGAACGAAATGTTTACGTATTGTATATATAAATAAATGATACGCTATGCAATTGGCCTTTATTTATGAGAGTATTGAATGAAGCCATCACAATAATCGATTGACATTACCACAGATAGTAGTTATTAATCGTATCAGGCTAGACCTTCATATGTACACCATACAGCTAGGCTCAAATGGGCATGGTATGTGCAACCCACTATGTTGATTGATTCAGAAGTGGAAGGTATGGAAATCGGACAATGGTTGCCTTGATGTATCTGGAGCGGGAGCGAACCTGAATATATAATGATGACTGCAATGGGGGACTGAATGAGACCGACACAGATCAACTAACTACTATTGAATCTAAAGCAGAATGCTTAATACTAAGAGCAAAAGCTATCACTGATGAGGTCTGCCATATGCTTGGATGTACGAAAGTAGAGAGAAATGGAATTGGAGAAATTATACGAATCCCAGAGCTCAAAAGAACAGCTATGACCAAGATAAGTACATCATGCAATTATGCTAGTTGCCTGGTACAGAGATGCATTGCTGGCCACGATATCCATACCTCTCAGATGACATTCAAGAATGCATTCAATAAAAGAAATTGTACATGACCAATTGATTAATTATGTGGAAGCCAATGGCACACCTGAATCAGGTATTATCAATCTAACACTACGGATATCAATTGATTGGATTTGGAGAAACTTGAAGTGCACTTGGATATTCGAAACTATAGACCTGCAAGCCTGCTGAAGATGTGGCTTCGATTTGGAGGTGAACTTGGAGGAATCAGAGTCAATTGGACATTACCTTCTTGCAATATATATAATTTCTTTCCTTCATTTCTTATAGATCTCGGCTCAGTATAAATAGCATCATCACAGGTGGTACCATCGCAACTGGAGGTGGAGTTCACCCATGGACCGAATCCGCTGTGATAGCACCAGTCAGGTATAGGACTTATACAGATATACGAAGGTATACCCACCTAACTATATCTATTTCTATGTATATATATGCTGCAGTCCAAGATGTCTGCAGATAGGGTGGAGGTTGATGTAATCTCAGTGCCAGATATACTTGGCCTTGGAAGTGTGCTTGGCTTATAGGTGTGCTTGGCACACAAGTACAGTTGGCAGCCAAGACTGGATACTCACCCTTCATATATCCTGATCTCAGGAATTGCCTTTACATGGTAGCGATTATCTTACTTACCTTTTCTTACAATTGATATCATCTGTATCTCCTATTCCATTTGAAATCATATCTATACATATCCATCTGTACTAGGATGTTCACCTTTATAGTTGGAAATTGATCATTTAAGTACAGAATCCAATAGTTTACATAGTATAAATGTAATATATCCAGATAAAACATGATGTATGTGGCACTTTAGGATCCTTTAAATCTACACTATAGGCAAAATCATGCAATTTCAATGCAAGCAGGATCTAACCTAAAATCCATCTTGTAACAGGTAATTTTGCTACCTAGTCCCATCTGCAAGTTATTAGACTGGTTTTGTTGTATGATCACCAGCAGTATACAAGTTGTAACTAGCTTTTGCAGAGTATAGGTAATCTCATTATACCAGTTTTAATTTGCAAACATGACAGCTTATAAAGTAATAGCTCTGAATTTGACAAAATATGATTGATATTGATATCTAATAAAGGGACATCAATGAATGGTTATGTACCTATGCATGAAATTAATGATAAAGCAAATATATATGATCCAGATTGCAAATCAAATTAAATTCCAACAAACAACAAAACAATAAATCTAAGTGATACATATTGTAAATAATATGAAATCTCAACCAACAGGACAATAATAAACTTTAGCGATAGCCATTGCAAATGATATGAACTCCCAACCAACTGTAGAACTATAATGTCCAGTGATAGCTATCACCAATGATAAGAAATTGCAATCAATAGTAGAACATTCTATTCTAGCAAGACTCAGTACGAATAATATAACATTCATTTAGAATTGAAGTGATAGTCATCTTGTATTATAACTACTGTTGCATTTTAATTGTTTTCCATTCTTGCTAGCCAATCTAGTTTCACATTATTTTTATTTTATAGTAGCATTTGCAATTGGATCCTGAGAGATTTCGGTCTTTATCTTTCCGTTTTGATATACAGTAAATTTTATTGGCAACACTCATTGCAGTGGTGATTGTAGCTGTTTGAGTGGTGATGAAGGAGGTTCCACAATTGTATGTGACAGTGTAATCACCAGAATCCTTGGTGCAGAAGAGAAAGAACTTTCATTAAACTGGTTAGATGGTGATGGTGATACTGTGTTTGCTCTTGTGTGAGTTAATAGGTAATTCCATTGCAAATCACACTGAGTAATAGAAGATAGTAGAAGCCAATGATATATGTTTGGTATAGTTAGAAGCTTGAAAGTTTTTCATTATTTCATCTTACAATGCTAGAACAGTACTAATCATTTCAAACCTTTCTGCATGTTTGGTAAATAATTTCCTATGCATAGTCCACAAGGATACCTGGTAACAAAGTCCTGTTACTTCAGCCGTATTTATATAACTTGTTTTCTGATTTGAACTACTATTTTTAGATTCATACTGATCTTCGCTTCATTAATTTCTACTTTTAGTATTCATTCCAACCCACTTTGACCATGGATATAATCAGATGTATTCAATACTGATAGGTGATTTGAATAATATATGAAATAGTTATTACCATAGCCATCATCATTATCACTATCACCACAATAATCATTATCAGAATTGTCATGGTAATATCTATTGGTGGTGACATCTTCCCATTTGTCTTCACTAGCTTTATTATGGCATATAATTTTAATATCTCCATATACAAATATTTGGCCTCTATCTGCATTATTATTATTTTGATACCGACCCATATGTTGACTATCACTGGCACCAAATTCATTATCTTGAATTGCACATATTCAATTGTTTCCACAAGAACACCAATTTGAATACTAAATTATCCATTTAAATGAATATGTACTCTATCCCAATTAACATAACATTATCATCTGAGTTGTGGAATCTTTTTACAGGTTGTGAGAGTACATGTGGAATATCATAGACATGAATCAGGTAACAAGATATGACTTGCTCAATGACAACCATATTACATTCCTCTCCATCTGTAACACTGGGAGCGTCACTCCAGATTTACCAGTACAAGTAGTATTTTTACTGCTTTCAGAACTTACTTGTGATGGAAGTTATGAATATATAATCACAATGTGAAAGTCACTAAAGATAGGGATTCAAGATAAAGATGTTTGGCTTTCCAATACGTATATTGCTAAGACTTATTCTCCTTGTCAAGAGGTCTGCCCTTCTATTCTTGGAGATTCCAGAGATTGTTAAACCTCTTTTCTTTTGCTCTAACAATTACTTGTATCTACTCTTTTTTCATTACCTTCTTTATCTAAATACCCTTCACACCAATATCATTACTTTAGACAGCCTACTCTCCACTCAGCTACAGGACCTTTCATATCTTTACACTATATTCTCCTACTCTGACTTATAGAATCCCTACACATATCAGACTGTCAGATCTCTGTGGTCCGGACCTATTGTATTGTTTCGATCTCTTGGATACCAGGTGAATGGTATTCATTTGATCGTAAGGGGAATCAAAGGCCTCGTCAGCTATTATGCAAATTCAGGTGCTTTTATATCTACAGCTTTCAAAGATCCTTTGTACTTTCGGTGGGATGAGCTAGCTGAGCATCGGCCCAGTAATCACCCTTCATTCCTAACAGTGATGTGATTAACTGTATAACAGCTTAATTGAGTTTGTTGTTTGTGATAACTGAATTGAGTAATATGTTGTGGATATTCGATGACATACAGGGATAAAGTGTGTACCATCCCAATCCAACTATTATCGAGTGAGTGTAGGTGGCTCTGCTTCGAGATACCTGATGAGGTATAATGCTGTGATGTGTAAAATTATCTTTATTAGTGTCACTTACATAGCAAGTAGATTCTTGATTGTTAATAAAGTCTAATTTTCCTGCTACCTTTTTGAAGCCAATATGTCTGCTCTCCACAGTACAATAGAATCAGCAGGATATCCAATACCTTTCACCTCTTGCCGTTATTATTGCTTGTGATCATTTGCAGCTTTAGGGTGATTATCATGGTTCGAGATTTGTGGTAGCCCATCTGATCTTGCAACTTATGCGAGGTGACTTGATATACCCGAGAATTTCATGCTATTTGTATGAGATCAGAGAATGATGTGTTATATTCATTGACCCCTCAGAAATACTGAATCTAATTCTTTGTATGGATATGGTTTTTGATATGATTTATGATATCTGAATTGAATAACATAACTTGAGCAGCAGCAACAACATATATTCAAATTGCTCTATTGCCTTTTGATGGTTACTTTGTAGAGAAGGTGAGGATCTAAAGAATATGCTTGATTTGGCAGAGCTATATGATATCCATTATTCAACAGGGGCTACAAGGTATATCTTAATAGGTATTTTCATCTCAGATGACAGTGGTAATGAATTCGCAGGTATGAATGAAGAAACAGAAATTTGTGATACTCTTGAAATGGGGTTGCTGGAAATTACAAAGTATGGAGCTGGACTGTCAAACCTTTATAACTTTACAATAAAATGTCCATATTCCAGATAGCCCATCTTCTTTGAGGTTGACAGAATTGGATCAAATCATTCAGCTCAAGTATATCGTTTGATATATGTATTAATAACGTAGCCACAATATTTTGATTTCACAAGTGATATTTACACTTGTCGATACTAGTGTTGGCAATGAAGTGGATCGTTTCGTCAGGGATCGAACCAGGGCCTGGTTCGACACGGATTCGATCCGAGATTTGGACGAAGTTCCGAGATTTGTCTGAACCGGTTCGCAAACCATCTATCTTCGAGCGATAATAGGTAAGCGAGTTCTTGTTCGATCGGCTCGAATTGTAGCGCATCGTGTAGCGGGAGAAGTTAGCTACAAGATGCACTAAAATTCGAGCCGATCGGACATGAACTCGCTTACTTATTTTTGTTCGCAGTTGTAGGCCTAAATGGTGGAGTTTGTGGCGAAAGGCTTGGCAAGGATCCGGTTTGCGCGGACCAAATCGGTTCATCAATTTCACGAACCCCGGGCGGTTCGTTGCCAACACTAGTCGATACTGTCCTATTTGTTAAACTTGTTCCATTTCTGATGTGGATTGAGTATATATAGAATAATGAGTATATCGTTTGATGTACTGAGAAATTGTGATCCTGAACCACACCGTAGTCGCTCTGATATCAGAGTTAAGTGGTTGTCAATTGATGTATAAATCACTTCTGCATATTGAAATATCGCTTGGGCAGCTTTATGTATCTGGAGTAGGCTAGCTTAAGGACATAAAATAATACAAAATAATACATCATGTCATCAAACTATACTACGTATCAGAACTATCTATCTCTGTTGCTTGCTTTTTAATTAATCAATGACATTGTCAAAGTGATAAATTACTTTATAGTACAAGTCAAATAACTTGGGAATTGTTCTAGATAATATAATACTGTATACTGACAAATCAGTTTAAGAAATGTGGTTTGGTACTGTATCATTTCCAAATGTTCATTGCTAATAAGAAGCAAATGATAGATATTGTAGTATAGGATTTGAGTTATCCAATAATCATTATAAATTTTAAATGTATATGTCTTCTCCAAATATCCAACATGCAGTTCCAAAAAGTTGTAACATTATATATCATTTCACAAAGAATAATGATACATTTGACTTGTAGTATCAAGTAGAGTCGATTGTATTGATGGCTTGAGTCAATTACTACTGTGAGTATGTCAACTGTTAACATCATGCTAGCTGAACTGTCAACATATTTATATTGATGCAGATGTACAACTTTAAGGATTGTTTCGTTGAATACAGTTGCCTTCTGCAGCTTTGAAATCTATTTTCATTGTTCAAAGGTAGAGGGTATAATCTTGTCCGTTGCAGCTAAGTTCAAGGTACCAATACATTTGTAAAGTATGTATTGCAGGGTATGAACCAGATGGCCTTTCCAGTTGTCAAGAGCATTCACTCCATATTGCTCCTATCAGCCTGAACTAGTTTTATCATAAACTGATCACGACTATCATTTATACTAGTGTTATCTGTAAATACACTGCTGAGATGTCAAGTAATATCATATGGAGTACGAAATGCCTTCATGGCATTTTCTATTTTCTTCCCTTAATGAGCATGATTCAAATGCTATAACCAAATAAACACCTTCTCAATATCCCACTGATCATTCATAAAGTAGATTAAGGTATGAAAAAATAAATATTCATTGCTCAAAGTTTATGATTCTAATACCATAGAAATTTAACGATTTTTTAATCATCTAGATTTGATTTTAGTTTAACCCTGCTTATAGTATATTATCAGTAGTTCTGGCAATTCAGTCACACTCAGAATTGTAAAGTCATTCCTCTATATCAGGTAGCTAGCCTGATAATATTAATATGTTACAGTGCAAAAGCTTTGGTACAATGATACTTTCAACACTGAATATTTGAACTCTCTGTGTAGAAGTTAATAAATCAAGGGGAGGTATTTTAGACTTGTAAAAATAAATGTGACAAGAGACTCAACAGGAATAACCGAGGTAAACAAGATTTGATTTCAGTGTATATTGAATTCTTTTGAAGTCAAGAGAACGAGAAATAAGAAAATCAATTCTCCAGTATACTATCTACTGTATTTAGAATATTTTTCACTGCCATCATCGTTTGGAACCTGTTCATGTATATTCCACCTAACCTAACACATAATCGCACAGATTCTACCATCTTCTCAATTACACTATTGTCTTTGATTTCCAATATATTTAGTCATTCCCTTTGATTTCCAATACATCATACCACATTTGTAATGATCATTCTTCAAAATAATTTCTTCTGTTGATCCTCACACAAATACATATTGCCACAAGATACAATCGTGAGGGATACGAGCAACAATAAGAGGACAATAGTCTATTCAGCTTCAATAGTTTATTCGGAGATCTCTTAATCAAGTTATGATTGTGTGGATACTGTGAGATCTTATGTTGTATTTCATAAACAATAACATTGGACAACAATATCAAGTCACACCATAAATACCAGTATGTTCAGAGTATTTCAGTCGCTTGAATCGAAACCTCTTAAGACTCATAGTACCTTGGTACTGCACCGATTCCTATCAAGTCAGTATTTACTTTCAGATGCTATATTTATTTCCAGGCATAGCATTTATTTCCGGACAGAGTACACTGTCTGCTAGCCCCCTTAATTCACAGTCACAGCCTTGATTCATAGTCACAGTCTTAATTCCCAAATATATTGCTAAGTATATACAAAAGCTCATAGTAGATCTTCAATGCACTTGCATCAAAACTTGAAGGTATACTTGCAGGTACGTTTCGAGCAAGGGCACAGGGAGAAAAGATCGGCCCAGGCTGGGTAGAACTGATTGGGCAGGTCTGACTCTCAGCTGGTGAGAGATGATTAAGCGTGGATAATACAGGGTTGCCTACACATATTATGGCTGGGCTGACTCTCAGATGGCTGGAGATATTCGACCTAATTTGACTCTCAGCTGGCTGGATGTGATCAAATCGGACTGGTATCTGATTGACTGGATGTGATACAGCCCAGCTGGCTCTTAGCTGGCTGGAGATGATCGTCTCACTGTGCTGGACACGATGGATATGTCTTGATACTTGGCTGGCTGTATGCAACCAAGCTGATCTGAATGAAATGATTAGCATTTCGATCAGCTGTACCTGGAGATTCACTTTGAGGTGCACCAGTAACTGCACTTTGGGCCAGAGGTGAGGTGTTGTATGTAGACTAGCTGGAAACTATCGAGAGTGGCTGCCTCTCAACTGGCTGATTGCCATTGATTCTATATGATTCTCAGCTGGATAGATGCAATTGAGTTGAATTGGCTCACAGTGGGCTGGAGATAATCAAGCTGGGCTGGCTCTCAGCTGGCTGGAATAGATTGATATGGGTTGGCTCTCAGCTGTTTGGAGATGATTTAGCAAACATATTTATCGGCTGACTGACAATGATTGAGCTGGTCTGGCATGAGTGTCACCAAGAGCCATCTGACAAGCTTCTCATAGCCAATCTCATAATGAGACCGATACCATGGACCAGTATTGGGGTGTTCTGTAATTTCCAGGTGCTTGGTAGTAAAGTTGTCGACTGATAAGATATTGGTCCAGTGGGTCTATCTCTAGGAGAGTTCTTTCAACATCACGAAATACTGAAGATTCATGTGATTGCACTTTACCAAGATATTTTGGTGCACGTCTTGCAAATAGTGTTGCCATTGCATAAAGGTGTCAATGATAGCCAAGTATTTATGGTCGTATATGTCATACTTCTGTTCATCTGGAAAGCACTTTCAGGAGTAGTAATTGACTGGCCAAAGGGTTTCAAAACTATCATACTGGTTTACAATACCTGCAATCATAAAACCCCTCGCATCCATCTGGAGCATGATTAGCTTAGCTGGATTGAAGTACTGCAATATCAGTGTCATGGAAAAGGTTTTCTTCAGTTTCTGAAAGGCAAGCTGTGAATCGCTCTGCCAATGTCACTTGGACGTTCCAGTAGCCTTCTTTACCATGTAAAAATCTGATACCGTGATTTTGGCATATGTATGTATGAACCTCCGATAGACATTCATCATGCTGAGTATCACTTGAATATCCCATACCATCTGAGGAGTCGACCAATATTTGATCACCATGATCCGATCTGAATCCATACAGACACTGTCGATATCAATGGTGAAGTCGAAGCAGCTGACATCTAAAATCACAATTTGCTACTAATGTACCTTGCAACAGATGCCATATTCCTGCAGCCATTGCAGTACTTTTCTCATGTGCTCATCATGATTCCTCTTGTCGGTTGAGTCGATTGGGCTTGCATCAAGGAAACACAGGACAAAGTCATCAATGGAAGACCACAGGTATTTATTGATGTATATCTGAACAGTAGCTGGTGCATTGGTCAGGCAGAATGGCATGACCTTGTACTCAAACTGACCATATCAGGTTTGGAATACCATCTTGTGTTCATCACCACCCTGAATGCGAAAAAGGTGATAAGCTGCGTGAAGATCACCATTCGTAAATATTTTGACACAGGCAAAACAGTTCAGCATCTTAGAGATCCATGGAAGGGAGTACCAATTCTTGATTGTATCTATATTAAGATCTCAGTAGTGCACACTGATTGTCAATCTGCAGTCTTTCATTTTTGTAAAAAGTATCGGCACTGATACCAGTGATGATAACTGCTGGATGAAACTATTGGCCAAGTTTGTCTAGATGTAGACCTTTAGAGTTCATAGCTCAACCTCAGATAGGGTATACGTATAACCATATGGTAGCTGGTACCAGGGTTCCAGGTCAATCGCATGATCAATTGACCAGTACGGTAGCAGCATCTCTTTCTTGGGCTTACGAATGATATCAACAAACCTCTGATGCATGGCTGGTATATAACTAACATTGTTGGTCAGTACTCCCTGGTCGGTCTTGCCCGCTCCATCTGCACATATTAGTACTAAGTTAATATCAGCGAATGGGAGTAAAGATCATTAGAACCTTGAAGTCCTTGTCGTAACGAGTTATCCTCAATGAAAATCCCCACTATCCAGTACTCCCTTCATCACTAGGCGAGTCAGTACCAGTTTTTCATGTACCCTCAATGTGTAACTGTTCTGTTGCAACTACCACCTCCACCTCCTGCCCACCCATCCAGTATCGAAGTTTCTCACCTAAGATTCCACACCATGATGTTCCCAGCAGCTTGGTACAAACTCCAATCTGTGGAATATATACCTTGTCGCCCTCATCACTTGCAAGTAGGCCATACAGTGTAGTTGCTCCAAGAAAACAAATTTTTCGAGGCTAACTACCGTGCCTCTGAAAAGTTCCCTTGATATTCACATACAGTGTATGATTGGAATTTCTATCCTGTAAGGCAGTCTGCAGCCCATTTGGAGCTAGCAAGGCTATAGGTCGACAGGCTGTCCAGACGGTATCCGGATACCGAGCCTTGAATCATACCAGACTAGTGTTTCAGTATTGTAAGAGTCATACTGACAATAGAAATAGAACTTCATTACAGAGTGAGAGCATTTAATTGCACAGTTGAAAAAACTGCTCTGCTATGGACTGAAGTCCTGCTAAGCATCATATATGACAGCGACAAGGATTTGTATCATTGTCTTGATTTCTCCTCTGTTCTACCACGATATTACTTCATATTTATATGTTGGGTTACCCATTTCAATATATGCAGTTACCAAAAGATAAATATTGTTGAACTTGTGAAGCCATCTATGCTGCATGAATTACTCATGAAGCGATTTGAAGAGTTGCTTCAACATTCCGATTTGTATCTTGTACAGCAAATGAGGCTTAGAAATATCGCTTGTGATCCAATTGAGATACTTCAAGATGTTGAACTCAGGATTTACATCATGGTACTTGATATCTGCGATGCTTGGAGGCATATATATATCTAAGATCTAAAGATATATATTGTGATCCCAGAGTGGGTGTTATTTATAGTGGTATCATAGATTATCCGCTTCCTGCTGGAGATATTCACATCAGTAGCATGCGCCATTGTTAAAGTTCAGTGCCTCCACCAAATAAGTAGGATACAATTTTTCCAATTGGATTCAAATCCAATTCTGATTATTCAGAACAATGAGTTGTGTTTATTGAAGGAGATGTATCAAACAAAGGAAACCTGTTGGAATTATCAATAATATCAGGATTGGCATTAATACCACTCAGAGAGTTGTGAATTGACTGCTGGAAATTCTTTTCAACATGCTCAAGGGCTACCCCTGCAGGCTTGACATCTATGTTTGCTGTCACTTGGATATGAAATTGTGGATGGTTATTGTCTATGTTGTTGTTAAGCTAGAAGTCAGAGTTGTAATGCTTTAAACATACAGAGTATAAATAGTTATGTGTTCATATACAGGTTATGGTGTGCGGTATGTAGACAATGGATAGAAATGTAAATGCAGGTAGCAGAATTGAAAGAGTATTGCTATATCTGGATAGTGAAATTGAGTTTAGTATTGCAATGAGACTCTTCAAGAAGATACACTTATAAGTTCATATTCACCTCTACTTACCACTTGTAAATATGCTGTTAGAAGTATACTAGGATTGCATCTGTACTTTGCACAATTGTAGATCCACATATTGCAGGTGCACTCATAAGTACATCCATTTGAAGTAGGCTTACAAGTATACCTGACTTCAAAGTATACCTTACTTGCAAGTGTATCCTAGGTGCAAGTATACCTGACTTGCTGTCAATGGAAGATATCAGATATGATGCTAGGGGTTATAAATACTAAACGTAAAAACTTTGATTCAAAAGAGCGAACAAAACATGATATTCGACAGGAATCATGGCAGCGAAATGACATGGTGCCAAAAATATTCTATTGTTTCATCGATAAGAGAATAAGTAAAGAAGTAACATATCATCCACAACAATCTCCAACATACATACGTTACTAC
The DNA here is from genome assembly GCA_014904905.1 of Wilcoxina mikolae CBS 423.85. Taxonomy (NCBI): domain Eukaryota; kingdom Fungi; phylum Ascomycota; class Pezizomycetes; order Pezizales; family Pyronemataceae; genus Wilcoxina; species Wilcoxina mikolae. Next base: position 1,302,364 of record MU122093.1, read on the forward strand.
TGACTGTCGTTATTTCTTATCACTTGGTCATACAAGTATATTCCAACCTCATCTCAAATATTATTCCTGCATTACTTATCGTATCATGCCATTCCTGCATTACTTTTCATATTATATCATGTCAGCATTGCTTATCATATTACATTAAACGTGTATTCCTGATCACCCACATCTTCGCTGATCACCGTTCGACACAACCATGATACTTCCAAGTGTACCTGTCTTCCAATTGCACTGGGAGTGGAGGTGAACATTGTAGAATTATAAGTTATATTAGTTGAAATGACATATGCAACTCCCAGAGCTGGGTATCCAACAGGATTAACTATCATATATATTAGCATTGGCAATGAATCATATGATGTTCCTACCATTGTCAAACTGATTTGATTCGTGAGAACCAAATACTTTCCAAGACAGTCGCCTCAAACCTCTCAATTTCGACCCACAATTTCGAACATAAATAACCAAGGAATTTCTTGTCTGATCTACTCTTTATTAAGTTTATCTTATAGCAAACTTCGATCGCTACAGGATAAACTAAAGTTCGAAGCGATCGGACAGCAACTCGCAAACTTACTCTTGATTACAGTTAAGTGACTCTGTTTGAGATTAGAGTCAGACCTCAGATCGGACACAAATCCAATCCGTTCTCAGTTCGATCTGCCACTTACTGATTCACTTTGTTGCCAATACTTGTCTCAATTACAATGGATCTCACTGGATCACAGTGTCTCAGAATAGACATTTTGGTAAACCTCTTATCAAGAGTATCTAAGTCTTCTGAGTATTAAGTATTCCATAGGAATTTCTTACTAGTGATTGTGGATAAGTCTACGATAGGTTTGTATATCTGTGAATATCACTGGATTAACCTTCAGCAGAAATTGGTGAATTTCAAGAATACTGAATATCTTTGATAGATTGTGATCATTTCAATATCCAGATTGTAATAATCATATCTTCAGACATGTTGATACCATCTCCTGAGATAGTGTAACCTAAACATTAAACTTGTTTCCGGTACTATTGATACTTATCAGGAGAGATATTGAATTTGTTAGCTTGTGTTCGACTGAAACCCTCTCTCACTAGTCAAACATGTTCTTCTTCAGACTCAGTATAAATGAAACTGTTATCTCTAAAGACTACTACTCAATGATATATAATATTTGGCAGGATCTTATTTATTATATCTCGAAAGGTAGCTGATATGTTAGCCAGGCTATAAGTCATCACCAGATATTTGTAGTGTCCATATCTCTTACAAAGTGCTGCCTTCTCTTAATCACCTGCTTTTATCCTTATTAGATTATACTCAATATTTTGGTCAATCTTTGCAATTTTCTTTAAATTATTATCAAAATCTCAATATTTGATTATAAGTGATACTGGACATCGTTTCAAAATTATTACACAGTTTAATGCTGTATTGTTCATGCATAAGTTCTAGTGTTGGCAACGAAGCGGATCGGCTCATCGTGAATAGAACCAAGGTGGAGTTCGATACGGATTCGATCCGAGATTTGGACGAAGTTCTGAGGTTTGTCTGAACTGGTTCGTGAACCATCTATCTTCGAACGATAATAGGTAAGCGAGCTCTTGTCCGATCGGCTCGATTTGTAGCGCATCTTGTAGCGCAAGAGGTTAGCTACAAGATGCACTAATAATCGAGCGGATCAGACAGGAACTCGATTACTTATTTGTGATCGCAGTTGTAGGTCGAAATGGTGGAGTTTGAGGCGAAAGGCTTGGCAAGGATCCTGTTCACCTGGACCAAATCTGTTCGTCAATGGTACGAACCTCGGGCGGTTCGTTGCCAATACTATGCATAACTGTGAGTCTTGACAGTGTGGTTTTGTAATGAATAGTATATGAGCCACTTCTGATAACCTACTCGAACAAATTATTCAGAAATCAAGTATCTCTTTCAAATATTCCTTCGGAACCAAAAGCTCCTTGTTTAGGATAGTATAGATAGAACCCCATAAGGATTGTTTTCTATCTTGAATATTAATTGCATAGTCAAAGAAATAATGTGGTAGAAGAATATTGACTACTTCACCATTATAGGTTGACTACTAGTCTCTGTACTTTGAGGAGATATGTTCTATCCAATTACTTTCCATTTAGCTTGCAGTATTTATATGTATTCAGCCAATTATTCTTATCCACTTGGGATCTGTTTCAACCTTCAAGATAGACACATAATATTTAATAGATAACTCACATAATACTACCTTAGTACAATACGATTGGTAATATTCTTTGATTGACTGGAATTATCATTGTCCACTGATTCTTTTTGTAGGGCTCTATACATAATGATCTATGTGTATGGTAACGTAATATCTCAATATAACTCTATAGGACAAAACTTAGAAGGTCTCTTTGATATAAAAACTTTCCTACTGCAGAGTAACTGGGAAGGTATATTGGTAACATTCTATTCTATTATTTCGTATTTGAAATTCACCACTAACATAGACTTCTTACGAATCACCACAGGTATAATATTGTGCTTCGGCTACTACACTCATATTATCGGCATATCACACCCAGTATCCAACATAACACTTATAGGTATATTCTTCTTGTAACTAAGGCTGGCAAATACAAGTACTGTTGGTCTTATCTTTATTTTATTTTCTTGTATGCTGGTTGCTCACCAGTGGCTGTAGCCTTATATTCTGAAATGCACAAATCCAAATGTACTCTCATTCAACACAGTTCCAGTCACAACTGATTGTAAATATGAAAGCAATTTCAAGACGATTGTCAGAATTACAGATGATAGTAGGTGGTATTCTACTTGGATACTATATGTCCAGTACATTTTCAATACTGCATTAATACTCATATACTCTTTCGGAAATATAAGAAAATAAAGTTTATTCAATTTCAGAAACTAAACTCAGAGTATCAGTAACTGGTTGATATCAGTATTCATAAGAAGAGATCGCAATTCTAAACCTTACAACAAATAACAGAAATCTATTATCTTCCAATCAACAATTTCCATTCTATCAGTATCTACCTCATATAAAACCTTAAAGAGGTGTGAATTGGAAATACTATAATTTGTTCAACCAAGCTCTTTGATTTGACCTTCTAACTTAAGGGTAAAGTCGCCTACTTTGGAATATCCCTCTTGTCTTTAGGATAATTGTTTTTCTTGCTGGATGAAGCTTTGATAGGATTCTTTCAAAAGAACCGTCAATGATGATCAGAAAAACCACAACAATTACACTCATTACATTTGGAAACCTCCAAATATATACCTTTTTAACACAATCACCTCTCCTGTACTCCGTTCTACTCTCTGCTCAGTAGTGCCACTTGTGAAGGAAAATAGGTTGTCTTACCATACAAAGTCAACTGCTCTGATGTCCAAATTCTGTCACCCATTGAACCTTTATTGTTCTGCTGTAAAAAACGTGTATATATACCCAAATAATTCGACAGGATTAGTATTTCATGCATTCTAAACCTTGTTATAGTATGTTTGTAATTAACCTTTGACAATCTGCTTGTCTGCTTCTTCTTCTCTTACATCTACTGTGATATTCTAATACTGATCTCTATCTAACTTGTTCGGTTCCACTCAATTTGCCTTGTAGTCATATATGAGTCTGGATGGATTGATCACTGTCCAAACTGATCCTATCATATAGGTATTCTGATTATTCATTTCAATTAAGGATTGTATCAGTCAGATTGATAATATGATTGGGACTCAGGATATGTAAAACTCAATGGTACGATAGATTATAAATAAGTATCAGAGACTAGTTGTTAGTATTGGAGGCTAGATATTAGTTTAATAAGAACTTGTATATAAGTATATTTTAGTTCGAAAATTGCATTTATGTCCTCAAAGGAGTAAACTAAGTGATAATTTAAATGATTTCCATGCAACTAGCTGAGATGTCTGATATTCATAAAGTATTAATAGATACTTCACAAATACCTATCGAAGCTAAAGATGGGGGTTGTACACTCTTGAGTTTTTTATCAACATGTTAAAAACTCTTATCAAGTACCGTACTTAGACTTATATTTTTCACGCTGTATATGCGAACCATATTTAATAATTTTATTCCTAAGGTTGCCAACGTCAATCAGATCAGCAAGGTACTTTTTCTTTCTTAATGCATGAACTCTAGTACAAGTGATATCAGCAGCAGCAGTAGAAATAGTGACAGCAGTAATTGGAGAAACATTATCAGCAGCAACAACAATAGTAGTGATATCAATTCTGGAGATACCAAAAACAGTCAATGCAAGAACAGTAATAATTCTGATAATATTTGATATGGTACTTTGTAAGTTTGTACTTTTGTCAATGTCAGTCAATAAACACAATGGAATTCAATGGTTACTAAAAGAAGCTTCAAAATAATCTTTCATATTATGTAAACCATAATGAGATTTAATAAAAAAAGATTTTTATCTATAGCCAATTAGTCACATGATGATAGGCAATGCTTGGACTGAAAACAATAATATAACAAATTTGAATAGAAGTATTAATTTGAAGAAGTCAACTATCCATCAGGAAACAATCTATATACTACAATGAAGGGTATTAATCACTAGTATTGAACTGTATCTAGCAGCTTTAGAATGTGTGAAGTGGAGTCTATGATACAAGGTACTATATATGCATTGTATAGTATGTGATATATAGTTATTAGTACTACTTCTAGTTGATGCCATATATTGTTAGGGGATCTTCTTTTTTACCTCCAGTCTTTACATGTATTCTCGCACTCATAGATAAAGTATTCACTATCGTCTTGTCTCATGATAAATCTCTGCCTGAATTGCACTATATTTACATTGCCAATAGATGTGATGTCAATTGTAAGTCATATATCTATATCAAAGTGATTATTGCAATTCTGTTTCTGTATAAGGGCAGATGTCCCTGTATCAAAGCATATGTGTAGATAACATTTCAAACGGGAATAAGTGATAAAGATGATGTCACTTGTAAGTAAGGATAGTAAGATAATTGCTAAATCGGGAGAATACACATGCGCCAGGGTATATTAGTCACGTACGGATATCGGTGGTGGGCTTGAATCTCCCGGAATGACTGTGGATAGGGTAACACGTAAGTCCGCGATGATACGATATGAGGCAGTATAAAAACAACACTTCGTACTAGCTATTCACAATGGTCACATATCACTTTGCAAAGAGCCTTGGGAAGCTTTATATACTGTATTCTTCGTCTGGCCAGTGCAATTGCATGGTGCTTGGTGCCATGTAGCAATACTGTTCTGGACATTGTAATGACAATACTATGTACTGCATATTATACTATAAAGTCTACCTATTTCTTTGAGCAGTATTCCATGGAGAACTACATTGCTGGCATTCATGTCTTGGCTGGATGCAAGCAACTTGAAGGCTTGCCTATAACAAAGTAATGTTTATTAAGTCTGTTTACAGTTCTAAATACCATTTATACCCTGTGCAGTGCTGTATTCAACTCGTTCTCCAGTATATAATAAATATTGTTCCAAGTCGCTATGTCTATATGACTATTGACTATCTATCCTTTCTTCTCCGACTTCAACGAAATGGACACCTCTGGAACTAAGTGAACAATACCCATAATAGTTCCTACACTAATAACTGCATATACACCTGCAGGAGATGATTTCACAAAATAGACTAGTTGCAAAGAACTTTCCGGCATTCCACAATTGGCAGTCTTCGTCACCTCAATGTATCCTAGACAAAAGGTATTCTTGCCATACGAATGGACAACTCGCAGCTTAAATAGATGAAACCTACGGTATGAAATGCATCTCTGCAGTATCTCGTCAGACAGCTCCTACCCCTCCTTATGTTGTGAAGTTTCGAACCCATAGCCAATTATTGCGAGCAGCTCCAGAATACCATGATTTATCTCCAGTACATCTGAGGTTCTAAATGATGCACTCATCATGCATGTTGCGTGATTTCTCCCAATCCATAATATATTGTGACCGTACTGCTTCAGAAATCATCCGAATCGATATTAATGTGCTTGGATTGTAAGAAATGACAGGTGGAATCGTATAAACCATGCCAGAGAACATCGTCACTGATTGCTTTCAAGATGCCTTGAAGGTCCTCAACTTTTTCTTTTCCTTTATACTGCTGTGGAGATATAGACCGCAACAAATGATGCCAACTGGTAGTAGTTACTTCTGCCATCACTTCTGTCATCACTTCTAACATCATCTGTGGAGCAGCTCGTTTAGGGTTCGATGTATTGCAATTGGCCTTTCTGTCAGCGAATGCATCACTCCAAAGGTAGTAGTTGATTATCTGAGTGTGGTAATCACCCATCTTGTTGGAGGCATTAAGCCCGTCCTTAATCTGCTTCCAGTGAGAACTTTCGCAGATTTCTGTTGACCACTGTTAAAGCGCACTGTAAAGTTGTATCTGCTCTTGAAAGTGCTGCATGAGATGTATCTTGGAAAAGTTGAAATCAACACTCTCTTTAATGTGTTTTGCCATATCTGCATCGATAATACCTTTCCAGACATCGCGAATGTTTTGTCGAAAGGTTGCTATTTTCTTCTGATTTTGCTCCCAATTCAACTCGGCATTCCGCAGGACACATAATTCTGTACATCTCTCTTTGGCCTCTGCTGCAAGTTGTTTGTCAACTCAGAATTGTTGAAACACATCCTTTGAATCGTGAAAGCGACGTAGAATATTGTTCATGATGTCTAGCGTTTCATCATCGTAGGAGTCATACTGCCAATAGAAATAGATCTATTTAAGAGAGCTAGAGTACTCAACTGCATGTTCAGAAATCCTGGGCTAAAAGGAGCTTGGATCTCGCAGAGCATGGCGTACGACAGCTATAAGGAATGATATTATGGTCTTGATTTCTCCTGTCTTCCAATATCAAACCTCCTCCTATGTACATGTTAGCTTCGTCATGTGAAGGTTTGCTGGCTCCAAGAGACAAATATCATTGAACATGTCACGCTGCTAAAGCTACTTGAGATATTTGTAAAGCCATATCAGGAGGTGCTTCAACATCCCAATTTGTATCATGTAGAGTTGATCGGGAATGGGATGATCGCCTGTAATGCAATCGAGCTACCTTACAATTTTGTGTCTGGATTGACATTGTGGTGTTTGAGATCGGCGATATGAAGGGGTATATTTGAATCTGAGATTATACGATATATATCATGATCTCAGAGGTTGTATCGCTTATATCGGCGGAGTAGATTATCCATTTCCTGCAAGGGACATTCGCACCTATAGTATATCCCATTCTTCATATTTTGACGGTAACGGTACTCAGAGTAATTGGCAATCCATGCAGCCAGTATCGAATGACAATGCCTGAAGTTGCGATCGGTACAGCAGGCATAGAAGGTGTGCATCTCGCAATTGAGTAGGGATTGCAATACATGCCGCTATCCGTGGTAGGAGACAATTCACTTATGCTCTCTTGAGGCATTTCCTCTTTTGCGGGGTACATGACGCATCTTGATTGGAATGTGCAAAAGGGTGACCAACAATATACTGTACATTGTGTGCTTCATTTCTACATCTGCAAAAAGGTTGCCAATCGTCATATATATCAGTCATACCGTTTTGTCAACAGGGAGGTTCGTAAGATAGACACCATTCGACATGAATATCATCGGCACCTGTGTGTTACTGACAGGTAGCATTGTCTACACAATTGTGAGTATTGTATAGGGTACAGAGAATTGTAAAGGATATACGAAGGAAGCGTACCTGCTTATCCCACCACCAGTCTCCAGTATTCATCTTGTTGTAAACACGGTGCCAAACATTATTGAAGTAATATTTCGGTGTCTATGTAAGATGTTCCTTGTCTACAGGCTGCCTGCACTGTATTACCTTTTGTCTACATTGTAAACTCAAAATTGCAACTCCATCCACTGCAACTGCACTCTTTTTCTGCCTTTCTGAAAATCCTGTCTTCTGAAAATGATCTGAACAACAAAGCCACTGCATAAGGCCGTATCCTCAATTCCAAAATCAGCACTGGCCACTCCTGGTACCCTAATGTGTTGTACAGCAAACGGTCATACGAGAAAACTCACTTTGCAGTCTGACAAGCAGAAGCCAAAGTGCACAAAGACTACAGTCTCAAGTGTTCAAGGTTTGATATCGACTGCTTGTATCTACACCCAATATATCCACGCCAAATCCAGTACAGAAACCATCTCTGCTCCCACCAAATCAAGCATCCAATTCGATGTTGCCAGCACTCAGTATCATTTCCAACATCGGTATACATTTAGCGACGAGCTTTAGTTGCCTCTGGAATCCACACCCATCATCATCAGCTTCACAACTAATACCATTGCCTCTGCTGAGGATACTGTCAAGTCTGTCAGTCAGCAGTAAATCATATGCCAGTCGAAGTGTTCTTGTACCAGCTGACCTTCGGATTACTGCTGTACTGAAAACAATACATTGTATGATGGAGAAGTTACTGCTGAGCGAGAGACCATTTCCAACTGAAGCTGAGTTTCTGATAGTAGCCTATACAATTCTAAGAGTGGTAGATACTGACTAACATATCGTTTCGAACACAAAGTCAGCAGAGCTTTCCTGGCCGATAGTATGCAGGTGGAAAGGAGTCAATATTAGCTTCCAGGAACGTCAGAAGGAGAGTCTCAAGATAGTTAGGTATCTTCCAGAATTGCATTGTCACAGACTAACCGGCCATATATCAGATCAAGAACAGTTGCAATGCATTTAGGTTGCACATGATCTAGGTGGCCCGTGAGTCTATAGGGAGACTATACTATATATACCATTTCGATGATGATGAACGCCGCATACATATAGTGTTGGCAATGAACCGCCCGGGATCCGTACTATTGACGAACCGGTTTGGTTCGCGCGAACCCGGATCCTTGCCAAGCCTTTCGCCTCAAACCCCACCATTTCGACCTACAACTGCGAACAAATATAAGTAAGCAAGTTCTTGTCCGATCCGCTCGATCATTAGTGCATCGTGTAGCTAACTTCTCTCGCTACAAGATGCGCTACAATTCAACCCAATCGGACAAGAACTCGCTTACCGATTATCGTTCGAAGATAGATGGTTCGCGAACCGGTTTGTGACAAACCTCGGAATGTCATCCAAACCTCGGATCGGATCCTTGTCGAACCCCACCTTGGTTCGATCCGTGACAAACCGATCCGGTTCGTTGCCAACACTACATACATATTGACCAAATTCTTTCATCTTGTACATTCATTGAGCACTTATTCGATCTTACAAATAAACATGATGTGAGTTCTATCTGCAACTTGTAGTATCACTGATACCATCAGGAATGAGCTAGCTACTTTCATGCCGAGAACATTTCATGATTTCTATATATACACTTCTTCCAACGAATGTACAAATCTGGACTGCATTCAGAGGACTTCAATGACTGTATTCGGGAACAGATACCCCCAGCACTAATTGTGTCAAAATGGATAGCATTGTATCACGCACTGACAGAGTGGCAAAGGAATGGAGCTTTAGATCCAACAAAGGTTGAAATTGGTTTCTTTGAAATCTGGGGCAACTGGCCTGAGTGGGAGTACCACTTCTATCGAGATAATAACAGCAGTAAGTATGGACTTCACAATTCAGGCAAATGCACTAACATCATGCAGAGACATGTACTGATCTCATGAATATTTGGAATGATCTCCCATCTCCATTGCGACAGAAGGTAATCAAGTCCATAAGGGTAGCTATAAACAATGTCATTCTATATGAGAAAGGAGCTATGAACGTGCCACCTGTTAGCAAGCCTCATCGAGTGGTATTGTACAAGACTGTGATGGAAGCTCTGATGATGGAGCCAGAAATGGATACTCCGATATTTGCTGTGATACACATCTTCATTGCTAAAGATTTGTCTTTTGATAGTCAGTATGGTGTTGATGATGGCGACAATGATAGCGACAACAAGAATAATGACAATTCATAGTGCCAGGAGTTGTGCTCAGCTATATCATGATCTCCATCTGGATGTTGATAAGGTCAAGAATGAGGAGGAAGAGGGCAAGGATGAGGATGAGGATGATGATAAGGATGAGAATGTGAATGAGAACTAGTATAACAATATAGAGTCGGAGCCAGTGAAGGATTGCCAAGAAGTATAGTTTGGAAGATATGCTTCAAGCTGGCTGCGAAGTGTAGTATGATGTTTAGAACGGGATTCTGTATATATTTGAGCTTAATATCAAACGTGGTTAATAGTAATGTCACTGCACTGTATCTGTCAACCGAGATGTAAATTAGATTTAGGGCATCGTATAAATATCGCATGCTATCAACATTGCGTTATGTTAAGATTTACATTGCACTCATGCATCACATGAGTAGTGTTGTAGATCAAAAGGTGTCATGGCGGTACCAGGTGCACTTGGCCCTCCCAAGTACACTTGGCTCCCAGGTGCACTTGGCCTTCCCAAGCATACTTGGCTGCCGAGGCCTGATAAGTGCCTTTCATATATAATCACCTCCCGAAGTGCTTTTGGCATGCTAGCCATTATCTTACCTACATACTGTACAATTGATATCTTTATCACTTATTCCCACTTGCAACTGTATCTATGTATATCTATCCATACGAGGAAGTATGGCCTTAAACTATAATCGCTCTTTAGTAATTGGATACGTTTCGCTCACAGAATTGCATTAATCTCACCTTTTTGATGCATCGCGACACATCCGAACGAGAAATCATACGGATTTGAGAGCTGCCAATTGCAGAAGCAAAGAGTCTTAATAAGTATATCCAATTGAGGTTGACAGTAGCAAATATGATTCTGAGTTGATTCCGGAGGCCAATTGGCCAGAGATGCGTCAGCGACCAAGTCAGTCGAGGTCGATCACCATCCCACAAAGAGGATACCAATCGCGAGAGTGACGAGATTGGATAAGTTACCATCCACTTGAATCAATTGACGATTACAGGAATGATTCCGGAGCCTAAGTGACTGAGATGCGTCAGCGTCAATGCCGAAACTGGCTGTACTCCAGAAGTTTCTTCGAACCTCATCCGATGAGCGTAATCGCATGAGAACTATCGAGACGAGTCAGATACTATCGATGGCAGTCAATCGAGCATGAAGTAATGGCAAATCTATAATCGATGACATCCCTGAATACCTTAATTGTTGCAAATCAAGTACAATGCGAAGTCGATAAGGCTACAATTGCACAAAGTACAAACGAGCACATTCGTTGAGCGAAGTGCGCCAACGGAGGATCAGCATTTGACCAGCGGATTTACACACGGTTGACGCCTACATACAGAGCCGAGAAAGCTGAATGCTATGAGAATCACCTCATTTACGGAAGATCGAAGCCCGAGATTGCCGAACGATCGATCGATACCACCAATGGCAATTACGATCACGATTACCCTTTTTCCAGACTCAATCGAGTTATCTACGTTACAGGTGCTATTAGGAGTTTTCAGGTATGGGTACGGATGTAAAGTGAGGTCGTAAATGGCCTTACAAGATTACACAATTATACACGATTGGAACGAGCCACGGAGACATACAGTTGCTATGGCTTTATAGTTACAACTCTGAACGAGTAAACTAGGCAGTTATGATTATGAACATCATTCATATATCGACCAACAAACTTTAAGATTGTGAAGCAGCGATCACAGATCGTGCTACATCTCCGAATGGAAAGTATAACCTCTGAAGATTCTAAAATTGCTAGCAGGTACAATTCGAGTTTACCATTATCAAGTATCATGATTAGCACCTGATTGGACGACCGAATTGGATCGTTGTGAGGAGAGGAAGCCATTAATATGTACCCATACGATGTAAAATCACACTTGATTCACAAGTGTATTGCTAACTATACACAACAAATCATTGTAGATCTTGGATGTACTTGGAAAAACACTTGGAGCTATTGCACGAGTGAAAAAGATCGATACAGGCTGCATGCAAACAGTTGGGCTAGCCTTGCTCAGCAGGCGGGAGACGATTGAATGGCTCACTGCTGGCTGGATGCAATCAAGCCGTGCTGGCTATAGACGATCAAGCCATACTGGCTACACACGATCAAGCCGTACTGACTCACCACTGGCTGGACGCGATCGAGCCGTGCTGGCTCTCAGCTGGCTGTATGCGATGAGCAGATCTGGACGGAAACATTAGCATTTCGATCAGGTGCGCTTGGAGGTCGAGCTGTGCTGGCTGTCGACTGACTAGATGCGATCGAGCCGTGCTGGCTCACTGCAGGCGGGAGATCATCGAGCCGGGTTGGCTGGACACGATTGAGCCGGGCTGGCTCTCTGCTGGCAGGAGATGATCGAGCTTGGCTGGCTCACGGCTAGCTGGAGATGATCGAGCTGGGCTGGCTCTCGGCTGGCTGGATGCGATCGAGCCCGGCTGGCTCTCCACTGGCATGAGATGATCGAGCTTGGCTGGCGCACGACTGGTTGGAGATGATCGAGCTGGACTGGCTCGATGCAATCGAGCTGGGCTGGCTTTCGGCTCACTGGAGATGATCGATAAGGACTGGCTGGTTACCTCGGTTAAAATTGTCTGTACATTTGTTAGCATTGGAAATAAAGAGAGTGACTGTGAGAGTGAGAGAGAGATGTATCATAGAGTTGAACTTAGAACTTAGAACTTAGAACTTAGAACTTAGAGTGCAAATATGGTTAAAAGTAAGGGAGGAAAAGGGTCAGACTATATATGAAGAGCTTTTATTCAGCCTTGGCTGCCAAGTGCACTTGCGAGGACCAAGTGCCCTCACAATACAAGTGCACTTGCAATGGCCAAGTACACTCACGAGCCAAGTGCACTCATGAGCCAAGTGAACCTGTGAGCCAAGTATACTTACGATGCCAAGTGCACTTACAAGCCAAGTGTACCTGACACTGTCATTACACTGGATCTCGGCTGGCTGGATGGAATCTAGCCGGGCTGGCTCTCTGCTGGACCCAATGAACCCATTCCGACATATGATCACAGTTGGCCACAATGTGAGAGTGTTCGTTTAAAATAGGAGACTGACAGAGCGAGTGAAAAAACAGTTAAACTGCGATCGGAGGGTGATATGCAACACGACACGTGGTATTGATGCCAGATGCAGAGTAAGCCACCACGGGGGTGTATCTGACGGCTCCGACAGAGCGCATCCACTCTGATGGAGCCATTCAGCCCAGACAGAAAACATTGTTGCTGATGGAATTTCTCTTCTGCCCCACTTCATGATGCTCTCAGCAGTCTGGTGTACCCTCCACACCGTAGAGTGAATACCTTGCCGATCTTGTTACTCTATAGTAGGTTGTCAAATATGATTGCTCCAAGAAAACAAATGTTCAGAAGCTTACCACTATGCCCCTGAGAAGTTCTATTGGAATCCCCTTATGGAGTTCCATTGCAATTGATTTCCATAATAGAAGACTGCCTGTAGTCCACCTGGGATTCACAAGGCCGTCGATCAACCGATACTTTGAGTCTTCTGGATTCTGGGTTCTTTAACCACAGCAATCCCAAAACAAAAAGTTGAATGCACGTTCCTGATCAGGGAAACAGCAAATATTATATCCCTTTGGACTAGTAACAAATTGATTCTGACTCAGTGATATGTTGAAAACAGAGGTCTATTGACCTAGGAATGCATCCAAGTAGACCTCCATCTCGCTAAGAGATAAGGGAGAAGAGGAGGTCTATCCCACCTAGGGATCCAACTAAGTAGACATCTATCCCACCAAGAGATATGATACAGTAAAGGTCCATGCCGTGTATGGATGAAACCAATTGATGTCTATCCCTCCAAGGAATAAGATACGGTAGAGATCCATCCCACCCAGGGATTGAACCAAGTATGAGTCCACCCTGCTTAGGGATAAGACATAAAAAGAGATCTATCACACCTAGGGATCTGACCAAGTAGACGTCCAACATTACCATGAGTACCTGCGTTCTCAACCTCTGTAATACCAGCTCCCTCTTATCCACCCTCTCTTGCCGAGCCAGGTACCGGGAGAGATAGACAAGTATTTTGACTGCTGAATATCAAACGACCATTGTCATTTGACTTGATGGCTGCTGCCACCACAGTTCAATTTGTTTGGATAGTTGGTCAGAATATATCATACACCAGTGCGCATCAGATTGCTGCCATTGAAGCTGATGCACTTCATATTGACAAGACAGTTGTCGAGAACTATATTCGAGATGCATGGTATCAGATGTAATTTGGCACTTTTACAGATGATGGTGGTCTTTACATCGTGAGTTATCTCGGTGAGCTCGGAGATTTACAGACTGAAATTTCGTTTCCTATCTGTTCGTTTGGACCGGTCATGTGACGATTTCACGCTGCCGCTGGAACTGTCTGTAGCTTGCTTCTGTTGTTTTCAATGTGTCCTGCATAGCCATCCCGGTGCAGGTTTGAACTCTGTGGCTACTGCTTAATCGAACTGTTTGTTGATTCTTCCGAATCTCCAGTTTATAGTTAAGAGTTTAACTCGTGCTCATAGTTCAGACTTCATGCCCATCCAGGCCATTTTATATAACCTCTTAGGGTCCTGTTCTTTGTCCCATTGGGTTTGTTATTTCAAAAGGAGCTTTAGTATCAAATGGTTCAGGGTGGCCATATTGCACTGATCATCTTCGATAAACATGAATGAGACACCATCATCATCATTATCGTTATCGTCATTATTTGTGATTTGTATATTTTCTCCGTCCAGATTGAGTTCAACTTCGTCAGAATCTGGATTCCCATTGATGACATCATTGTTATCATTGTCAGGATCAGGATTATCACTATTGGTATCATAAGTATCATCGATTGCAGCATTATCTTCGACTGAAAATAGTTGGCTGCCTGTCACCGATACCTGTGAAGTTTCCTCACTGTCATGATTCTCAAGGGTGTGGCATTGACTACTAATTGACTGTTTTGGAGGCATTGAGTTTCAAATGTATGGAATTGACTAATCATCTGTTGTGTGCATATCGCGACATATTGGAAAAATAAAGACATTACAAAACCCCATTAGTGGAACTTATCTGGTGACTGAAGAGCTTTTTTAATGGAAGGAGGTATGCCCTCATACAAATAGATATGCATGGATATGGTTCCAAATGAAATAAGTTCTAAAGAGGATAATATCAATTGCAGAGTAATATAAGTAATATAATCGCTAGGTACAAGTAGCACTTCGCAAGGTAATTATATATACAGGGTAGTTATCCGGTCTTGGTGGCCAAGTTCACTTGCGAAGCAAGTGTACTTACAAGGCCAAGTGCCTCTGTCAGGTCTAGTACACTTACCAGGCCAAGTATACCTGACACCACCATTACAAGTCCAGTGGTAGGTAGTAAAACCCATACCGATGCCATTTATACCAGGTGTAATGCATATGAATAGAAGAAGGAAAGAAAGAAAGAAAACCAAGGACTGAGGTCGTTTGCTTCAAATCCTCCCAATCCTCCCTAACTACCAATCCTCCATAACTTTCGATTCTTCATAACTTTCGATTCTCCATAACTCCCAATCCTCTATAGCTATGTCCTCCTGATGGTAATAATATGAATATAGTAGTGGCCTAATTGGATGCTCCTAATGAAACTTGTCAACTAGCTTTTGATCATATTTGAGGTTCCATGCCGGCTCCCTACATATTCATAGGTAGTTGTAACCGGTCCATTGAGCAATATAGTAGAGCAATAGGTACCTTCAGTTGGAATTGGGAATCCAATTGACTTCCCATTCATCCTATCAAACGACAATCGTCGGTTTTTGTTTTCATGATGGCTGGCCAATGTCAGACAGTGATTACTTATCAAGCAGAAAGATATAGATCATGTTGTGTATGCACATTGTCTTTGGCAAGTCAAATCTGTAAGCATTTTATTGATGACTTTACTCACAGTAAATTGTCCAACATGCTTGTAATACATCTTCTTGGATGTTCTCTTCATCTTGATATTTCGAGTTGACAGCTAGACCATATCTCTGACCTCAAAGGTCATTTCTGTGCCACTCACGTACTTCATCTGACGGACTTGAGCTTTCAATATGTTTTCCCATATGATGTAGTACGTCTCCTCCAGCCCGGCTTCCGAGGTATCTGCTTGGGTCTGTGATTTGAGGTTGAATGTATCCTTCAGGGCCTTGAACTGCAGTGGCAGATTATAATAATAATTGGCACATAAGGCAGTCAATCTTGTCGAAGAATACAAAGAGTTGTTGTATATCAACTTGGCCAATGGTAAGAGGTACACCCAGTTTTCCTGCTCATGGTTGCCAAAGGCCCGGAGGTACTGCTCCATCGTCTGATTTTACCTCTCCATCTGACCATCTATCAGCAGATGAAATGTGGTCTATCGTCAATGATCCATACGCGTATGGCTGCAGACGCTTATCTATCATCGCCTCATGAATTGGGTGTTCCGATAGGTGATAATGTTGTCAGGGATTCCACATTTGCAGATCACATACTTCAGGAAGAACTGAGCTGGCTCTAGTTGATCGGTATCCTTTGTACGGGGTAGATAGGTTGCGATCTTTGTCAGTCGAAGAATAATGACTTGAATCTCAGGATATTGAGATGCAGTCCACTCTGGCAAATCTGTAATAGAATTCATCATGAAACCTTCTCAGGGTCGTGACAGTGGTGGTAGTTTCATGTTGATTCCATGGCGGTCATACCACAGGGCCTTGATTTAGTGACATACTTGGCCGGCACTGATGTACTTCCTTCTCTGCATTTTCATCGCAAGCTTACAGAAATCTCTAGAGTCTAACTTGGTAGTTTTGAGAGCCACAAAGTGATCGCATTCAGGATTGTCATGAAAGAGACTTATCACTTTGCCGAAGAGAGCATTGTCTGCAGAGATATATATTCTCCTCTCGTACATTAGAGCTCCAGCGATGACACTTCATTTGTTGACATCATCCTCTTTGGCTTCTGCTCTGTGCATTGAGTTATTGACTAGCTCACCCGAGATATTTACATCCAATAGGTCAGTACGCTGGGTCTTCTATATTGCTGGTATGAGGTTATTGTAGGCGTTAACTGCCAGGGTCACCAAGAGTAGTGTTGGCAACGAAGCGGATCGAACCAAGGCAGAGTTCGACACAGATTCGATCCGAGGTTTGGGCGAAGTCTCGAGATTTGTCACAAACCGATTCGCGAACTATCTATCCTCGAACGATAATAGGTAAGTGAGTTATTGTCCAATTGGCATGACTTTTAGCGCATCTTGTAGCGGGAGAAGTTAGATCCAAGATGCACTACAATTCGAGCCGATCGGACAAGAACTCGCTGACTTATTTTTGTTCACAGTTGTAGGCTGAAATGGTGGAGTTTGAGGGGAATGGCTTGCCAATGATCCGCTTCGTTCGAATCAAACTGGTGAGTCAATGGTACGAATCCCAGGTGGTTCATTGCCAACACTAACTAAGAGGCATCCAATAGACTTCTCATAGCCGATTTTCTAATTGGGCTTGGAGGGGGGGGGGGGTTTGTACCTTCCAGGTCCTCGATTGTGAAGTAATATACCTATAAGATCTCGGTTCAATGTGTTGTCTCCGGAAGAGCACTTTCAAAGTCATAAAATACTGGAGATTCTTGTGGTCACACTGTACCAAGACGTTGTGGTGGGCACCTTCCAGGTAGTATCACTATTGCTTGAAGGTATTAGGGCGTACAGCAGTTTACAGTCTCGTATAAAAGTATAGGAGTAGATACCGGTCCAAACGTGGATAGATGAATATAATTGAGTAATATGTATGTACGATTATCGCTGTAGTACACTTGTACTCACGCATGAAGTATAGGTATGCTGAACGATATCCAGCCATCAGTTCAGCCAATCAGGTTGCTTTCATTTAGCCAACACATGGATGGAAGTAAGATGATTGACTGCCATTACATCATCTCCCTCTCTAGCAGCAGACTCACTGGATTGCCAGATATGTATATAAAAGAAAAGCAAACCACAAGAAGAACAAAAATAAAGATCCAAGCTCGTATACCCTCACACATCCTCTTTAATCCCACAACCGATTGGTACCACTCACAGGTGAACTTTCTGGTGATCCGGTGTAGGAGAAAACTCCACCTCCAGTGGTAGATGGTTAAAACCCATACCGAGATCATTATTACCAAGCTGAAATTCAAAATGAAGAGAAGACCGGAGAAGCAAAAAGAAATCATAAGAAGGAAACATCCAAATTGATCAGAATTCCCCAAGTCCACCTCTCTGAATCCAAGTGTACAAAGCCAAGCCCACTGCTAAAGCAGGCCTTGTTCCAAGTCCACCTCCGAGATTAGATTTACTTGCAATCCACCAGATCCAAGCTTCCAAGTCTACTGCACACCATATCGATTATAGCCTCCAGACTTCGCATTGAATGTATATATCATTGTTCGGCTCCAGATTGACTAGTATATCGGCTATCTGCACTCGATATTCTATTGCCCTCCTGCATCAGATCCAATGGTAATTGTTTGACTTGGACCAGCCTCATGTGGCCCTCGATTGAAGTCCTCATATATTGACATGCATCCGTATGTATTCGTTCAAGTTGCAGTATCCAACTGGTAAGTTTGCCATAAGATTCTACTTCAAGCATAATCAAGTATACTTCCACTCAAGGTGTATCAAGGCAGGTATTCTCCGATTTCCATGCCTTCAGCTTCCACATCTACAAAAGTAGTGGGTTGTCATATGATACACTCTTCCGAGTCTAGTTGTAGAGGACACACCCTAAATCTAGCCCTCTACAGATAATCGCTAGTATCTGCCGCGACTTTAATCGATTATCATTATTGCTTCGTATAGTGCTCTCATACTTAATGACCAATTGCAGTGCATAATCGTTCTTTGATATATCTCATTCGTAAGCATTCCATACAAGGTTATACTTACCATGTTATTCAGACCAATTGTATTCTTGGAATCTCCCGTAAGTCTGCATCCAAGGAGCATTGTATGTCCAGACAGGAACCTAAGCTTATATTTCATTTCGATTTATTCTTGCGATGTTTCTGCTCTCAGAAGCCTGTATCACAGTTTTATACCTCTAACTGGGAATTTCTGCTCCTATCTTCTTAATCCAATCAAGGTGTACTTCCATTATACGGAGGAGTCCAATGAGTTGAAATTCCGATAAGGTCCATATTCCGTACTGCTTAATGATCTAAATCTCCAACCTCAAATATCTCTTTGCCACCAGAATATTTCGTATGACAGGTTTAGGCCTTCAACAGATTTCCTAAAAGAGTTCGGTACATCTCCTCTAGGCAGACTATCAGAGTCAAATAGATTTCTCTGCTCAGTATTGCCATCTTGATATTAAGATCTCGATAGAAAGCTTTATAGACATGATCATTCTGTATCCCATTGGATTCAGCGTTGTAAATAATCCAATTACTGTTAGCCTTGTGAATCACTGTGAACTTTATTCTATGATAACTCCATTTAGGATAATATCTCTGATCAGGAAGCCATCTCGACTTTATGCCAGTAGTTCAAACCGTTGGCTTCGCTTCCATGATAAATCCTCAGTATCGTAATCATTGACTTTTCTGGTATACATCCCCATAACAGTGTTTCATATCAGCACTTCCGGTGCGGTAATTGTTTGTATTCGGGGTTGTTTCTGAATATCCAGTTCTGATATACCCCTCTTTATGGTCGGAGTGTTGGCAACAACTCTTCAATTCTGATGCTGATCCTCATATCGAATCTGGTATCGATCTTAATACCTCAAATTGCCATTGTGATTCGATATGTAAATATCTCTGAATTGTATTTTGGATCTTGATTCAATCATTTCCTCTTTATGTCCTAAATTTGTATAAATGAATATCTGCACTTAATTGTTAGTCTCATAGCTTGTCATCTAAAATAAGACTTTTAAAGAAAGGGGAAAGTGTCCAACATAACTACACCTCATCATCTATATAAAAAGACTTTTTATTATCCGTCTCTGGCTACTCGTTTCGGGAATTTTCATATATTTACTTGTAAGATTCACCTTTCATAGCTTTTCCTGAAACTTTGTATGCTCCATAAAGGTAATCATTACTGACCTCTATACACTTTAGATTGGCTTTCACACAACTATCTTCTGATTAATCTCAAGGAAGATAGTTCTTGATATCGTACTTCTGTAATCCATCTGGTTACATATCATTCATCGTAAGAAAATATCCACTCATTTATCTATCTATATGACATGGGATCTTAAGTCCAAATCTGGAATCTGGTTTTTGAGCATACAATATAATTTCATGCTATTTTGGAATACCACTCTGCACCACCATATGGCAGTACTTCTGCCCCCAGATCTTTGTAGAGCAGTAGGCTTGTACAACTATAACCATTTCATGCCCATCTGCATGTGAATACCTCTGTATACGGTGATGACTATTGCAGTCTCCAATCCATTCGTTAGTGAATAAATGGTCATTTGACATGGTATCGTTGTTTCGTCGATGATCATTTCAATCTTCGTTTCATCAGTTCACAGGTGATTCCTGGCTGTACAGTATTCCGCAAGCTGAATATGCCATATAAATCCTCTGCAGGACATTCGGTACATTTAGCATTTTGTGTGTCCTTTTGTTGCTCCCACCAGTAATCAAAATGCTGGTGAGGGATTCTTATCATATGTAAAACTCATTTCTAATGTCCGTATAGATTCTTATGACTTCGTAACTGCTACATATATTTGTTACCCAATTGCATGTACAAACGATAGAGTGGTAGATATTACGGAATCCAGGTGGCCTCGGCATTAGCAGTTCATCCATGTAAGAGCTCAGTCCCACCATCCTGTAACTTCTATCATGATCAGGTAAGTCGGTAGCCATCATTCATAGTTCTCATGTCGACATTCGTCTGTCGCAACTCTCACAGTCATTATCTGCTCAGCTATCTTACATCTGATATCTTTCTCACTGTCAGTAATACTTTCCATGGTCGCTCCCAGCAGCCCTGTTTGAAATCCGACTCTTAAGAAGGATATCCATCGAAGACTCTAGCCTGAACAATAAATTGTCTAAAGCAGTAGCATTAAGTATATGTGTATGAAGTACAGACTCCTTTGGAAGGTACCTCGTACCTAGCAGTAATCCATATATGCTCCCGGAACATTTCTGATGATCTACCCGATCAACTGCCACCTCTTCCAGTTTGCTTGGAGTTCGAAGAGCTACAGGTTGATTGTGTTGCAAGTCAACTTCAGGATTCCTAGACCTGGATCCAGGCAACTCCAATATCAGCTCACAAAGTATGTCCACTGTGTCTACTACCATTTGCATGCATTAGCTCACTCAGTGAATCACATACTCATCTCATCAGATTGGAACTTTCCGATAGCCAAACAATGTCTCTTCCCACTACAGGATACGACAAGTATCAATTGAACCTTAAACTGTATATATATACGGAATCTGCTGGCCTCTGAAGAGTATCCAAATAATCCAACCTCCATCACGTATTCTGTAGTCTGTAGCCCATAGTCAGTAGATCTTCAGATTCCCGACTGAATTCAAAATCATCTCAACTGCATCCCTAGTAATCCATATTATATGCTATTGTATGGGTACATATCTGTATTCTCTCGTTTGGCGATACAGATTTGTTTACTTGTTCAGCGAAATTGAATACAGTTGGTACTGGTAATCTCCTCTCCTAACAACGATCCAATTCGGTTGTCCAATCTAGTACCAATCGTAAAATTGATAATGGTATTCACAAATTGTACCTGTTTGCCAATTGTGAACATTCGGGATTTGATATTCTTTCCATTCGGGAATGCAGGATGATCTCGATCGCTGCTTCACTATCTTTAACTGTATCCGTCGATAGACAAATAATGTTCAAAAATATTTAATTTACTTGTTGACTATTCCAGGGGTCGTAGCCATAGAGCCATGGCTTCCGTCTATCTCTGTGGCTTATTTGAATCGTATGTAATCATGGAATCTCATAAGGATGTTTACAACCTCACATGACTTCAGCAGTCACAACTGAAAACTCCTCATAGTATTCATAATGTACATGACACAAAGGAGTCTTGAAGAAGGGTAATCGTGAGCGTGATTGCCATTGGTGGTATAAATCGATCGTTCGGCAATCTTGCACTTCAATCCTCCATAAAAGAGGTAATTGTCATAGAATGCAGTCTTTCCAGCACTGTAAGCCTCAACAGTGTATATATCTCCTGGCTATGTATTCATTGTTGTAGGCTTATCCATTGTCTTCAACTTTGCATCTGGTATAAATTTCTACGAATTGATGCATTCAGGGGTATCATCAATTACTGCTTGACCAGTAGGTTGTGCTCGATCGATTGTGATTGATAGTAGGTGACTTATCTCGATAGTGAGTCTGTGATTGCACACATCGGATAAGGTTCGAAGAATGTTTGGAGTAAGGCTGGTTTTGACATTGCCAGTAATGCATCTCTTGTAGTCACTTAGAATCCAGAATCATCCCTGTATTCTTCAATTGACTCAAGCTGATGGTAACCTATCCAATCTAATCGCTCTAGCGATTGATAGTTGTGAAGTTCTCATATTATGAAATCAACATCATCAATCTGATTGCTGACTCGTCTCTGTCTGATTGGCCTCCGGATTAAACTCATAATTTTCTCTGCTATCATCAGCCTCAATTGAGTATACGTATTAAGACTCTCTGCTTCTGCAATTGGTAGCTCGCAGATCTGGATGATATTCTGTTCAGATGTATCACCACGTATCAATCGAAAAGGGTAATTAATGAAATCCCGTGAGCGAAAAGTATCGAATTACTGTAGAGCTATAATGGTGTAAGATCGTACAGCCGTATACATCCTTGTGTAATACTATAAGAGTAGAGGCAGTTGCAAACATGGATAGATGAATATAATAGAGTAGTATGTATGTACGGTTAGCACTACGGTGCAATTGCACTGGTACGGAGAGTATACGTAAACTAGGAATTATCTGGCCATCGGCTCGGTCAATGAAGTTCATTACATCCATCCAAGATTTGGACGCAAGTAAGATAATTGGCCACCATTACAGAAGGTTTCAATGATGGTGAGGAGTTTCCAATCGTATATATCGTAATTCTGTTCAGAGAGGGAGTATTTTCAGCAATAACAATTGTCTGGCAGAAGGGTTCCGAAGCTGTCATACTGGTTCAGGATGCTTGCACTTGCCAACCCGCTTGTATCTGACTGAACCATGATCGACTTGGCTGGGTTGAAGTGCTGCAAGATCGGTGACACAGAAAAGAATATGTTCAGTTTCTGCAAGGTGAGCTCTACGTCTCACTGCCACTCCCACTTTGCCTTTCCAGTAGCCTTCATTAGCAAGTTCGACATGGGTGCTATTATCTTGACATATTTCTGGATGAACCTTCGATAGAAGTTTGTTAACCCAAGCAGAATTTGCATGTACTGCACTCATTCATGGGGTGGCCTATCTTCGATTGTAGAGATATAGTCTGTTTCCATGCTGAAACCTTCAGCACTGAATACCAAGCCGAGGAAGCCGAACTCCGAGTCTCTAAATTCACACTTCTCTGCCTTGCAATAGAGGCCACACTGGTGTGGCCATTGCAGTACTTTCTGCACATACTCATCGTGCTGCTTTTTGTCAGTGAAGTAGATCAGGATGTCGTCAAGGAGATACACAGCAAAGTCGTCTATGTAAGGTTGCAGACAACCATTAATGAAAGCTTGAAAAACAGCTGGTGTATTCATCAGGCTGAATGGCATCACCCTGTACTCGAACTGACTGTATTGGATTCAGAATGCCATCTTGTACTCATCACCTTCTCAAAGTGAATAAGGTGATAGGCTCCATGAAAGTCAGATTTGGTAAATATCCTGAAATTGCCAACACAGTCAAGCATCTCCAAGAACAATAGAAGGTGGTACTAATTTTCTGATTGTACCTGCCTTGAGAGCTAGCTAGTCCACACAGAGTCTCAAGATGTCATCCTTCTTCGTTGCAAACAGTATCGATTCCACCGCTGGTGATGATGACCGCTGGTTGAAACTATTGACCAGGTTTTTCTCGATGTAGGTCTTTTTAGTTCTCAACTGAACCTTCCAAGGGTTATAGAAAAGTCCATATGGTAGCCTCCATTCGAGTTCCTGATTGATCGCATGACCAATTGAGCGGTACGGCGGCAGTATCTTTGCCTTGGTGTTACTAAAGACCACCACAAATTTCTGAGACTGGGCTTGTATAAGACCACCATTGTCAGTCGGTACTACCGATGCTCTGGACTCGTCTGCTTTATCTGAGACCCTGAACAATGATGCTTCCAGCAGTCAGGTATACTGCCCAAACCAAAGGGCAAATATATTGTCAAGCTCATTGCTCTCAAGAAAGTCATAGAATGCGATTGCTCCAAGGAAACAAATGTCTGGAGGGTTACCACTATACCTCTGCAAATTCGGTTGGTATATGCGTTTGTAGTTCCATCATGATTCCCATTCACGGTGGTAGCCTGTGGCCGACTAGAGTTCACAACGCTACAAGTTGACTGGCTTTCCAGTTGATATCTGGATTTCCAGCGTTCAACCAAGGCAATCTCAAAACCAGATTGTAAGCCGTCACTGGAACAATTAAAACATCTGATTCATCAACTACTGACAAGCTTTTGAAATACTGAACCGGGAGCCTCGTCTTTCGACTTTCACTTACAGATATCTTTTCATCACCGTTCAGGCCTAAAGATGTGATGAATACTCGTTCGTCCTGTACGTTGAGCCACCTTTTCAGTTAGACGTCATGAAGGTACCCATTGCTCCACAGTCAATGAGATCTCGTATATGTTGTATTTCGCCCTGACCATCTCGTACAATTACTTCATTTATGATATATACAGTATCTGACTGCTCAGTGCCACACAAATAGTAACTCAACATGTGAACCCTTGGGCTCCCCCAAATAAATCTTGCTTTTGACGAAATTCCATATACTTGCACTCTATCCAACAACACCATGAGTATCTGTGCTGCCAACCTCTCTAACTCCAGCTCCGTTTCGTTCACCCTCTCTCGCTGAGCCAGGTACTGGGAGAGGTAGACTATTATTCTGCCTGCTTGGTGTCAAATGACCGTTTTGGTTTGACTTAGTGGCATCTGCCATCAGAATCGAGGGGGGTATTACTGCTAGGGTTCAATTTGTCAGAATAGTTAGCCGACTGTATCGTGTACACACTTGTATCAGGTGGCTGTTATTGCAGCGGATGTACTACTTATTGGCAAGGCGGTTGTGAACAATCTCCCCCGAAATCCATGGTGGGAGAGGTAATTCGGCACACTTGTCGCTGCCACCAGGGGTCTTTCCACCGGAGGTTGTCTCGGGGGCTTCGGACATTAAAAGTCTAAATTGATATTTCCTCTCTATCTGATTGGACTGGTCATAAGACGATTTGCTGCTACCACCGGAACTGCACATAAGCTGCTTCTATTGATGTCGTTATCTGAAGCTTGTCCTTTCCGGTCTGGATTGGAACTCTGTGGCTGCTAATTGGTCAAACAGTTCGTCGATACTTACAAACCTCCCATTTGTTGTCAAGAGTTTAATTTGTACTTGTAGTTCAAGCTTCATACCCATCCAGGCCATTTCGTATAACATCTTAGGATACTGTTTTTTGTCCCATTCTGCTTTTCGCCACATTGTATGGAGCTGGTTGGTCTATACCTGTGCTGGTTCGTCCTGGTCATAGAATCCCTGGTCGAACTCTCGATAGGCCCACATAGCTGAATTCTGCATGCAGTCATGATTGCTGTATATCTGTTGGAGTTCCAGAATGAAGAAGTTGAAATAGTTTATAGCAGGGTGGTTCGAATTACATATCTTTTGGTGCCAGGTGACTGAGTCCTCCAACTTCGTTTTTCATTGTGAATGATTATTATGGCTGCTCTAACTACCGAGAAGATGCAAGGCGTACTTGACTTACTCTGGTACGCCATTCGGGAAATGATAGCAGTGTGAATCGAAGTTTGCAGATAGGACACTAATAAAGTTATCCAATTGAAAGGTGTCCCCACAGTATCTCTCAAAATAAACTATCTGTAAGGTTCCAGATTTTTCGCATTGCAGCTTTGCAGCCTGTTCTCTAGCAGCTTCTGGTTTCTGAGCTGAGTGTTTATCCCAGTCACTTTCTGCTCTTTCAGCTGCTCTTGTATCATGCTCAGCCCATGGTTCGACTAGCAATTTGACTTGTTGCTGGAAATGACACTTGAGTATCAATCGGTTCTGGGTCGTCATATCGCATTGGTCATCTTCAGTAATCATCGATGAGAAGCCATCATCATCCTCATCGTCTCTGAAACAAGTATGTTCCCTGTCAGGATTGATAATACCATCTTTGGGACTTCAGATTTCTGTCATTGCAATCCAGATTTCCATTTTCAGAATCGTGTTTATCATCGTCGGCATTGAGATTAATGCCATCAATATTGTTATTATCATCAATTATGGAGTTATCTATGACTGGAGTATATTGGCTACCTGTCACCGATACCTGCAGAGTTTCCTTGCTTTCACCATTGTCAATGGCATACAATTGACATCTTATCCACTTTGTTAGAGGTATTGAGGTGCAATTCTATGTAATTGACTAATTGTCTGTTTTTGTGTAAGTGTCGTAACATGTCGAAAAAGTAAAGAGATCACGAAATCCCATCAGTGAAAAGTATCTTGTGACTCAAAAGTGATTATAGTATAAGGACATACACCCTTGTACAGATTCATATTCCTAGATACAGTACCAAATAGAATAAGAACTAAAAAAGATGATATCAATTGTAGAGTAGAGTATGTAAGTAACATAAGTACTTGCATGCAAAATGTACTTCACGAGGCGATTATATATGAAGGGTAGTTACCCAGCCTTAGCAGTCAAGTACACCTTCAAGTCATGTTCACTTATAAGACCAAGTACATTTACAAAGCCAAGTGCACTTATGAACCAAGTATACTTATGTAATCAAGTACACTTATAAAGCCAAACATACCTGGTACCATCTTTATAATATCAAAAGTAGAAGAATTCCACTAATGTATATGTAATAATGCAATCAATTTCAACATGATATTGAATTCTGAAAAGAAAGGGATAACGATATAGAATACTATTACAATAATATGTTTAGTTGTTGATTGAATACAGCAATTCAGCATGACAGTTGAAGTTCTGAAGATTATAAAGCTATTATAATCGATTATTATTCTCAGAAAATACTCTCAGACTCTAATAGAAAAAGTACAGTATTTTCTACTATTTATCAACAGCTGTAGAATTCATCTGTCACTTAAATCAGCTCTGATATTGATAGTTCTAACACTTTTCAATATTGACTGTACTTATATATCCATTTAAAACGATTGATTTTGATATCGTTTCAAATATATTTTCGAAATAGCTCTCATTATTAATAGGATTTGATATAATCATTATCTTATCTTGTATCTGAATAGATTGAAGAACATTCATCAGTGTAGAGTTAAAATATTCCATATCTATTTAAGTAGCTTCGTAAAGTATTTATTTTTTGCTGTATAAAAGCTTGTCTCATACTTATCTGCTATCCTTGTCACTGACAAAATTCTCCGAGAATAGTATGTAATTTGTGAGGCTTGTCTAGTCACATGACCTCCTTTTGAACATGAACGCTAAACCCAACACATACATCACACTTCTACTTGCACTGTAGTCTCGAATCCGCGTAAAAATACTGCATGCCTATTTTCAGTCTGGGCTCGAGACAATACAACATAATATGTCTGCCCACACTCAATGTTGGTGTGTACCAAAACTTCAACCTGTGCTAGTCGCGGAGTATGTTCCCATCCATCCATCGGTCCTTCCGACTGTTCCCCTGCGTCATGCTCAGTTGTCGTTGTTAATGGTCATTGTAGCCTAGGACCCGAAGACCATCTCATTCTCGCCTCTCCGTTCGTATCACCGCTAATATTTAACAATCAAGCCAGCGATGCTCGGGATCACTGTGCCAACGAAAGAAGTAAGCTTAAGATCTTCCGAAATCGAAACCGACCACGGCTCATTGGCAACAGATTTTCTCTCGTGGCTTAGGCTATGTGTGTACATGTGCATTGTATCAGTTGCTATAACCCTGAGTTTCCAACTCAAAGCCGAGCCGTCGGCAGCCGAACGCCGAATGGCGATACCGCTCGGCGTGATCTTTGGGATGCTTAGTTTCCGTACGTGCACGCGGTCCTCAGGTGCTTTCAGGTGTTGTCTGATATCTTGTAGTCTGTCTGGGAGTAGGACTGTCCAACTATCTCAAAACGTGTGACCGTCCAAAGTCTGGTGCTGTCAAGTCTTACTGAATTTCACAGAGTGCGAAAGTATAGTAAGAGATCTGCCTTAGTGCAGTCAGGTGTAAAGACGCATACGGTATGAACTACGGCTAATATACCCTTACTTGTGGAAGTTGCTGATAGATTTGAATTATGTAGATTTTTGTGATCGTTAGTGTTGCAATTATTGGTGCTTGGTTTGGGACACCAGATTGTGACATGCTTAGCGTTCAACTGACACCATAGGGGTACTTGTAGTCTCTTATTCATTGCTACAAACGTGCAGCGCTGAATCGCTCGCATCGATTGCGTTGCCACCAGCAGCAGCAGATCGCAGCTTGGAAATTTAATTTCAGAGAGCTCGACTGAGGGTTACCTGAATTCCACGGATAAATCTCGCACTCAGAAAAATCCGGACAAAACTTTAATCTAAAAATGTAAGTCCATGAGATCTAAATTGTATTGAATCTTTGTGGGTGAAAAGGTAGTTCAGATTTGTGCTGTATTTATTTCGCTGTGAATTAGGGTATTGAAAGATTGTAATAACGTGTTGGAAATTAATATGAAATTCAATTTCAGTTTGGAATTTCAGTAACTTATAATGTAAACAATATTTTATCTGCTATATAACTTGTATTATGGTATATATTCTATATTGTAGCAAATAAATTCTGTAGATTAATACTGTACTAATGTCACAGTACTACAGAAATATATAAAAGATTGTAATATCTTGAAATACTGAGTTGACTCAGTCATATTTGCAATCATGATTCAAAAGATTACTGTATTGACTTTAAATATGATAATATGATATTCTTATATTGCATGGTAGATTGAAAAGATATGACACTATCTTCCATATATGTCAATATAACAAATGAATCATAATACTTTGTTAGCTGATTAGAATATCTATTATACTGTATATATCACAATTCAGTATTTGAAAAAAATCTATTGTAATCCATGTTATATATGCAAGTAAATATGAAATAGTCATTATATTTGAACATAAGAATATTGATACAACTCTTAACATATCAAATCATGATTAAAATTAATTTAATATTATATTGAAGTTTTGCCTGAGATATATATTATAATATCAATGTACTGTAAAGAATATTCAATTATAACTGATATATATTAAATATGTAATTAATATAATCACAATTTTACAAATGAATTAATGCAATCTTATATGAAAATAATGTTTTAATATGAACTATAGTATTATGACAATGAATGCAGAAAACTACAATACTATAAATAATTATTGATTATATTAACTGTTTTCTTTGTAGATTTACAATGATAAATATATGATTGATAATATAGATATGTGAATACTTTAATTTCAATCCTGCAAATACAGTTAATGGTATATATAATATACATAATATATAATTAATATTATTGTATAATTAGTATTATTCCTCAATTTATACTCTTTACGTTGGAAATATTCTTACTACTTTATTATATTCCTTTTATTCTTATTGATACCAAGAGAAAATAAATTAATTATACTTATTTGATAAATTCAACAATATTTTGTATTTCCTATATGAACAAAAAAAGTAAGTTATGAAGAGAATATACAGTATTCAGATATCAATATTACTCGAAAGGTAAATCAATATTTATACCTTATAATATTTTCTGAAAACTTCTACTACATATTAGTTTATAAGCTATCCATCACTCTGAATCATTTTTAAATAAGAATATAAATATATTGATATATTCCTACATATTCTTAATTGACCGTATTTTAATGAAATAAGATTTTATGATGTTATCTCAATTGATTGAACCGATTCTTTTTGACATGATATTCTTACAGCATATTTATCGAAATATTGTATATTCTATTTAAATGTTCAGGATAAGAAGTCAAAGAAGCAGGGAACAAATAATATAGATGTAAGAAATATTTAAATATCAACTATTAAATTACTTATACTGTATATTCAGTAAGTATAAAGGCGAATACATCTATATATATGTGGTTATAAATAGGTATATTATTTGAGTAGATTCAGTTGCAAACGATATCATAGGTGACCTTGAATGTAGTATATAAGATTATCTGTACCATGTAAAAGTACTATATGAGGTGACTATATATGAATGGTACTTACTAAGCCTTGGCTTCCAAATTTAATTGTATACCAAGTACACCTACGATTCAAGTATACCTATAAGATCAAGTGCACCTTCATAACAATGGTACTTACAAGGTCTAGAGTACTTGTAAGCCAAGTATTCCTGCTACTGCTATTACCTAATCTCTGTCTCTAATCGTAGACCTTCTGGGCTGCAGCATTAATACATGAAGAAAGTAAAGATTATGTATGTATACTATTTTATGTCGGCATAGGTGCCACAGGCTATTAGTACTATCTCAGCGACCTCACAGTAGATTGGTATACAGAAATACTCCACTTCCAGTAGTAATTGTAAAACGTGTGTCAATACCATTTATATTGGGCTGAGATTTATAAGGAACAAAGAGAAGATAATAGAAGAGAAGGAAACATCCAATTGACAGTGAATTCTCCAAGTCCACCTCCGAATCGAAGTTGCTCCAGCAGTTGGTCTCGCTTCAAGCACACGTCTTTTGTAGGCTGGCAAGCCCAAGGTTCAGAATATCCAAGGGAACTTCCAGTTTCTCCGAATCCAAGCAACTGATTCCTGTAGTGCTGACTCGGTAGTACTCGAATCGGTAAATACTATTCACTGCCTTGCAGACCTTGATGGGTATGGATATATTGTTGTCAATGTGGATCATACAGGTTGAAGTATATGGCTTTATACCCTAGCCCTGAAATCTTACAGGGATCCATTGAGTGCATTGCCAATTCCCTTATACTTGTATCTGCTGGTCACTGTCCCCGACTAATCAACTTGTTCAAAGGTGGCTTCTGGCTATCAATAGTTATCATTCGTATACCATTTATCTCGTCAAATATAGTACTTTATTCTAGGGGTAGATATCATTGCCTGTAACGCATCTCTAGAGCAGTCAACTAGCATAAGTGTACGATGTACTTATTTCTATCATAGCTACTGATCTGAGAGCTCTTGAATTTGAATGATTTCTCCAATTTCATATCTCATTGGATTTGTGTATCAAAGTACATGGCAGACCTTATCAGTGATGGCCTTGGCTCTTAGCAATTACAATTCTGCTTCTAATTAAGAATTGTTGGTTGACTTGTATGGATATCATTAGATTGTCAATTGCAATCATTATATGACGATCTATATTTGAATATACCTATTCAAGTTGCGGTATGTAACACCTATATATACCATAAGGACGTACTCACAAAGATATCAAGTATGCTTTCACTCCAGTTGCATCAAGGCAGCCTTTCTCCGATTTCCATACTATCGACTTCCAAATCCACAAAAGTATTAGGTTTGTAGATGCCAAGCCCTTCCAAGCCTAGCTGAGGCGTATACAATTTAAAATCTAAAATAATACGATTAATAAAAACTATTTGCAGCAACATCAATTGATTATCTTTATGACTTTATGTGGTGCACTGAGAGATACAGGCCGATTGCAGAGTATATTGGTTCATTGATATATCTAATTCGTAAGCTATCCGTTTAAGATTATAGTTTACATATATTCAGTGCGTTTGCATTTTCAACTCTAAAGGCCCATTATAGTAGCATTATTATATATCTCTCAGGCATTGCATTGGTTTGTATTCCACACAGCATGATATCTCGACTGCTGATTTGGCTCGCTCTCACCTCCTAGCAATTGATACAGTTGACGAGATTGATATTATTGGTTACAGCTCATTGTGCATTCAATATATTTGGTGCAGCTTTCAATTTGATACAGCTTCCGATTTAATGCAGCTTCCGATTTGGTGCAGCTTCCGATTTGGTGCAGCTTCCGATTTGGTGCAGCTTCCTATTTGGTGCAGCTTCCTATTTGGTGCAGCTTCCGATTTGGTGTAGCTTCCGATTTGGTGCAGCTTCCGATTTGATGCAGCTTCCGATTTGATGCAGCTTCCGATTTGATGCAGCTTCCAATTTGATGCAGCTTCCAATTTGGTGCAGCTTCCAATTTGGTGCAGCTTCCAATTTGGTGCAGCTTCCAATTTGGTGCAGCTTCCAATTTGGTGCAGCTTTGGAATTGGTGCAGATTCCGAATTGGTGCAGCTTTGGAATTAGTGCAGCTTTCGAATTGATGTAGCTTCCGGTTTGGTATAGCTTCCGATTTGGTGCAGCTTACGATTTGGTGCAGCTTCCGAATAGGAACAGCTTCCGAATTAGTGCAGCTTCTGAATTGGTGCAGCTTCCAATTTGGTGCAGCTTCCAATTTGGTGCAGCTTTCAATTTGGTGATCAAGATCAATAGCGTAGTCATTGTATTCTTATTTGTTTCCAGTCTTCTCGGGGTACTTGAACTTGATCTTGTTGACTTACATTGTAGCCACCGACGTATCCCCTTATATACACATCAATTGTAGGCCAATAGAAATCCTTAGATAGTCACTTAGCAGTTTGAAGAGCTCCAACGTAATCAGACTAAGAGTTGTTATAAAAGACACTTATCACTTGGCTATGGACAACATTATTCTCCGGGCCATATATCCTCCCCTTGTAGGTCCGAGATCATGCAGTGATATTCCATTGGCTCTCCTCTTAAGCTTTGCTTTAGACTGTGGCTATTTGATAATTGACTAACTTACCCAAAATATCGACCACCAAGTTGTCGGTAGCCTATGGCTTCTTAATTACTGGTAGGAGATTTTCATAGGGTTCAACTGTCAAGGTTACCAAGGGCTATCCTACAGGCTTCTAGATGATGATCTCATATTTAGGCCCTCTCGATAGGCCATGGGTGGGATCTTTTGTGCGATTCAGATTCCCGATAGTGAAGTCTTCAGTGGATAAGATCTTGTTGATTTCCAGGTAGTTGGTATTGAAGCCTATACTGATAAGATCTCAATGACCTGCAGCGAACTTTCAACCCAAGTATACTTACAAGTAGTATTGGCAATGAACTGTAAGCAGTTCTTACGATTGAAAATTATGTTTGGTTCGAGCCAAGCAAATTCTTGGCTCGACTTTTACCCTCAAACCCTACCATTTCGCCCCACAACTTGAAACAAGAATAAATAAGCGACATCGTGTCCGATCTGCTCAATATTGTATTCATCTGGTAGCATACTTCAGGCACTACAAGATTAATTACCAATCGAGCTGATCGAATATAAACCCGCTAATTTATTCATGTGTACAATTTCTGATATTCGGATTAAGGTTTGAGTGGAACATTGAAACTTCAACAAACCTTGGATCGAATCTGCATCGAATCCCAGATCAATCCAGTCTAACCTGAACCGATCAAGTTCATTGCAAATACTACTCATGTGACCAACTGTTTCTGCAAGCCAAGTATACCTACGAGGCCAAGTGTAGTTAAACAACCAGGTCAACTAGATGTTAACAACATGATGGGTTATTGTTCTAGCTCTTCTGATTTGGATATTGTCTTGATTATGATTTTTCGAATTCCAGAATATTTATTGCCCTCCTTTTGTGTTAGGGGTTTTTCCTTAGCAGATATAGGAGGTACAGTGGAAGGGTGGTTATACATGGTCAGTACCTCTCAGAAGATATTTGACATCATATCTATGAGATTCTGTTCTGTAAGTACTGAAGTCATTTATGACATCTATGCTTAGCCAATTCTGAACCCTGAGAAAGCGAAATGATTAATACACCTGGGGGTACTATACCTTCTCCATTGAATAGCGATAGTATTAAAACACTTAGCTGGCTGATGTATCTTTCTGCACCCTTAGGGTGATATACTACTGCACGTCTACATCCTCAATAGTTAGGAACTTGAAAAAGTTGCTGACGCAGGATCACACCATAGCGAGAACCTTCGGATCAGCCATTTATGATATTTTCGACCAGAAATATTTGGGTTATCCGGAACTATTTAGGATAGCATGCTAGAGACCAATATACTGAAAAGCCTCTCCTACATGGAGATGACAGTATTTGATTTGAGGGACTTTACTATGAGTGGACTGAAATTCTGACAGCTCATATGTTAAGTGCGCTGCAGTTGTTACAACTACCTATTGAAAACATGTGTCTGGACCTACTATCAATCACATGGCTGGCCAAATTACCGGGCTGTCCAGAGTGCAACTCCTTTGAGAATATAAGACGCGATGGTGGTAAGGTACATGGCATATTATTGGTTAGTCGCTGACATAGATCTATAGAGGTAAATATATACTTGATACCTACTTTCTGATTGAGCATTGAGTCAGTAGATCTAAGTGGAAGCAATAGTTCAATGGAAGTGTCAGCTGTATGGTCAAAAGGTCTGTATTCTGCAGTGTATACTCAGGAATCACAGAAGAAAAGCAAGCGGATACAATGAGACTTGGTACAACCTAGCGATATGAGGATAACTATAGGGATGCCTCACACTATGTACAAGGTTTCAACAATCAAACAGATGAATAGCACAACTGATCGAGAATGAGAAACCAGCCTATTGATCCGTGACCATAGCTGTTATGTACCAATATAGAAGTCATAGTAAGTAGGTGATTGCTGGTGACCAGGTCTCTACTATAAAAGAACTGCCTTTGCCCGGCAAAGTAAAAAAGGAGAACTCTAGCAATCCACAGTCAGAACATACCAGCAAACAAGAATCTACATTATTATTATGTTTTCTACTTCAAAATATATTACTTTCCATAATGAATTTTCGAGATCTTGACTCCATGGTTATTTACATACACGTATTGTTCGAATGAACGATTACTACTGATGACTTCCGAGCAACTGCAATCTTCGTTCACACCTACAAGATCGAATATGAATACTGATACTGGTTCTATACCAGTGAACTTTCCTCTGCATATGATGAAGACAGGTCAGAAGAGTATCTTCAGGACACTTACAACTTTTGAGGAATAGGCAGCTTGACGAATGGCTGAGTACCACTGTAATATTTTGAAGTTGGTAATCTAATGATAACAAAATGTGGCCAGTGAATGCAATGTTGATTCTCATCAATTCTGATTGATGTACTCATTGAAATGACAGTTCCGAAACCCATTTAGTTTTCATACCACTGAATCTGCAGGAAATTGCAAGTCTCACAGAATCTCTTATAATGGAAGTATTTTGTGAAAGAAAGAATAGAATTAAAACATAATCTTGTATCGCCATATCGGCAAGAAAACCCTTATCTTTTTGAAGAGTGTGTATGATTGCTGTTTGCACTTGAGATATCTGTATTGTATGGCTTCTTTATTGCTCAATATGTTCTATCCACACAGCAGCCATTGCGTATCAATTTTAGATTGTACATATTGAGGGTTCAGTAGTCAACTTCAGTATTTCAAGTTGCCAACATTTCGATTTTTGATTGTGTCAGTATCGAGAGCTCAGTATTTCACACTGACTTTGAAGCTGTTGTTCTACTTCTTTACAAAAGATATCGGTACTGCCGCCAGTGATATTGACCAATTGATGAGACTATTGGCCAGATGTGTCTCAATACATGTCTTTAGAATTCTTAACTCAACTTCCAACAGGTTATACATATACCCATATGTCAGCTTGTATCCGGATTCCAGGTTGATAAAATGGTCAATTAATCCATACTGTGGCAGCGTATCTTCCTCGACTAATGATCTCTACAAATTCCTGATATCTGGCAGGGATATGGCTGCTGCCATTTGTAGGCACAATATCAGGGGTCAAACTTTAATCTATACTTGTTAGCTTTGTACTGTTAATCCTGAGATGGAAGTGAAGGTTATTGGAATTCAGGAGCACTTCTTATAAAGAGTTATCCTTGATGAGAACCCCCACTATCTAGTACTCCCTTTGTGACTCAGTAAGGTGGTAGCAGTCATTCAAGCACCGTCAATGTGTTTCTGTTCTGCTGCAACTACTGCCACTGCTCCTGCTCACACATCCAGCTCCAGCAGCTTCTTCTACTCTGTGTGGTTACATCGATACAATCTTACAGAAACCCTGTGAAATCATCAAGTCATATCGTAAATACCTCCAGATTCTCATTGCCACCAAAGAGATTACGGAATACCATTGCTCAGAGCATATAACATTGGGAGTGTCAATGCAGGTTTACCAGTACAAGTAGTATTCTTACTGCATTCAGGACTTGCTTGCA
Source organism: Wilcoxina mikolae CBS 423.85 (assembly GCA_014904905.1). Lineage (NCBI taxonomy): Eukaryota > Fungi > Ascomycota > Pezizomycetes > Pezizales > Pyronemataceae > Wilcoxina > Wilcoxina mikolae. The sequence goes on from MU122093.1 coordinate 1,338,936, forward strand.
GTGAAAGTGTCCAACATTCGCTCAGAATGTAAAAGTCACTAAAGATGAAGATTCAAGAGAAAGTGTTTGGCTTTACAATACATATATTGTTAAGACTTGTTCTGCTTATCATCAAGCTTGATCTTCTACCCTTGGAGATTGTAGAGGTCTTTATACCTCTCTCCTGTCACTCAAACGATTACTATTATCTATGCTTTTGTCATGATCTTCTCTACTTAATTACCCTCTACACCAATATCCTTTTGCTTGTCTACCCACTCTCCACCCTGTTGCAGGACCTTCTATATCTTTCCACTAAGATCTTCTACTGAGATGAATAGAATTCCTACTAATATCAGTCCCTCAAACCTCTGTGAGCTGTACCTATCATATCCTTTCATATTTTTTAACTATCGGGGAAATGGTATTCTTTCGATTATAAGGGTCTTCAAAGGCCTTGTCAGTTATAATGCAAGCTCAGATGCTTTTGTATCTATAGCCTTTCGACTGCCTTTGTATTTTCAGTAGCATGAACTGACATTGTATTAATTCAGTAACCACCCTTCATTCCTTATCTATAGTATGGTGACTGCATAACAGCTCATCTGATATCATTAATTGTGATAACCCAATCGAGTGATATCTTGTGGATATGCTATGATGTGTAGGGATAGACTTTGTACTATCCTGATCCAGCTATTGTCAAGTAATCATAGGTGACCCTGCTTCAAGGGTATTTGATTATATACAATCCTGAGAGGTATCACACTTAGTATTGGCAACGAACCGTTGTAGTTCGAGAAAATTGACGAACCGGTTCAATTCGCACGAATCAGATCAGGATCAGGGTTTGTCAATTCTAGTTCGAATCGAACCGAGGTTCAGTTGAACCAAGCTGATTCGAGGTTTGCCACGAACTTTCGTCAAATTTCTGGGTTCGGGCGGACCGGTTCGCGAACCTTACGAGTATCGTTATCTCATAGAAGCTTTTACTTGCGTGTATGAGGTTTAACTTGCTCGTACAGGTACAAGCAGCGCAGCCTGAGCTCGATCGCGTTCAGCTCGATCATCTCCAACCAGCCGAGAGCCAGCCCAGCTCGACCGTCTCCAGCCCAGCTCGACCGTCTCCAGCCAGCCCCGGCTCGATCGCA